>MU277239.1:189270-229105 GCA_022160305.1 Artomyces pyxidatus | reverse complement strand
ACGGACTGCGAAACCTGAGAGGCCTCATCGCCGACTAGTGGCGACCGGACAGAGATAGCGAGTGGTATCGGCCGACGTGCTCGGCGCATGAAAATTCCTGTTTCCGAGAAGGAAGCAGGTCTAGTTTCAGCATTCCGACACATCACCTTCACGTCATCAGCTCACGTTCCCCGCGCGTCATCTTGATGACTCATCAACTAAGTACTCAACACCACGGTGACTTGAAGCAAGCTGGCTACGGAAATTTTGTCAAAGAAAAATCTCTACACCCGACGAAATACGGGCTTGCAATTCTGCTTTCCCTGTTTTTTTCTATCCATTATGCTGGACACGATACGAACACTGATGCAATCAACATGGTGCAACACCGCCGACATGGGCGGCTGCTCGAAGTATGCAGGAGCCAGGTGAACTGGCAAGTGGTCATGGGCGTACGACCGAGAAGGAGAAGTTGTCGACGGGTGCAAGCGATGTTGAGCATCAGCTGAAGGTCAAATACGCTAGAAAACGGACGTTGTAAGGCCAGGGAAACAGGTTCGCCCGGAGGGCTGTGCTATCAACACTCACATCGTGTGACTCAGACTGTGAAGCATAAAGGATGGAAGTTGGTGACACCGTGCTGATGGCCCGACTTGTGACAGACACCCGTTTCTTTGGCAAAGCTTGCGCCGCAGGCACTACTTACTTGCCGAGTTGTTGCCGAGACCGCGCCGGCCAAGGCGTAACACGGAGCGCCGACGTCGTCTTCCGTGCAAACCCCTTCTACCCCGCAAGTACACAGCAAGCCTGGCTCTCCATTTCTGCTTCGCCTCTGATGCTAGGTCTACATAATGCCTCCTCAACGACACGTCCAGTGCCAAATTTGTCAATCCAACGTGTCCAAGTACAGCTGTTCAAAGTGTCTGGTACTCTAGTCAGTACTGTCTTGTATCGCCTCGATGCGTGACAACTGGGTGACAACTCTTCATGACCGCTCCAGTTGCTCGGTGCCATGCTATAAACAACACAAAGGTTGGTGAACGTGTTGTTCTGCTTGGCAACAAAATACATCTTACCATTTAGGCGTTGCAGGGACTGCTTGCAGCACATCGGAAGCTTCGCAGAGCATTCCTCCCGACACGCCAGCGTCCCCGGAGAAGCCTGCCGGCTCTATAGCGACCGATGGTAAGTGAGGGCATATTCGTTCCCAAGGACGCAGTCATGTCCACGAGTTGATTGGCTATGCAAACTTAGCCATAGAGGGAGGAGCCCAGGAACAAATTACACTCCGACCGTTGACTTCACTCAATTGGCCCTACGTTCCCGAGGAATCAGCCTATCCGGATCCATTGAAGCGGGACGATCCCAAAGCGTTGCAGCTGTGTCAATACGAGGCCATTGGTGAGTCTAGGCGGTGCTTTGGTAGGTGAAATGTTATTTATCTGGAACCAGCGACGTCCAGCGCCATCCGTGAAGTACTAACATCGCATCCACGGCTGAGAGACATTATGACATCGATCGACAGAATGCGAGGCACGGAGCGCGAGGACGCCCTTCAGCGGGCTCTTGGCGTGGCTAGTGTCGACTCACGTCCCGACGCTGTGCTGGAGGGGCTTGGCAAGGTGCCTGCGGGTGACATCGGTTACGGCGGTGAAGACAAGCATGCATTTCGAGCGTTGGCCGAAGCGGTAGAAGCAGCTGTGCGGGGAGGGCAAGAGGGGCTGCTCGGGCTTGACTGGGACGAGTCGTAGCGGGGTAGAATATTTCGTGTTGGTGTACTTTGTGATTGCAAGTGGGGTTAGCTGTCGGTGTGCTGCGGTAGTGAGCCACGGACGTGCGGACGTGAATTGATTACGTGATGCGACGAGGGGACGAACACAGCCGCTCCCGCGTGCAGCGCCGGCATGGAGCAGTGCTCTCACCCCGACGCCGCGTTGTTATAAGTCTCTCTCACCGTTCCCTCGTCCTTCCTTGTCCTCATACCCCCCGTCGACACCCTTCTCCCCCCTCCCAGCCATCTGCACCTCCCGTCGTTCCTGCATCTAGGGTTAAGGTTGCTTGGCTTTTCTTGGCTGCGTTCGCATCACAAAGGAATTCCGAGTTGGCAACAGACCTCTGTTTCTTTCCCCTCAACCACCATATGCTCCCCTCAATAGTCGTCTCACTCTCCCTTTACGCCGTCCTCGCGGCGGCAGCGCCGTCGCCTGACAATGGCCTCCACATCCCCGTGTCCCGACGCTCTCTTGTTCGCTCGGTTGACTCCGTGGCTAACCTCGATGCGATCGCAGCATCTGCGGAGCAGTTGAAAATCAAATATAACTTCAAGTCTTCTAATGACCCTATTCAAAGACGTCAGAGCACGGCAAACATCGCTATCACCAATCAGGTGCGTCCCTACCCTAGTTTATAGCCCGATCCGACGTTTATACTACGATGACTGCGCAGGGTGGTGACACCAGCTATTTCGCCCCTGTGAGCATCGGTACACCGTACGTTTATAAGATCATCCTGTGGTTGCACTACTCTTAGCAAGCCGCTCGCATTTCTGTAGGGGCCAGACGTTCGACATGGTGCTCGACACGGGATCATCTGACCTGTGGGTAACAACTACGGCATGCGATGCTTGTCCACCCAACACTCCCGAGTATGACACCTCCAAATCGTCTACCCTCAAAGTTTCCAACAACCCCATCTCTCTCAAATATGGGTCTGGTGCAGCATCGGGGACTCTGGCTCAAGATACCGTTACTATGGGTCCTTTCACAATCAGCAATCAGATATTTGGTGCGTCTCAATTATTGTGTTCGCCTTAGCCTTGCGCTCACCAATTGTGTAATGTCGCTCAGTCACTGTGGACTCCATTTCCAGCGGTCTCATCGACGGGGAATTAGCTGGTATCATGGGCCTCGCATTTGACAGCATTGCTGCATCAGGAGCCACGCCGTTCTGGCAGGCTCTTGTGAATGCCAATCAGTTTTCCAGCCCTGAATTCTCGTTTTTCATCACTCGTTTCGTGAACGATCCCAACGCAAGCGAGGAGGAAGTCGGAGGCGTGCTGACTCTTGGAGGCACCAATTCCACGTACTTCCAGGGCGATATCGATTTCCAGAACTTCCCGGCGGGTTCTCAGACTTCGTTTTGGCTGCAACAGGTGTCTGGTAAGCCCCGCGTTGCCACCACATTTGATGGACCGTGGGCGTGAGCGCTGATCTTGTGATGCCCAGCTGTCACTGTCCAAGGCGCGTCAGTGTCCATCCCCGGAGGCGACGCGGCATTAGCTGCGATCGACACTGGAACCACTCTCATCGGCGCACCGACGGACGCCGTAAACGCTATATGGGCTGCTGTCCCCGGATCGCAGGCGCTAGGGGGTGACCACGCTGGTTTCTTCGCTTACCGTATGTGGTTTTAGCTTTCACATAGATGGCCTCATGGCTGACACAGCATTGGACGCATGTTTAGCTTGCAAGACAACACTCGCTATCTCGTTGGCTTTCGGCGGGAAGTCATGGCCCATTAGCAATGCTGACATGAATTTGGGATCCGTGGGCCAGAACCTTTGCATGGGAGCCATCTTTGATATCACCCAGGGCACTAGCGTTACCCCAGGCAGTGGCAATCCATCGTGGATTGTTGGCGATACTTTCCTTGTGCGTGCTGTTTTCTCTTTCGTCTGTTATACCTCCACCTCATCAGGCGTCTTGTCAGAAAAATGTTTACTCCGTGTTCCGGGCCAACCCTCCGTCTGTGGGTTTCGCCCAGCTGTCAGCCGCAGCTGGTGGATCGTCAGGTGTGTATCCCATTATTTTACTCATTTTTCCTATATTCGTCCTCGGCCCCATTTGTTTTCCGCTGTCGAGGACCAACTGTTGCTTGACGTCGTCTTCATGCGATGGTTTCTCAAGCCGGATATGCCTTGACAGCTCCTACCGGGACTTCATCGACGTCATCGTCTTCGTCTGTGATCACCTCACTGACCTTCACCTCTCCCCCGCCAGGCACTCCAGGGTCCGCGCCG
Organism: Artomyces pyxidatus; assembly: GCA_022160305.1. Taxonomy (NCBI): domain Eukaryota; kingdom Fungi; phylum Basidiomycota; class Agaricomycetes; order Russulales; family Auriscalpiaceae; genus Artomyces; species Artomyces pyxidatus. Next base: position 225,108 of record MU277239.1, on the reverse strand, counting down.
GGTTCTGGTTCAGCTACCGTTTCTGGAACAGGTTTACCTACTCCCTCTGCCGGCGGCTCGAACTGTGCGTGTTTACAATCTCAGCTACCTGTGACCACGCTTTATTGACTGGGATCATTGCATTCACCAGCTGCGAGTCCGGCCCTCCTTTCGCGTGGTGTCTTCGTAGCCGCCGGATTGTCGCTGTTCACGACATTCTTCGCTGGTCGCTTCATGTTCGCGCTCGCATAGACAAGGTGTAGGGGGGTATCGGGTTCGGCCCGGGCTTTGCATGATCTACGATGCTCTCTTGTTATATACTGATTTGGACCTCAAAGGACAGGCATGCACGCTATCTACGGTAATCATTGTTTGAAACGGAACGCTAGTACTTATACCTTACTGTATCCGTATGGGCTTGAGCGACGGACGCATGCTGTTCGGAGCGATTGTCCAAACCAGCTTTTTTTCGGGCTGACGAAGACGTCGTCCGTAGGTTGGCCAAGGTTTTCTTCTGCGAGCCACGAGGGTTTCAGGTATGGATACTATGTGCAAACCCACGATCAGCTCGGAATCTGAGCGGCATACTCACGAACTGGGCATTCCCAAAACCGTCTGTAGACCCACGCTCGCGCGCGTGCGAAACATCGTGCGAATGCACGAGACCAGTCCGGCCCGCTGCGGATCGCAAGTCAGAAGGTCGTCAGTGGATGTACCGCTGGCTGCGGATCGCAGTCATGGACGGAGGCGGCAGCACAGGTTCGGTAACAATAGAGCGAGCGTGAGGTGTTGTCACTGCCTCAAGGCCTCAAGCTGAGCCTGGTGGGTGAGAAATGCGACTGGGCGCTTGACCCACTCGTGAACCGCGCACAATTGCCTCGGAATACAACGAGCGAGGTACGGATACGCAAGCCTCGTGCGCGGAGATGGAGGGAAGGGGACATCCCCTGAATCCTGAATCAAGACAAGGAGTCAGCTAGAGTCGACTGGTTGTCCCTGCACACCTTATATACGAGTGGACACGGTCGCCTTTCCGCGAACCGCAGTTGCGGTCAGTTGGAGCCATCGCGGGTGCCGCACGGCTTGGCCAGGGCTCGCTTCGTCGGGCCTAAAAGGCTGTACAATTATTACATCACAGCCGTACAGATCTAGACCAGATATATAGTTCGGCTTGACCATCGAAGCTTGTCCAGCGGCAACTTACTTGGTCGTCATCTAAGTCATTGACAGGCGAACAATTCCGACACGGACGTACAGAGCATCTTGGAATACAAGCGCTGTGACTGCGAGCGCGCCTCTCATTCAAGACGTCAATGCAGTGCAGCGGCCCCTGCTGGCTAGATGTGCGTCCGGTGAACAATGTTCGGCACGGGGTGAAACATCCCGCGAGAGGCTAGACATGATGCACGAAGTCCCCGCAGATCCCCCGAGAAGAGTCTCATGCGGCATATGAATAATTTATGATGGATCGACAAGCTTTTCCTGCCCATTGCCGACAGCAGAAGAGCATATCATGGGCGGTTTGACGGCACGGAGTCACATCCGCGTTTGTCCAATGTCCCCGCGTGGGTCGCAGGGGAAATTGATCGAGGTGTCACAGTGCAATTGTTGACGCCGATGTGTTGCCTCTCAAAGCTAAAAAAGAAGCACGGATGAGTAGCCGAGGTGATCCAACTGTTCGACTCCGTAAACAGGCGTCTCCGCGTTCGAAGTTCGAACCGACCGGATGTCGAGATCAAAACGACTCTGCATGGAACTCGTTACAGTAGATGGGGCAGGGGGAAAATCCACGAAATGCTACTCAAGAAACGCAGCGTTAGAGTCTTCCGTCGCTGAAAAAAAAACCACCGGGAAAACTGACCGTACGTCCTTGGCAGCGCTTTATAAACTCGCTGTTTGTTCCACTGTGTCCCTTGGGGAAAGGTTGGGCAGCACCCACGGTTTTCGAGCCGCAAGTGAGGATTTGGGTGAATACGTCCGAACAGAGTGCAGAGGGCAGAGCAAATGCTTGCGCTCCGGGAACAACCTTACATGCGCAGGCGACGGCTGCACGGGGAGGCCTATCAACTGATATTCCATAAGGGCTTCCGAAAATTCGCGCAAAGCATTGAGTACGAGCCGGCCTGATGTATGGTATCAACGGAAATGCCTGACGGAAGCCTGAAGGGTGCCGAAGCCGGGATTAAAGTCTACAAGAAGAGAGGCCGAACGATCGAGAGCACCTCGATTGTACGCTCCAACACTGATGCGGGGCGGAAACCACGCTGTCGGCACGATCACGAGCATCTGCATTTGTATCTTTGCTTCTCCATACGAGTGGTGACACTGGTTATTTAGCGTCTAGCTCCAGGCAAGATGTGGGGCTTCGGTCCGTCCGAGGTGTCACATAATTCCCCGTTATCGTTGTGTAAAGTTGAAGTCAGCGACAGGGGGTGAACAGTTTCTGTGAGATCACTACTGCATTAGTACAGATAGAGGGTAGCGAGGGATACGTGGCCACCTGACGTCACGTTGCAAGACGAGAGCGGTTAAGCTTCTGAATAAACACACTCTGCCAACCTGAGCGCCAGTACATTCATAGCGGCTGCGGAAGCAAAATCAGAGAGATTGCTGTGATAGTACAACGACCGGTGCGATAGCGAGCGAGCAGTGCTAGACCACGAGGGCGCGAGCGGCCATAATACGCCGTCCGGGTCACGCAGGCATCGGGGAGAGTCATCGAGTTTCGCATCGATGCATTCCTGCGTACGTGACGTCAAACAGTATGATAGCTATAAAGAAAATTGGTTTGAGCCAAGCAGCAAGCGTCCGTTGTGAAGCGCGCGCCGAGCGCATCGCCCTCGCGGCCTGGGGACCTGTAGGGTTTTTTTTTTCCTGTGGCCGGTAGTGAACTAGTGACAGCCGAGTGTTGGTTTAGCCGTCGGCGGGTGGCTTATACATGGCCAATGCACGGCGGCGCAGGGTCCCAGCCGAGAGGGTGAGCCTGAACGCAAGCCAGGCGTCTGAAACGTATATGGAAGTAGAGTCCGATCAGTGGGACATACCGATGGGCGTGAATCAACTTGTAGCATTTTGCTGTGGGCTTGGGGCACACGGTGTACGTGTGCGGCAGTGCTGCAAGCGCTGAGGATGGCAAGTACGTGCTGAGTGCGTGGAAGGATAGTCAGTGGGGAATTCACAAGGGCGGGATTAGAGGGGGAGATGCGGACGAGTGGAATACTGCGATCGAGGCGGGATGCCGGGGGGACGGTGTGGTAGCGTACCGCGGCCGGCGGGAGTCGAACCGCGAATGCCAAGAGAGGGCTGGGACGGTCTGCTTTGTCAGCAGGATGGCACGTGCACGGCGTGAATTCGCCAACGTGAGACTGACGCGGGGGACGCGTCGCGCGGTTCCTAGCCTCGCTTCCGCGCGTATGTCGCCCTTCAGAGGGCAAGTCAAACGCAATGCGGAGCGGAGGCAGGCGTTTGTTGGAGAATGCGAGTTAATTTACGGGTCGGGGCCGTCGCGAGCGGCCAGGCGGCTGTGCGCGAGCCATGTGGACCGAGCGGGACCGGGCGTTTGAGCAGAACCAACGGATGCGGGCGCCCCGGACAAATAGGCCTCCTGCCCCGCGACGTTGGCGAGGGTCCGAAGCTGATTCTCCCTCAATCAGATAGATCTATGAGCCTCCGTGGCGATGCTGCCTTATGAGTCGTTCCTCCAGCCCGTGCTCGTCCTCTCGTATTTATCCCTTCTTCCTCCATCCATGTCGCCCGTTTGACCCTCCCGCTTCGCCCGGTTCCGTTCGTCCTGCTCACGAGGACTTTTACTCCCCCTCCCTAATCCTCTCTTCTCTTTCCCCTTTCTCGCTCATACCGGCCCTCCGCTCTTCAATGGCCGACGCAGAAGGCAGCGCAGGTCCCAGTCGCTCCCTTAGCACAGCTCCGACACTGCAACGAGGAAAGGCATGTCTCCGATGCAGGTATGTGCCCCTTTATACTTCCGCATACCCCTCTCACACGCTGTGCAAAAATAGAAAGCGGAAGATGGTATGCCGGCCTTAGTTCCCCACTGTGTCGCCACTCTTAATACTTTCTCAACAGAGGTGCGATGGCGCCAAGCCCGCTTGTCAACAGTGTCAACGGGCTAAGAAGGCCGACCTCTGCGAATACGATGACGGCAAAGGCAAGACAAGGACACAGGTCCTCCGCGAGACCATTGCCAAACTCGAGGCCCGCATCAAGGAGCTAGAGGATCCTGACCGTGCCTCCACGTCCATCACTCTATTCGATCCTCACACTTTGGCACTCTCCTTCTCCGAAGAGTCCTCATCTTCAAGTGCTGATTCTCCGTCGACCTTTTCCGCATCACATTCGCCGCATCCGTTCTGTGCGTTCCCATCTCTGAACATCTCCGGCACACTGACCGACCCTCTCTAGCTACAGCTTCTTCCCCCCCGCCTATTGGCACTCCTCCAGTATGGCTGGCTAGTGTGAGCCACTTTTTCTCCTCCCATCACAGTGTCCTGGCTTACGGAATGCGCTCAGGAGAACAGCTCGCCCAAGTCTTCCACGGCGGGCATGTTGGCCGATGTTGTCCCGATTGAGCTTGCCCACTCCTTGTAAGCTCGAAACCACCGCGCATCGTCCCTTGTGCCCTTTCTCATGCGCATCGCATAGTTTGGACATTTTCCTGCCTCACCAACATCAGATCGGCCTCGGAATCCACGCCGACCGTCTCCGCAATTCCCTGCGTCTTCCGGTGGAGGAGCAGCGGCATCCTGCCCTCATGAATGCCATTTATTTGTGGGCGTGTTTCCTCTCGCGGGCGTCCCTCGCACACCATGAGCCGCTGTACCTTTCGCGTGCGCTCATGGCCCTCAACGACAGCATGCACAACCCTACAAAGATCGTCGATGTCATCCAGGCCTCATGTCTCGTCTCACTCTACTTGTTGAGCAATGGACGGTTAGCTGAAGGCGGCCATCATGCAAGCAGTGCGGCGTCTATGGCAATGCAGTGGGGTCTACATAGGCAACTCTCGGAGCCTCCAAGCTCGGGCCCGTCCCTGGACTCCAGCTTTGTCCTGCCACCTGCTCAAGATGCTATCGAGCAAGGGGAACGTGTCCTGGCGTTTTGGCAATGCTTCTACCTCGACCACTGCTGGTCCGTCCTGCTTCAGCGACCTGCCATTCTCTACGACGGGAGAGACACACTCTCTGCCATCACTGTTCCTTGGCCGCAGGACATGGTGGAATACGAATCGGTGAAATTTTTCACCGTTTCTGTCATTTACTAGATGCTCATATATGGCGATGCAGGGCAACATGATCAATCTCCTGGACTTCACAACTGTGCAGGCCTTCCTAGCGCCGCACAGCCAGATGTCTAACTTCTCCGCAGGAGGCTTTTCCAATTTTGCCTTGCAGGCGAAGGCCTCCGCTCTCTTCGAGGCCGCGACAAGGGTGTCGTCGACGTGGGCATCAAGTACGCTTTCAAATTACTCAGCTTGCTTCAGTTGCTGGTGACTGACATTCGTTAGGCGTGACATTGCAGGACACCCCGGACGAAGAGACGGTAGCGTTGGAGAATACGATCACACGCTTCTCTAACAGTCTACTACCCGTACACCAGATGAACGCCGTCCGCGCCTCGGACAAACACTGTCTTGTCCTCGTCCACACTCTCGCACAGGCAGCCATCATCCGCCTCCACTATTCGTTCGGCGAGAATGATGCAGCCCGACATGAGAAGTGTATGCACGCGGCTCGGGCCTGCCTATTTATCCTGCGTCATGTCTCCGAAGCGGATCTCGAGTTCCTTGATCCTGCCATGCTGGTGAGGCGGTTTTCCGCGTCTTGATCGCACTCATGTCACTAATGTACTATCATAGTGCTGCTGGGGAGCAGCGGGGAGCGTGTTCATCAGGGAGATTTCAAGGATAGAGGCTTGGTCTTCGATCAGCTCTACCGAACTTCGGGCACACGTGGGGACCTTCCTAGCTGCCATGGCGAAACTCGGCGTAACGTTTCCCTTGGCAGGTGAGTGCTCACCTACCGTAAACCGTCTGCTAGGCCTGACACCCGTTCACACCAGGCTTCCTCGCCTCGAGACTTCAGGCAACGCTGAACTCGATTTGACGATTACGCTCACTTCCTCGCCCCTTCTGTCATCGAAAAGAATCCTCATTGGACTTTGTATGATTATACTCGGACTCGGACTTGGACTCGGACTTACCAACGGACTTGCATATATTTGCTCCCTCCCCTCATTACGAATTACCCTCACGAAGGACACTTGTCTCCTGGACTTTAACGGACTTCTTCATGGACACCTTGGACACTCACGTCTCTGTCGGACACGCACTGGACACTCAGACTATTATCACCTAATCACGAACCATCGCAGAATACCATGTTATACCGCGCAGATTCACCATCCGTAGTTGTTGTTTACACTCGCATGTTCTGGTCTACGTATCATTATTGGGACTTGTAGGATCACTAATCTTCCATACATATTGTTACCCTCGTGTATCTTTACATTTACTGGCCTGTTGGTTAGGACTTCGGTTTTGGCCTCGTTGATAGGACAATGAACTCGATTTTTGGGCCCGTGGCCTCAAAAAGATTTGAGTCGTTGATGTCGAGTTGAAACAACGCGCCGCGCGGGACCTAACCTCAATTTGAGGTAGCTGGGACGGCACCGTGAACGCGTGTTCTTGGCGCTAAGTTGGCGCTTTATACTTGCGTTCCAGTTCTCACTGTCAAACAACCTTCACGGCCCTCGTGCCTATTCAGACAGCGTCAGGTGCGAGCTTTCCGGTCATCCGCCCCACCATAGCGCCTTGGGAGAGGAGCCGAACGCTGCGCAGTGAAGACAGGACATCGTCTGTTCTGACTGCTTCTAAACCCGCCCCCGGAACCACACAACCGTCCATATCTGTCGGCCAAGCAACGGGAAGACGCCTGTCGAGCGCGTCAAGCCATGTCGGGAGTAGGTCGTGACGGCGATGGGCGGGAAATCGCGCCGTCGCCGATACTAGGTGTGCATATAAGCTGTATCACGAAGCGTGGCATTTGACCGAACATCTGACAGCACCCCCAGGTCGTTTGCAAGCTTCGGACGACTCTTCGGACGGCCCACATCCATCCACTACCCCTGAACAGCCAGTGCATCGGCGACCATCCTTTGGCTTAAGACGAGCATCGTCTCCAGACGACTTCCGTTACCCGTACTCCCAGCGGCCAGCCCCCGTCTCCCGCAAATCCACGCTACAGAGGGTGACCTCGGAATTACGAAGGCTGACTCGATCTGTGGGCGCTTCTGAAGTACCGGAGTGGTCTGTGTTTGGTCAAGTTATGGAGCAAGATGGCCAGCTAGGGAGCGAGGGCGGGCAGTCGCGCATCTTGCCTCACTCGTGGAAAAATCACGACTCTTCCACTCGGGCTACCAATCCTGCTACGCCCGCGGAGGGTGATCCTACTTATACGGGCCGAGCGATGCTTTCACCGGAGATGGACCCCAACCTTGACTCGTACTTTCCTGCGAACGAATACGTCCGCGTCCCTGAAGCCGACTCTCTCGGCTCGTACAACGCCGACGCGTACGAGGGCAGTGAGTCTGATGACGAATCGTCGGCGTCGCCGACACCCCATACCGATGGTCAGAAGCATGCACATGCATGGTACTCACCGTCGAGGATCCCCAATATCCCGCCGTTATACCGGAACATCCTCAAATGCAGCACCGCCTACTTCATAGGATCGTTGTTTACATATTCGCCCTACCTATCGAGGTTCATCGCGGAGCTGACATCCGATGGTCCAGGAGAGATCTATCCGTCTCCGTCTGGACATATGGTGGCCACCGTGTAAGCAAGACTCAGTGTTGTATGTCGTCTGTCTCAAGAATTCAATTGCGCTTCAGAGCCGTATACTTCAACCCTGCCAAGACTTTGGGTGGTATGGTAGAGGCGGACTTGTACTGCATCCTAGGCTTGGCGTTTGCGACCATCATCTCCCTTGGCAGCATGAACGTGTATTGGGCCTTCGAGCTGCAGCCTGGCTGGGAATGGCTGGCGGACATCTTAGCCCTCACGTGGATTGGTATCGGGATGTCGCTTGTGGCCTGGGTGAAGCTGTGGATGGCCAAGCCGACATTTAATCCCGGTAAGCCTTTGACATGCATAGGAGATCTCTGTCAGTCATGCTGAGTGCATCTAGCGGCTAGCATGACGGCCATCATCCTCTTTGTCGTGTAGGTTCTATGTCTTCCCTCGGTATCATGCCTAACAAATCAACCAGAGTTGTGAAGGAGGGCGGACTTGAAACCCTGCTCCAAGTCGCCTTCATCGTGGTCGTCGGGGCGTTAATTTCGAACCTCGTTTGCTACATCATCTGGCCTCAATCTGCGACCACGAATCTTCAAACAAACATGGTCAAGACGCTCGATTCCTACTCCACTCTCCTCAAATTACTAACGACAACGTTCTTACTCGAGGAGCCCATGCAGCAGCCCTCACAGGAGAAAATCCAGAAGGCAGTCGCGGACCATCAGGCGTCGTTCACGAAGTTAAAGAAAGATCTCGCGGAGGCTCGCAGTGAGCGACTGTGCGGCGGGCCGAGCGACGGCAGAAGTCTCTTCGGCCTAGGCAAAGGTCGAGGCACTGGTAGGCCGTACGAAGACGCAGTCGAGAGCCTTACGCGATTGGCACAGCACTTGAACGGCCTCAGGAGCGGGACAAGTCTACAGTACGAGCTCGCAAAGGCTCATCGTGACGGCAAGGTGGCTATCAAGAGCAAAACTCTCAAGGGCAAAAGCGGTAGGAATCGCGTACGCGAAACAATATACGAGGTCGATTCGGACAAGGACAAAGGAAAGGGGATCGTGAGGAACACACTCGATGGGATCGATGACGAAGATATAAACATGTTGAGAGCCGCGGCTGCAATGTTCGGAGATTTGGTGGACGAGCTAGGCCCCCCGCTGAAGGCATTATCGGTGAGTCCTGACCGTGACATGCGCCGCCCGCGAACTTTCGATCTCTTCTGATGCGTGCCATCGTAGTCGACGTGTACACGGGCGATCCGCAAGCTCCGAGAGACATTCGCCCACCGGCAGCACGTCACGGATCCCGATGTCCTGCCACAGGAATTCGTGGACCTCGTCAACAGCATCGAGAAAGCTCTGTTCACGTTCGAGAGCACGTCCAACCATGCCTTGCTCCGCCTATACAATCGCAGTGATGTCTCCGGGATCACGTCACGGGCATCGATCGCCTCGTTGGACGAGAATCCTGTGATGGCAGGAAGCGACAACGAGAACGTCTTCCTCGTGTATTTGTGGGTGCAGATCCGTTGCTAGACTCATGACGCCTCTGAAGTTGCGCTTGCTGTAGTTTCATCTTCACATTACAGGAGTTCGCGGAAGAGTTGGTATCGCTCGTTGATGCGATGAGCAGGGTGTACCTCGCAGAGCGGGCGAGCGCGAAGCAGGGCTGGTGGTTCAAGCGTATTCCAATTGGTATTTTCAGCTGTCTGCGCTCTCGCGTGAAGGCCCAACATCGAAGCGGCAGGGCTACCCCGTCAAGAACGGGAAAGAAAGGCCTTCAACGAACTATTTGTGAGTGCCGTAATTCTACCCGGTGAATGTACCTCCGACGGTGATCGATTCACTTGTCTCGCTCAGCTTCATACCTGAAGAACGATAGCCCTCGTATCGCAGTCTCATTTCCGAAAGTGCGCCCCCATGCGCCCAATACTGTACAGACACCCTCGCGTGCGGGCCTTTCCTTCTGGAGAAGATTTCAACTTTCCCTGTGGGCGATCGGCGGTCGGATGAAGGACCATGACATCAAGTATGCGATTAAGGCTGGCATGGCGACGGCGATGCTAGCCGCCCCTGCCTTCTTTGATGCCACGAGGCCGACATTCATGGAATACAGGGGAGAGTGGGCTCTCATTTCGGTGAGTTATTGACCCCTTGCCCATGAGGGGCGTGCGCCCGTTTTTCCAGCTTGACTCATGCGATGTGATTTAGTTCTTCGTTGTCATGTCACCTACCATTGGCGCGGTGAGTCTGGTTTCAGGGCAATATCGACTGACAGGCCTTCTAATCCACGCTTTCTCCCGCAGACCAACTTTCTCAGTGTGCATCGCATATTGGGTACGCTGTGAGTGTTTCAGTCTCGTTCGTACCCGCTCGGTTGATTGACTCGACGACCGCAGCTTTGGTGCGGTCACGGCGGCTACGGTGTATACATTATTCCATGAGAACGCTGTTATATTGTCGATCTTTGGATTCGTTTACTCGTTGCCGTGTTTCTATCTCATCGTCGCCACGCCACAATACGCCACGACAGGGAGGTTCCTGCTTCTGACGTATAACCTTACATGTCTGTATTGGTGAGTCTGGCTTGTTTGTCTGGTACTCGGTCTTATCATTGATGTGTGTATTGCGTAGCTACAATCTGCGGCGAACGGATGTGTCAGTCGTGAATATCGCCTTCCATCGCTCGGCGGCAGTCACGGTGGGGGTAGTTTGGGCAGGATTCGTGTCGAGGTTCTGGTGGCCTTCCGAAGCTCGACGAGAACTGAGCAAGGGGCTGGGAGAGTACGTATCAGCCTCGGCAACCAGGTCTATGCTCACTCTCGCCGTGTTTAGGTTTTGCCTCAACGTGGGATGGCTGTACACGCGGCTAGTGGCGTCGAATTCGTTTTCGCCCGATCAACCGAACACACAAGACGATGATGACGATTCTGCATCGGAAGAAACCAGTTTGATCCCGCGTCGGCCAAAGTCTGTGCTGAACAATTCCATACACGAGTTCATGGCTATGTATGTCTGATGCAGCTTCTGGCCTTTTCTGTGTGTTCTCATACTCCACCTCGTAGGGAGCTACATTTACAAAGACAGCTGATCGAGCTGCAGGACCTGCTTAAGCAGACCCAGCACGAGCCTCGGCTTAAAGGCCCCTTCCCGGTCCAGTTGTACCGGTCAATATTGACTAGCTTGCAGACCATCTTAGACAAGATGCACAGCATGCGTTGTGTGACGACACGTGAGGAATGGTACGTGATCGAAACTGATCTTGACCTCTCCAGCTGACGCTGGTCTGTTTTAGGAATACGGTCAGTTGCGCACGAACCATGCCCTGGCGTTTCTGATGTCTTGACATTTAGACTGTACGCCGGGATTTCATCATCCCTGTCAATCGAGAACGCCGAGAGATGGTCGGGAACATCATCCTCTATTTCTCGACCCTCGCTTCTGCATTCCGGTTGAAAGCGCCTCTACCCCCGTATCTTCCTCCAGCGGAGAAGGCGAGACAACAACTGGTCGGTGGACTCGCCATTCTGTGTTCTTCGTGTGTCTTAACTTAGATGATCCAGGTCGATGCGATCCGCAGATTAGACGTTGTGAGAAATCGCGATATAAAGGGGTCGAGGCAACTACTTTTTTTCGCTTATGCGCTGACGATGAAAGGGATCACTCGGGAGCTGGACTTCTTGGGGAAGACGTCGCAGGATGCTTTTGGAGTGATCGGGCAAAGTACGGATGTGTTTGACGCCATGTTTCGAGATGATGTACAAGGGAGGATGTCCATCGTGTAGTCGGTTTGTGTTTCTCAGATCTCGGACTTGTGATTGCATATCCTCACTGTAGCATACATGGAGTATACCCCCCTTTTCATAGATCTATTGCGCTTTCGAGGCTCAGTCACGACACGCCGCGAGTGGCAGGAGCACAAGGTTAGCAGGAAACTGCCATATTTCAGCCAAGTATACATCTGAGTCACAATTGCTCATCTCTTCTTTCAGTCCTTCTCGCACTGTTCTACTGGTGAGTTAGTTCCTAACAATCGTGTCTTGCAGCTGAAACAGGTACGCGCACGAGTCAGTGAATATCGAAGCCATCTATGCGAAAGTTACTGACCACTTCGATCCAGTACCTATCGCCGGTAACACGGGAATCACGTCAATGTCAGGCCCACACCTATGCAATGCACGCACCCATCCGGGTCCAGGATGAAGGCGATGTCCTTCATCTTGCCATCAGTGAGTCGTTTCTTGAAGGACACCCCGAGCTTCTCGAAGCGGGCACAAGCCGCCTCCACATCGGCGACAGTGATCGCGATATGGCCAAAGCCGCGCGGCTCGGAGTTCCCAGAATGGTACGGGGTGGACTCAAGAGACTCAGTGCCGTGGTTGTGAGTCAGCTCGAGGATGCCTGTGGACGATGCGATATGGGTAACCGGTTCCTAACGATCTTAGGGGAGGGATGCGCACCCTCGCGGTTGAGCCGTTCGGCCTTGCGCTCCGCGGGACTGAGCTTGCCATCGGAGCGGTCAAATGTGAGGAAGTAGAGCGTGTAGTCTCCGTGGTTTTGTTCTGATGAGTGAATGGGGTCGGGCTGTCAGAGTCAGGATCCGCGAGCATGAATGGTTTGCACACCCTCGATGAGGTCCATGCCGATGATCTGCGGACGTTTCGTGAATGCGATCGTGTCGGAGCAGCTACTCACTCACCTCCGTGTAGAATTGGAGAGAAACTTGGGATCTTTGACCCGAAGCATGGTGTGATTGAACTGGCGTCCGGTGAGCCTGGCAGGGTCAGGGTGTAGGTGCACCCACCTTGAAGCTGGCTGTATCGTCTGTGCGAGGCATGGTTGCGGGAGGAGAGAAGCGAAACTGTCTGCGGGGGAGAGTGGCTGCTGTCCTGAGGGTGGAGCGGGTGAGGATGCGGGGAAGGAGCATGAGCCGTCTCCGGCGCGTGAGGTCTAAAGTCGGAGTCTAAACTAGGAGCAGTTTCCTAAACGAGCGGGCGTCTAACGGCGAGCCGGGAGCTGCCGGAGAACCGCCTGAGACGCGTGACATCACGCGCATGTGACGACGCGTTTGTTGATCCAATTCGCGCGCTTGGCACGTGACGGGTCTCCTGTTCTCGCTTTCGTCTCCGCTCGTCGCTCTTGCTCTCCAACCACCATGTCCTCGCTCCCCCTCAAACACCGCAGAAAGTCTCTTTCGTCCTCCCCGCCGCCGTCCCCTCCGTCGCCAGACATCTCTCCCCTCCGCCCCTCCACGTCCTCCTCTGTGTATCGCTATACTACATCGGCGTATACGCGCTCCCATAAATGGACGGGCAGCGATTATGATGACGTTCCAGACTTTGAACCCGCGCTCATCAGTGACGACGCCCTCACCGCTTTATCCTCTAGCTCTCGGGCCCCTTCTCTCGCTCCCTCCGACGCGGATGTTCAGGACGCCTATGTGGACATCGTTTCTTCATCGCCCATACATGACATCCCTTTTCTCCGGCCCTCTACACCTCCGCGTTCTTCCCGCTCCAAATTCGTAACCGAGACGGACGACAAGGCATCTATGGCACGCGAGGACGTCGCTGCGGCTCTCCTCGCCCTGCACGCATATCCGCGTCTCGGATCGTCGCCTCTAACAGCAACATTCCCTACGTTCCCTGCCCTGTTGGGCAATAGCTCTACCCGTGTGCGCGATTTCCCCATCCCGCGCACCCCGTCGCCTACTCTTCATCTTCCGATTCGCCTCGCTCCGATAACAAGACTCCCCTCCCCCGGAACGGAGGACCGCACAAGTCGGGCGTCTATCGATCGCATACAGAAGGACGCCGGAAGTTCTGAGGGTCGAGTGCACGGCTGTGACGTGTCTGCGGACAACTTTTCCCAGCATCAAGGGCGCAGCAAAACCTCGACGCCAGAGCGGCAGGGTGCACTGTATTCTCCGCTTCCGCCGTCCTCACCATTCTCGGAGGATGAAAGGGAGGATGTTCACGAGGACATTGCCGACTCCCCTATCGCAAAGGCCCTTTCAAAAAGTCAATCGCTCACCCAGGTCAGTCTAGCCCCTCTTCCTGGTGCCTTGTTGGCTTGCGTTATTTCCGCGATTCGGGCAGTGCTCCACGTACTTGAGAGTCGAATAGCTAACTGCCTGCCTCTTCACAGTCGTCACCGCTACGTAGTCCTTCACTAGAGCGGCATCGTTACTTGACTCTTACTCGACCATCATTGGTCGATTCCCTTCCGGCCAAAGACACAGCGCTACCCCCGTCATCTCCACTTTCGTCACCGCCGTCTTCACCCATACCCGCACATGCACCAATCAAGCGTAAAGCGCCCGCGGTAGCTGATGACGGTGCGACGTCGAAGAAACCTCGAGTGCATACGTCGGACGCTGTCGCGCGTGACAGCAAGGCTGTGAAAGCTCGGGTGGTTGCGGTACCACGATCTCGCCCTTATGTGCGAGTGGAAGTCAAGAAGGTCGTTCGTGCACCTACCACGGCCGAACCCGAGAAGACGGAAGCGGATAGGCAAAAGTGCAAGGCCCATGCGGGTCTACCCGCCTCCTTGGAGCGAACAGAGCCTAGTGTGGAGGCCGAGGCCAGTAGGAAGAGACAGAAGGTCGCCGACAGGCGAGACTCTGTTTCCCCAGCCACCCAACACCCGCCGCTGCCCCTGCGGATACTTTCCAATGAACGCGTTGTAACGTCAAAATCCAAAACAAAGCCCAAAGTCACGGCGACTGATGACCTGCCACCGAAACAAGCACGAGACTCGGAACGAGAGTCTATAGCCCCTCCACCAGCCCAGCCTGCGTTGGTAGCCACCGAGGTCCCAAAGAACTTTGACGCCATCCCACATTCATCCGACAGGGTACAAGATCCGGACGCCTGCCCGCGCCCGACGTTACTCGGCATACTCATAGAGAGCCTCGCTCTCTCCCGCGCGTCCTCCTTGACCGCTGTTGCACTCCTCCGCGCTGCACACTCCACGCAGCCCGCAGACACGTCCCTCACACTCGCTGCCGTCCAATCGACCCTCGAATGGGGCGCCCGCCTTGGGACGTTCGGGTGCGTCGAGAGCAGCGGCGAGCATGTCCCGCCGACGTATTTCTACGATCCCGCCCGCGACCCCGACGCAGAGCGTGCGGACGTGCTACGTACGTTGATGCCGCGTCCAGGGAAGAGAGCAGTGACGCGGAAGTACAAGCAATATTATTGGCGGCCCGTGGTCATGGCGCGGGGCTCGGGGTCGAGCGAGACGAAGAGGAGTAGAAGGCATCTGAGCAAGGAGGGGGATGAAGTCGAAGGGAAGGGGGGCTGGGAGGTGGATTGGGAAGAGTGACTGTCAATGCTCGTACCGCAAAGTCATCGACGCTGCTCGGGTCGTTTAAGTTATGCTATATTCTAGTTATGTATTGACTCTTGTCGCTCGTTAGGTTTGTTGCGCTTAATAGCACGTTATATCCTGGTACATGTTCTACTCGTGGAACGACTGTCCACCGTCTGTATAGTCATGCTACATAATCACTCCTGATAACCCTTCGGCGCCGGCGCATGCCGCACGATACTACTTTTGAGTTATATATAAGGGTTATTGGAAATCCAGGACTGTCTTGACAGACATACCACCCACACTTGACCCACACAAGTATAGTACAGTAGTACTGCTGTAGCAAGCATGTACTAGGCTACTGTATATCTTATGTAAAATCTTAACTCGCCAGGAACATAATTACTTACGGCGAGCGCTCATCTTGCGGACCACCGGCCCTCCACCGTCGCCGCCGCGTCTTCTTACTAAACCAAAACTAAAGGCGGCAGGCCATAATGGAAATCTTCACTAGCTACTCACCGTCAACCTTAAACACTGTACCGAAGCTGCAATAATATTATGACAATTACTGTACCGAACGCGCGGGAATAGTAACTGTTACGTCAGCAGACTTCGTTATGCGTTGCGTTGATTTGGTTGAACGCGATTACCACGCTCTCGAGCCCCTACCTGGCTGTCCTCCCCTCTTGTCGTGCGTTCTCGCTGGGTTGTTCAAGAACTGCGCGTCTTGTCCCAACGAATGGCTACTCCAGTTGAGCAAGAACGCGAGGTGCGAGAGCTGATCCGACGCGCGGACCGGACTGCAGTCCCGACTAACCATGTCGTACGTTCCTCGCTTGTGGCATGCGTTTGAGGCGTTGATGTGCCCCACGTAGAGGAAGGATACGTTGAAGCGGCTCATAGAGCTCGCACACTCGCTACATCCACCGCTGAAGAAGATCGCAGCCAATAATATCGCTAGATTCTTCAAGGACTTCCCCGATCTCGACGAGGACGCTATCAACGCTATTTATGACCTATGCGAGGACCAGGACCCCCAGGTCATATATGTAATTATCTGTTCTGCAATAACTCCTGATACATCCTTTCCAGATCCGAATAGATGGATACAATGCTATCGTTCAGATGTCGAGAGAGCAAACAAAATGGGTGAAGAGGAATGCCGACGTTCTCGTCCAATTACTTCAAAGCGGTACGTTCTCTTCCAAGAAAGAGTTGGCGGTGGATACCATGACACCCTCTTATCAGACGAACCTGAAGAGGTCGCTGTCGTGAAGATAGCCTTGTCCGAACATCTCGAGATGGACTCTAAAGTCGCCCTTGGAGTACTGTGCGATCAAATCGTACCTCCCGACGATCCTATGGATGAGGAAGACGGAGCCATCCGCGAACGCCTCCGCTCCCTTGTTGTCGCTTTCATGGCGAGTGAAGCACGGCAGGCTATCATCGAGCGTCATGCCAGTCAAGCCGGTAGCGAGCAGGAGAAGATCGTCATCAACGGTCTCTTCAAGGTCACGAGGTTTGTCTGACAATGGTGTTTGGCGTGCTTATTGCGTTGTCTCGCACAGGCCGTGTCCAAGTTCGGCAGGACCGACGCAACCAGGATCATCAAGGACATCCTCATCTATTTACCATCCTTCAGTGGTCGGTCAACTCCACGCGGCAACGAATTGCTCCACATTGTTCTTGAGCAAGCTCGATCATCTCTCAAAGGAGACCTCGCCACGGCAACCACAGCATCCTTGAACCTCACTGGCTACTTCTTGGATCTCGCGGGCTACCTCGCTATTGAGAAAGGCGTCTCAGACCCAGCGCAATTATTGCGTTTTTACTGCACTTCGTCTATTCTTGGGAAAATGACTCTTCAGCGGTTATCACGAGATGCTCACCTGTTCGTCGTTGTCCGTACAGCCGAAGCTTTACGTGTATGCTCTGTCGGAAAGTCACCCGATAAGGGAGACACAGCAGCTATGCGACGACAAATAGTCGATGCGTGTGCGATACTCCTCCCGGTGAGTACTCACTCACGTCTTGTTTCTGTCTCTAATCTAATACCCTTCTAGTTTTTCGTCAAGGCAAAGCCCTCTGATGTACGAGTGTGGATCGCATGCGAGATCCTTCTCTCTGCATGTCAGCAGGTACGAAAAAGACGAATAACTAGTCGTTACCTTGACTCACCTTACCACACAGAGGAAGGACGAAGAGTCTTGGAACGCGTCTTCCGCATTCATCACAACGCTCGAAGAAATTGGACGTCTCGCAAGTGAACAGAAGGGCTTGAAGCTTGACAGGGTTCAAGGCCTCATCAGGGTTCGCCTCGGATTGTCTTTCTCTTTCTTTCTTTACGTCCGACCGTATTTCCTTCCCTCTTTGAGCAGTCATTAGGCCTACCCGCTCTCCAGCCACTTCCTCCGAAGCCTCCGCCAACCTTGCAAGCAAGTGACAGTGCGCCATTTACGAGGCCTCAGTTCGTCATCAAGAGGAAGGCAGAAGACGAACCCGGGCCAAATGCAGGTCGCCTGCAACCTGGTCCTATATCTATCCGAGGACAACACGCGCGTGAACAGCCCCCGCATATTCGTCAGGCTCGATCGCAGCCTGCACCGTCTATTCCTTCAGGCTTGCTAGCTCCGGAGCCAGGTGTCCCCTCAAAGCGTGTCAAGACATCTGTAGACATGGAAGATACTTCAAGCCGGTCTCTACTCAGTCGCATGGGCTCGGGTAACGAGATGACATACTCTCACTCAAATGGCCGGCCTTTCCGTCGAGCCGATATCACGCAGCCATCGGAAACTCACAGGAGAAACACCGTCGCTCATATAGAGAAGGAGCGTGTTATTGGTCTCAGCATCAAGGGTGCTGCAAAAGCTGCAGAGAACGGGCGGGGCCGCTCACACTCGCCTCCACCCCAACCTTCTTCACTTTTGGAAAGGATGCAGACTAATGGAGAGGGATGGCGAAGGAAGGATCGGAAGAAAAGGCCATAGCTAGTTGTATCGATGGAATCTCATTCTGCTCGAAGCCAGCGCGCTCTGCAGAGTTGCTGCTCGATGCCGGTTCATACCGCCGGAGTTTGTTGTGGAAGAAGACGCTCTGCATGAGCGTCTTGCAGATCTCCCACGTCCGTCCAACATCCGCCTTACGTTGACAGCTTCCATCATCCAACCAACGAGCGGTGAGCATTGGTAAGGTATGCGATGCGTCTTTCTTCCCGCCCGTCATGTGGACTGTCCTCTCTACCCTTGTCTGTCTGCTCTGGAGATCAGTCGTGAGCGCCTCTTGCTGAGCTATCCCGAGAAAGCTACTGACCTACCTATTATGTCCAGGACATTGTTAGAGTGAGCGCTCTAGCTACCAGGCAGGCTCAAGGAACTGCTCCGGATAGCATCTGCGATGATGTAAGGCGTTTCGTATCACATCTTCCGAAGCAACCGACCCCGAATCTCCTCTGCAGTTCATGTGCGTTTCCGTTTCCGTCAAGGACAGCACGGCAGAATGTGCGTACCACGGTGTTGAGATCTCGTATAAGCGCTGAAAAGAATATGACAGACGTCCTTCGAAGCAAATACAAACCTCCGTTTGGATGGATGGCCATGTAAGACCTCCCATACCTTTTTGTGTCGTACTCAGTCAACCCGAATCGCAGAGGCTTCGGTCATTTCATGGGGGATAGCTCCATGGTAGTCATGTGGGTTCATGCCAACGACACGGTGCTATCACAGCGTCGTGCTCCTTACGAGGTCATGCCAACTTCGGACACGAATCCTCCATTCTTAGCGACGATCTCTCCTTCCGCAACTCTAGTGAGTGTGCACTGTTTCGCTCCGCTGCACATTGCAGACGGTTCGCTATTCTCTCAGTTAGATGCGGAGCAACCACAGGTAGCATTCACGAGACCGGTACGTCTTATTCGGTTTCGATCCGCGTGAGGTTCGCTGAGCGTGTCACCTAGGCCATCCCGGAAGAGCTACAGTCTATTATATGGGCTTTCAGCCCAACGGATCCTTCGTCTCCTGATCCGAATGCGCCTATAGGCATTCATTTTATGCATGGTCGGGGACAGTTCAATCTCACTAGGACATCGCCACCACCCGAGGACGATCTTGCTGGGGTGTCATCATCGCCTGAGGACGCTATTTTTATGCACGCCATTCTTTGCATAGCAGGATTCTTGGTCCTACTTCCAGCAGGAGCATTATGGGCTCGATATGCCAAGGCCGTCCATAGCGTCCACCCTGGATGGTTCAAATTTCATTGGTATATTCAGGCTGCCGGTGAGCACCGCAACGTAACATGCTTTCAGGGCTAATCGTAGTTCTCTGAGAAGCCGGGATTTTCATCGTACTTGGTGTTCTCGTTGGTATCAGGGCATCGAGATCCCACTTTGACGACACACACAAGGTAAGTAAGACGAGGTACATATACCCCTTCCAGTGGTGTGTCTGACAGCTGTCTCTACCCAGAGGCTGGGCACATTTCTCTTTTCAGCGTACGCACTCCAGTGTGCCGCCGGCACCGCCGTCCATCTCGCCGAGACCAGTTCAAGGACACGAGCTCTGATGCACATGGTCTTCGGACTGGTCATAATCAGTCTCTCGCTATATCAGGCGCGGATTGGGTACAATCATGAGTGGGTTGCAGCGACGGGACAAGGCGTGCCTAGGCTCTTTGGGCCATTGTGGTACACTCTGATCCTGGTGAGCTAGTTCTCTGTAATCAACCCTCTATCGTGGCTAAGGGCGATCTGTGATAGCTGCTACCTACCTTCTTCCTACTTGTCTTCCTCTTCGCGCGTCGGCGGACAGAGCATAGCAAGGCGATAGACATCCGTGACGATGAGGTGGCTATGGAGACGCGCCCACTTCGCGCAGGTGAAGATGACGACGACACGGGTTCTTAAAGCACGGACACAAGTCGAGGTATTACGAGCATGAAGTGGAGGCGTCTTGAGTTGGACTGATACTACTGTACTACCTACACTATAGTGACACTGCGTTTTGTAGTCGAGTGCCGGAGGCGCCTACTACAGCGATGCCGTTGCGGGACGGCGAACTGTTGGTGGCCGGAACGACCGCCTGGCACAACGCACCCGAGCACACAGCCAAATATCGTGGCCCATGATTGACGTCAGTCTGGTACTTCCGTCTGGACGGCGTCAATGTGGATCCGGAGGAATTGCACACGGCCGCCAACTATAACATATAAGACACGGCAGGGTTCGCTGAGGTCTCGGCACCCTTTGATCCCAACTCTCATCAACCCCGTTCAGTACCCACCTTACCTCAAGTCTCGTATCATGCCTGTTGAGCTCAAAGGAAGCTGCCACTGCGGCACGGTTAAGTTCACCGTCCAATCGAGCACACCCGTGCCGTACCAGGTCTGCCTCTGCTCGATCTGCCGCAAAGTAGGCGGCGTCGGCGGCTCCATCAACCTTGGCGCCCACGCAGACACCCTCCAGATCACCGAGGGCAAGGAACACATCTCGTGCGCTCAGAAAGCAGTATACTCAGAGATCGGACGATGCTGATCGTCGTGTACCCAGGATCTACAACGCCGTCTTGAACCGCGGCCAGGCGAACCAGAGTATAGCCACGTCGGAGAGGCACTTTTGCTCCAAGTGCTCGGCTATGTTGTGGTTGTGGGACGAGACCTGGTGAGTGCTCAGTTGTGCACGGCCTGGGATCGTGTCGTCTAAGTGGTCTGGCAGGCCCGAACTCCTGCACCCGTTTGCCTCTGCCATCGACTCGCCTGAGCTGAAGGACCCCGAGGAAATGGTAGTCGGGTTTCAATATTCTCCGCGGATGTCCACGGGCTGACACCGAGCGACTTGTCCAGATCTGTCTGCTCACGAACTCGAAGCCGGATTACGTGCGGCTTCCTGGCGGTAAAACGAAGACGTATACCGGATACCCTCCCCTGTCTATCGAGGAGTGGCACAAGGAGCACGGCGAGTACATACCGTAAGATAACCCTGAGATCAGAGAGGCAGAACAGTGCATTTGTTATATGCCATTCAGGGATCTGTGACGTCACGAAGAATATTGTACTTACTACAACCCTCGACAAATTCAGCTTCCGTTTCATGGCATGTCGCCATCGCCCGTCATCCATACATGCTACATCGCGGGCAGCATAGTACAGTACTTGCCGTACCAAAGACAATATGGCCAATATTTCAAAGATATTCAAGGCAACACAAAAGGACGTCGTACTTCTGGACGGAGGACTCGTAAGCAGGTCCCGAATGAGCGTGTAACGACCAAGAGACGACCCCTATGCACAGGGTACGACATTGGAAGATATCTTCCACGTAGATATATCCTCCCCAGTCTGGTCCGCGAAGCCGATCGACAAAGATCCGGAAGTTGTAATTCAAGCCCATCTCCAGTTCCTCCGTGCTGGGGCTCGGGTGATCGATACAGCCTCGTAAGTTCTATATCCTCCTCCATGCATGCAATCAGTCAATCAAACATCCCCGCCAGATACCAAGCCGCCTCTAGCACCTTCGGAAGGGCGGGCTACTCCCTCACAGAGGCCAAACTCCTGATGCGCAAATCCGTGGGCCTCGCAGGAGAGGCGCGCCGGCGGTTCGTCGAGGAGAGCGACGGTAAGAACGACGTCGATGTCAAGATCGCCCTCTCGCTCGGGCCATTCGGCGCAACGCTCCTCCGCCCTCACGAGTTTGACGGGTTCTACCCGCCTCCTTACGGCCCTCAGGCCTACGACGCGAATGGCACAAACCGCAATGCCTTCACTCAAGAAGAAAAGGTGGAAGAGGTAGCATCCATGGATATGCTGACAGACTTTCACCTCGACCGTCTGCGCGTGTTCTCCGAAGATTGGGAAACGTGGGCAGGCATCGATTTCGTAGTGTTCGAGACAGTGCCTTTGGCACGGGAGATCGAAGCAGTGCGGCGTGCCATGTCACGTCTTCGCCAGGACCCCATCCCATCTCTCGACTGGAAGCCATGGTGGATCTCAACGGTGTACCCGGGCGGCCAATTCCCAGAAACAGCACGTCCGGGAAGTGGAAACTTGACAGTGCAAGACGTGGTCACGGCACTCTTTCGCGACGCCGCTGGATACGAACCACCGGACGCATTCGGGGTTAACTGCACAGTTCTGGAGCACGTCGCGACGGTGGTGGAGGATGCATCAAGGGCGATAACAGCCGATATCTCTAGAAAGGATGAAATGCCGTGGCTATTTCTAAAGCCAAACGGTGGACAAATGTACGATGTGAGCACGAGGAAGTGGGGTGCCAAGGAGCACACTGGAGAGTGGGTAGATGGACTGAAGGTGGTGGTGCAGAGTGCGAATGCTGCCGGTGTATGGGGCGGGATCATGGTAGGCGGGTGCTGCAAGACGGGACCGGAGGACATATATGCCTTGGCCGGTGCGCTCGGATCCGACTCGAGTACTGTATGAATGCAAGTTGATATGTTGTCGAGTGAGCTCAGAGTGACCGCGACGCGTGAGAAGAGTGACGGCATATGCCGGTCGGACTGTGAGCCGTCGTGGCCCGCCAAACTCTGAAATACCAACGAGCTCAGGTCCAGCAAAAGCCATCGAACGTCGTCAACGTTGACGTTCAGCTTCAAAAACTCTCCACCGGTGCGTTCCATGGTCTCACTCCTGCTCGTTTCGCGAAAGAATCGGCGGAAACGGTCAACTTGGAGTGGTGGATGGCGTCTCGCAGAGTTGGATGCTGATGGGCGCACTTGGATTGCAGGCCCAGCATGTCTTCAAAACTCCCGTCTGTCCTCAGCGCGACTGAGGAGGAGATTCAGCTCCTTCTTGCTGCCCAATGCCATATTGGAACCAAGAACTGCGACAAGCAGATGGAGCCCTACGTCTGGAAGAGGAGAGCGGATGGTGAGTCGCACTTCATATCCCTCAGCGTTTGAATCTCACAGTTACTTGCGCGCTCAGGCATCCATATCTTGAACATCGGCAAGACCTGGGAGAAGATTGTCTTCGCTGCACGCATCATCGCCGCTGTCGAGAACCCTAACGACGTCTGTGTCATCTCCGCGCGCCCGTACGGCCACCGTGCCGTCCTCAAGTACGCTGCCAACACTGGCGCGCAGGCGATCGCCGGTCGTTTTACCCCTGGTTCTTTCACGAACTATATCACTCGCTCCTTCAAGGAGCCGCGTCTCATCATCGTGACCGACCCGCGCGTTGACCACCAAGCCATCCGCGAGGCGTCCTATGTCAACATCCCCGTCATCGCCCTTGCCGACACCGATGCGCCCCTCAAGTTCGTCGACGTCGCTATCCCCACAAACAATAAGTCCCGCCATTCCATCGGTCTCGTCTGGTGGCTCCTTGCCCGCGAGGTCCTCCGGCTGCGGGGCACCATTCCTCGTACATCGGATGGCTGGAATGTGATGGTGGATATGTTCTTCTACCGCGACCCGGAGGAGGTCGAGAAACAGCAACAGGAGGAGGCGCAGGCGAAGGCCGCCGCAATTGCTGGCGAGCCCGAGACTGCCCCCGGTCTGTCCGAGTGGGACGTCAGCTCGGCGCCTCAGGTCGGTGGCATCAACCCTGCCATTGCTCAGGAAGGAGGTTCGTACGGCAGAAACGTCTTCCCAAACTTGCTGTTGAGTTTCTATTTTCAGGTGCCCTCGATTGGTCTGCGGAGCCGACGGGCGGTGCGACCGACTGGGCAGCGGAGCCCTCGGGTGCGGCTGGTTGGTCGGCAGATGCGCCACCACCCTCTGGATGGGATTAAAAGGTGGATCCCTGTATGTCGTGTTGATCCAGCTGTTTTTCTACCCGCCGTGTAAGGCTTTTTTACCGTCACTTATGCTCGATTTCCCTTCAAAAGCATGCAGCCTATGACCAACATGACATGTCTTCTTACACCTTTTCCATTGTGCAACTGCAGGAGCCCGACGATGACGAAGCGCAGGGGTGAGCACTCAAAGTCACCCTGTCGCAGACCGTGACTCGTTCAGGCGTAACTTGGAAGAGCCATAGATGAGCTGAACTATCGATTGCGCCGCGATGCTTCCTGCGTACCCCTTGTATTCGCAATAACGATCAGTTTCTGCACGTTACAAGATGTAATTGATTGTAATTGAAACTCTACAGTGGATGTCGAGTCGGCTTATCATCCTCCTGCTTTCCTCGACGACTGGCAGCGGCACGTATGCTGCGCGAGTGAGGGCGAGCGGGGAGGTAAGTGGATATCGAAACAATTCGCCTTGCTCTGCCCCTCTCACCAGCCCCGCCGCACTTCCTGAACGTCGGATGCAAGCTACGATGTCCTTCCACCATCCCGCGGCCTTGCGCACCTACATCTGCTGGCCTCGCCGAGCTCCTCCGGCGAGGTACGTAATTCTGCGCACTCCCACCGAGCCCTCCAACTAGCGCGGGCCCACTGTGGTGACTGCTCCGTCCCTACGCGAGCGACGACATTCTGCACGACCTGGCCCATGACGTAGCCGTTCACGCCCATCCGGATCCTGCACCTCATTGCTCTAACCTCTCTCGCACACCGTCCTCTCTCCATCAACCTCGTTCCGACACATGGCACACCTAGGGTTGCCCTGCTATCTTCTGCACACGCATGTATAAATGCATCGAAGGAGGCAGTTCAATCCGAAGAAATTATATTGAGAATTTGTATACGAATCAAAGACGGGAGACTAGCAACTTGTTCAGAGCATGACGAGACGAAACCTACGGCCCAAAAAACCAAGATAACGACAAAGATTTCAAAATGACAGTCAAGGAGACATTATTCACGAAAGATGCGAGCGTACCGAGATTTGTGTGTAAAGGATTTTTGGAGGTCAAGAACAGGAAACAGACATGGGATGATCATAGCGATGGGAATGCATGCAAGCGATAGCAAAAAAGCAGGATATAGAGAGAGAGAGAACAAGTACCGCGCAACAAACCCGTCCTACCACAGGAGTCCACACCGAACCTTCCGAGCTTCAGGCAGCTTGTGCGGTAGTCAGGCGCCTACAACCACGGTGGGACTCCGTGGGGTATTCGCACGTGTAGCCTCGTCTCAAACACTGCCTGAAGGAAGAGTACACGATACAGTCAGATGCGGCTTTCAAAAACGAGACAGCGTACTCACGCGCAGGTCTTATCCTCACCTCCTCCAGGAGGAGGCCCACAGGCGATCTTGCGGGTCCGACAAAAGAAGCAGGCGATAGGCTGAATAGGTTTATAAACCCTCCTTTTCTTCACGGGGCTAGGCGGCGGACTCGGCTCGCGCTCGAGGGTCGGAGGGTCGGCCCACTTGATAGTTCGGTGAAGTGGCTGCGGGTTTGGCTGGTATATGACAGCAGAGGGTGGGGGTAGGGGAAGCGGAGACGGTGCCGGAAGCGAGAGTTGCTCTTGTGGGGGTAAATAGACGGGGTAGATTGGCTGGCTATGGTAACCTCCGCTGGGGACACTGTGGGTGACGTAGGAGATGGGAATACCGAAGGAGACGGTATCGACGGCGTCCGCGACCATCATTTCGAGAGGAATTTGATGCGTCTGCTCCGACAGCGACAATGATGCGATTGCGGAATTCAGACGGTGAGCCTTCACTGACGTGAGTCAAGAGTGTAGAGAGGATGTAAGGTGCCGATACTGACCTGGTCATCCGGGAGGTCATGCTGATCCGGATAATACGGGATCGAGTTGTAGTAGTAGTAAGAGGCGAGGACAGCGTCGTAGTGGTCTTCGTGGGCGTCGAGGAAGTCTTGGTTCATGGTTGTGGGGGAAGAAGGCGATGGGGCGGAGGGAGAGAAAAGGAGGCATTATAATGAGGATTGTGAGCCTGTGTTCTGGGATGAGGCCCGAAGGACAGATCTGGGAGAAGGCCGAGATCGGCACCCGGATTAGGCAAGCAGGGTCCACCAGAGACGCCGGGACCCACAACTCGCGGACAGTCGCGGGCGCAGACACCGCCAGCCGCACTCCCCAGTGCACTCCCCACTGCACTCCTCACTGCTGGCACACCCTCGCCTCTCCGCCACGCGCCGTCCGCAATCGCACGCATCCACCCCCCTTTGTCGACGCAACGCTCCCGCCACGTCTGGCAATCTCTCCAACCGTTACGGCCTGGCGCTCCAGCAGGCGCACTGACCCCGAGATTCCAGATCCAACGGTTGCGTAACAGCGGAGCTCAGTGATCTTTTTTCGTGGGTTCTTCCAGACACCCGTTCGCCCGGGCGCGATTGCGCTCCTGCCTGTCCATTAGCCTCAGACATCGTGGTAACATCCCTTGTTGGGTCGCAACTCATGCCGCGCTCTCATCCAAGTGTCTTGTACGCACCGTGTTGTCCAGCTCGAATACTCAGCATGTTTAATCCCTGGTACTTGCCGGACCTCGCCTAATGCCCTGCCGGATCACGTTTGCCAATATGCTGTTCGATCGAGCTAGACGAGATCTAGTAACGGGGGAGCGACCCTGGCCCTCTCTGAAACGCGTTCCACGCTCCTTACTTCTCACCATTCTAATCCAGATGCGCTCAGCCGTGTCTGTCCTCGAGCTCGATTCCGTCTTCTCATCTTGAGAGTTTGGCGGCATGCGTCATAGGCTTCTCCTCCTCTCATTCTCGAATATCTACCAAGGTCCAAGGGATTCCCCATCGGACGTGTGGACAGTCAATCACCCATTCTGGTCCCAATCCGTATGTCGGATCTATTCTATCCGGGGACTGTGGGCACTGAATTGCTCTTGCATAATGGCAATTGCGCCTGACCGAAAACGGGGTTGACGCGGGGTCTTCCAACCAGGTCCCCACGTGTCCCCGTCGGCTCCGATGGCCGCCGCGCACGGAGTATTCTCTCGTCCAACTTTCGTCTGTGGAACGCTGCGCTTTCAACTTGAGGTTGCACACTGAGAGGCCCCTCTCACCATCCTTTGCGAGTAAGTACTCTCGAATCCCAAAAACCAACAACGAGAGTGAGACGCAAGGGTAACGAGGCCGCACACTGGCAATCTACTTAATAGTGAACCAGAGCGAGGCAATGTCCCCGAAATGGGAGATAAGTAGCACCTTGAATGCGAGGTGGCGTGCTTCTCGCAGGACGCTCACATACCCAGGTATTCCTTTGCACCATCGTGAACGAGCAAAGGCAAGAAGTTGACGGCATCGGGGTGCAGACCGGCCCAGATATCTGGTCAGCAGTCAAGTTCGCAGCCATTGAAAGTTACGGCAATGAACATCGACCAAGATGGGTGACAGTAACATGAATTTAGCGCCTGACTGTCGTGGCCCGTCGCCGGACAATGGTGCCAAGGATTTGCTAACGGAGATCAATTCCTTAGATTAGTCGAATACACTCTCCACTGAGAGTATACGTGAATGGAGACGTGGCGATCTGCTGTCGCGTGCGGCGATTCGAAGAAATGTCGAAGTAGCAAAGACAGCAGATGAATCTACAAAAACACAGGTCAGCGTGGTTGCCTTCAATCCGTACTATCAATCGACGGATTTAGTTTCGCTGGCCCCGCTGCCAGCTGCTGATCGTCCGAAATATCTGATGGAAGGTACTGCCCCGTGTAACACCGCATGGGAAAGCTCCCAGAAGTTTGCCACTGCGTGTACCAAACCAATGACTCCAATACAGTGTTTCTGCAGTGGTACCAGTGGGTCATGCGCATCGGTGACGGTCGTATCATGGTGGACTGACTTCCTGCAGAGCACGTCGTAGAAGTCCACCAGGGCATGGGTCCATGTCACTGCCTACCACATGGGACCATCGAAGAGCTTGGCTTTTCCAGAAGATATCTATGCGGGCAGAACGCTTTCAGTGACGGCGCATTGGTACGGTGCCTTGATATAATGGAAAGGTATGGGTCACTGCCATCGACGCCGTCGCGGAGTGGTAGAAGAGACTGGGAGGAAGGATAAATCTTCGATCTAACCAAGACAGAAATACTCAACGCTCACCGAGACATAGTACAGCATGAATGTCGATTGTCGGTTCCTCGCCAATGATACCGAAAGCGCACAGTTAAGACACCGCTCCGGTGTCGGCAGCTGACCTGCGACATGCGCGGAGAGTGGCGGTAGCGGCGATTCCATGTACTCGGTGCGATGTCCCCTTGCAAAATCTCATTGGCCGAAGACGAAGACC
Organism: Artomyces pyxidatus; assembly: GCA_022160305.1. Classification (NCBI taxonomy): domain Eukaryota; kingdom Fungi; phylum Basidiomycota; class Agaricomycetes; order Russulales; family Auriscalpiaceae; genus Artomyces; species Artomyces pyxidatus. The sequence goes on along the minus strand of MU277239.1, from coordinate 196,899 downwards.
TAGCTGTTAAGTTTGGGTTGCCTTGGACGGTCGTCCTAGCTGGCGGCGGATCAACGGCGCAACAGGAGGCCGTGGACGCAATCATCTCCGAACAGGAGGATGAGGGAAGGAGGGTTGTATTCAAATAAGATATGACAAATTCTAAGCGGGTAGGGGAGTTACTTACATTGTGTCTCCGGCATAAGGCCCTGCACACGGTGGGCAAGGACAGTCAACTTGAAGTCGAGGGGCTCTGTGGGACTACGCAGTATCGCACGCGACGCCACTCTGGGTTCTCCGAGCGTTAACGTGCATCTCCTGGGCGGTATTCGGATAAGGACTCCGTACAGTCGGACATGCGTCTAACTCCATATCCCCCAGATCGACAAGAAACTCCCCGTGGTCAGCCTAGCCCGTCCTATCTGAGATCATCTAACAGCATCAAAACGCGATCATCCCAGCGTCGCCCATCGACCCAGAGAAACAGGATTGGCAGTGCGTAGAATCTCGCGGTCTTTTACCGGTGGTGTACGATGAAGGAGTCATTGAGTCTCTATTCACGACGAGTCTCAGAAGGACACTGCCAACAGAACGTTGCAGCACACGGCACAGCCGCTGGACATGCTGACAAAATAGATGTAATCAGACCGCACGAGGAAGACGAGAGGCATGCGTAGACGCACCGGTGAATTGAGTTCAGCAGACGTTCTAACGGGAATTCCACGCCATCGCGTGGTATGTATGGACCGGTGAATTGGGGCACGTTGTGGGCGTTTGGAGCCATCGCAATCTGGAGCGATGAGTATCCGTACAGCGCGGCCAAACAAATTGCGTCCGGGCCGTACCAAATAAGTGCCGGCACCTATACATCGATATGCGATTCGCCGTCTGGACTTGGCGCGCAAGCTGCTGTCCGCAACAGGCGACGTAGACATCGAGGCCCCGATCCTCGAGTTCGTCGGTACCGCCGTCTTTCACTTACTCCCATTTGCTAATGTCTGCGGACTTACGCGCGATCCGTTCATACAGAGAGTTGGAGCAAGTAGCTGATGCCTAGGCGCGAGCGACACGCCGTGGTCACGACGGTACGCGGTTGGTACAAAGAGACGATATTACTTCTTGGGCAACACGGTGTTTGATGTCCACTACTTTGTGATTTGTGCATGATGTGCGTTATCACTCCTTCCATTAAATACTGCTCAGTAAAAGAAGCTCGTAGAAAAGGCATAGACAAGCAGAAATACTACCGCATATAACGATCAGTTCCCCGGAGGCACAAACACAAGGCCGTCATCACCGACCGTGTCACCGCCGCTATCCTCCGCCTGGGATATCTCCCCATCACTGTTCAGTGCGGCCCAATCGCCCTCGATGCCCCGCTCGAGGGCCGCAACCTTTGCACCCCTTTGCTTCAGGAATGCAACAACTTCCCGAGCTCGTCTCCAGCCAACGGGGGTTGGAACAGGCGCAACACCACCGTTCATCTCTGCTGCGGTGACCTCCTTCGGCACGTCCAATCCACCTCCGTATGCCAAAGCCAGATGAGCCGACGCGTGGACACGCCTGTCCGGTGAAGACCGCTCCAACTGGTCAATGAAGGATGCCAAGGCGCGTGCAGCCTCTGCACGAGCACGTAGGACGTGGCGCATGACACGCCCAGAACGAGGTCGGCGCTTGTGCAATTTGACAGGGGGTTCCGCCGGTGCACCAGTAGCAAGCGGTGTTGCAGTAGATATCGGTCCAGTTCCGGGTGTAGAGGCTCCGGAGGGCGGGGTCCCACTTATCCAAGGATTTGGTGGTGGGATTGGTGTGGCCGTGTATTGCTTGAGCGTGGCGAGAGGGTATTCCCACCTCTTCGGAGCCCACACCCCGATCAGAACGCGCCAGGCCGCCTCTACTCGTTTCACGCTAGACGAAAACAAAGGTTGAGGCGAACGAGATATACTGGAGTGGAGTAGCAGCTTACTGCTCGTAATTGTCTAGTATTCAACAGATTTGATTGATGAGCTTCCTTTGAAGAAGTTTAAGCGAATGAACTCACCGTTAATTAGTTTGGTATGATATACGGCGAAAAGCCAAACAAGTGTTACCGATAGTACTGCCCCGATAGGCGTAAACCATAAGAAAGCCCAGAGGAAAAAGAAAGCAGCCGGATAGATCATTGCGAGTAATAGCAGGCCAAACAAGACTTTATTCTGTGCTTGTGTTTCCTCCTCGTCTTCCACAAGCCGGGCGCCAAGTCGGCCCATGACATACGCTGGAGAATGTACAATCAACGGAACGAGAAAGAAAGGAAGGCGGACGAGGCACGTCAAACTGTCGCGAACGAGGATCACGAGTGTAAGGAGGCGACTCGGTAGAGCGACAGGCCGGTGGGGGTCGAGAGTGTTGGGAAGGGGAAGTGAGGACAGGACAGAATTCGTAAGTTGAGCGGATTGCAATAAGGAGTAATACTCCAGGAGATGCCTTTTCAGAGAATGAAAAGTAGGGGAAGCATCCGCAGTCGAGAATAGATCTACAAGCCTTGGGAAAACGTCAGACAACGATACTCGGTGTAATTCAGCTAAAGACAGGACATACGTTTGCGAGATATGCACATAATCGTCACGATTTAGTGTTTTCTCATCCTCCCAGAGAAGGTCTCGAGCCATGCGCGCTGCATAAAGAGTATCCCTGGTTGCGAAAGTAAGAATGATTGACATAGTACCATAGAGGTTCCTCAAGCTCGTACCAGTCAGGTGCGTTGATCGTCAATTCGAACAGTTGGGCTTCGATGGCACGCGTCAAGCGTTTCACGGCCGCGCGAGGCGCACCTTCATCTTCTTGTAGGAATTGTTCAATATAAGGATCCATCTTGATCGGACGACCGAATCTGATACGACGTTCGTCACAGAGGGGTTAGAGAGCAAAGAAAACACGTACTCCATGATCACCTAGTCTTTTCGTCAGTTTCATGCCTTTATAATCAACGGATGCTAGGACCCACGTAGCTTCGATACTTTGACTTGTTCGTGTAGACTATGGCGGATGGGACGATGACTAGGGCCTCCTTCGCTGCACGGTCGGGGTGCTCCTTTGCCCACTTGGTATACTCAAGTGCTGCCCATGCAGCGCCATCTTTGACTTGCATGATACGGGGCTCCGTATAGCTTGTTCCTTCCGGGAACAGGGCAACGGCTGCCCCCTGGCCTAACGCCTCGAAGGTGCCACGGAAAAGGGCTTGTCGATCTTTACTCTTGCGGTCAACTGGTATATTACCAGTGCTGATGAGAATGTGCTTGACAATTGGATTAGCAAAGAGGCTCGCTAGCAGCATCGACTCAGATTCTATATGAAGAAACGACGCGCGAGCTCACGTACCTTTGCTCCAGTAGTGCAGGATTCTCTGGTAAGGGAAGGCCGAGGCTGGTCGTGGTGAGAAAGCAGTCACACTCGTGAAGACACACGTGCAACGTACAAAGGATGGCTGGGTCGAGCATCATGTTATGGTGCGTGGCAGTCCTAGAGAGAAGCAGTCAGCTCATGGAGGTCGCGACGCTCGGGCGCTCCATCGGAATAGCGCGCAGCGCGACGGTCATTGCCCTCAGAGTATGACAACAATGTGGCACGTACACTATCAACGGACCGTGTTCTGGCACATTATCCCCACCAATGACACGGACTTCGGTGAAGAAGGAGTAGACGGCCCAGCTCGCTATGCGGCGGAGAACTCTGTGAAGGACCTTGTTGTTGTCCATGACGGGAGGAAGAAAGCAGAGGAGGGCGAAGGGCAGAGGAGGAAGCAGGGAGATAAGGGCGGAGCGAAGGGGGACGAACAGGGCGCGAACAAGCAGCGCTGGCAGCCCCCGACGTCGACCGTCTTGGCCAACTCGGCTGGTCGACCGGGCACTCCCCGCTTCAGAGGCGCGGGAACGCATTCCCGCATTCGGCCGACGCGTTGTCGACGTGTCTCGCAGGCGCGCTTTCGCTACTTCAACTTTCTCTCGTCTGCCCCAGACATGCACAGCGTCTACGCCAGGATCAACAATGTCTCCGCAACGCTTTCCACATCCCTCATGATCCTCCTTGCTGCGATCGCCTGCTCATCCTTCCTCTTCACTGCCAATCCTACAGGCTCTGTGAACATAAGCTCCGTCAAAGTGTACGTCCACCATTTAGTTGCCCTCAACTCCTGCGAGAGCTCTTATATCCCTCGGTTGTCTCGGGATTGTGAGCTTGCAGCTCTCCGAACGATCTCTCATCGAGGCGTCGCACTCTCCTGGATACACCTTTCACCAGGACTGACGGACTATTCTCCGCTTGATCGCAATCGATTTACATCATGCTTTGTTCCGACTGTGTCGTGAGCATGACGACGCAGTGTCAAGACACCGTCTGCGAACCGTCTACTCCGATTGTGCTAGCGCAGTACCTTCCGAACGTCACGAGCTAGACATTGTTGGGCGATGCTTGCGATGATTCCAACCACTTCTGTCTTCTCTTATCGTCATGCCCCGAATTGACGCCTTTGTCCAGCTTCTCGGCAGAAGCACGACGGTATCCCAACAGACAACAGGAGTTCGCCTTTGTCGACTTTAACATTACCGCCGGTACGTCACTTTCCTAAGCTACATTTTTTTTGACTGATCCGTGCTGGCCTGTCTCTATCCACGCATCCCACGACTGGACTCGATGATGTAGATTTATCCCCGCTTTTTAACTGGAATACCAAGCAACTTTTTGTCTACCTCGAAGCGCAGTACACCAACACACAAGGGGTATGTTTCCAGTCTTCTCTGGTCTTTCCGTATCCACGGCTGCAGCGCCCCGATGTCCTCGGCATCGGCGGATGGTGGCAATGCTACTGGACCGGCATTCGCTCCTCCCGTTCTACGCGTGTTCCGTTATCCCACCACCTTCTATTCTTTTGTACCTTTGAGAATCGCGCATCTTTTTGAGATGTCAATCATCGGACTCGGACCGGTTCTCGTTGAGCGGCTAGCCGTCGATACTATACTGTGGGGCTGGCGATCATCGTCCCGTGCAGAAAACAGACACTGACGGCCATCTTTCTTGCCCTTCAGGTGCAGAACGAGGTCGTAATTTGGGACCGCATTGTTGTGCGGAAAGAGGACGCCTTGCTCAATTATGCAGGCAAAAACAAGTATCCTTTCCGGGAATTGTCTAAAAAATTCAAGTGCGTCCTCGCTTCAGCTCGTATTCGCACTTCGCTGAGTCTGAATTACCCAACCCGACGCCGTGTTCGGAATATTTAGAAACATTCCTCCCGCCAATTACACCTTGAAGTACAACCTCATGCCCTACGTCGGTCTACTCACATATGGGGAGGCCGCACGTACCACCGCGCCGGTGGCTTTTCCTCTGGCAAAGGAGCGTGTAGAATGAGCTACGGAGTCCGTCGGTCATTTGTTGTAACACATTCGGGGATCTGATGTACAGTTTGCAACTTACATCTTAATAACCTTTTCATGGAGCTGGCCCCAGGCTACGTTTACCGCGTGCCAGTCAAAAACAGGTCAGATGGTGTTCATTCTCGACTAGAACACATCATCACGCGTCCTGTGCTCGAGCTTCGCTCACATCTTCTTACCCCTTCAGCGGCAATGACGCTCAGGCAGCAATGTCGGCAGAGCAGTCGATCACTATTGAAAGGGGAATAATACGACAACCTGACGCGCTACCGACAGTCATCGCAACTCCTCTGAGCCGACTGCCAGAGCGTCACATTGGCACAGACGGTGACGCCAGTGGGATTATCACTCTACCGCGCACCAATCGTCAACCTGCCGGTATCTGTCTCTTGTGCCCTCAGCTCAGCAAATTAACTACCGATGACCGAGTTGAAAGCTTCCCTCCGTGCCCACCAGGTTGTTGTGTTGTACTCACGCCCCTGTTTGGTTCCGTCTTGTGAGCGTCTTATCCTCTGATCTCCTCCTGACCCTATCGCCCTGTTGTACCGCGCCGATAATGGCTGTACAAGGCGATGACAAAGCGTCATCAATGACGGCAGACGCAATAATATCATGGACGGGCGCGGTCATACCGGCCCCGTGTTTGCCTTGCTCACGGTCGTCGTCCTCTTGATTAGACGGTACTCGGCTCACTCGTATCTGAGCCCCTCTCTGGAGTTTATAGAGCCAGGCTCATTGTCGATTGACTTCGGGTATCCTCGGGCTTCCTGTCACTGGCGCTGGAGATCGATTTGTATCAGAAGCTCGGTGCGTACTTCTAGTTAGGCCGGGCTCAAAATCAGGTTCTAGGCAACTCGAGTAGGAAGTACCGCAACTGTGCGATAATTGAGTCGCGTTGCACTGGAGCCTAGGTGTTGTCATGTCGTTTAAAGATCGCATCTCCTGGGTATGATAATTTCACCCCTTGTGCATCATCGGGGACTCGCGAAGCCCATGATGTTGACATTTCTTGCCATTCTAGGTGCCGCCTTTGTCACGCAGGCGAGCGACTATAAAATTCAGCGCTAGCGCTGAAGGTCTTGGATAAGCATCACGAACTCTGGCTCGGAACACGGAAAGGACAGGTGTGTTCTCAATCTTCGAACACATCCGTCGAATCTTATGTGTAAGACGGCTGTTTGATAGGTCATATGCGAGGCCTTCTGACATATGGAAATAAACACGTTGAGGCCATGCGGAGCCGCCCCCGGTTGCCTGTAACCTCGATACATGGCCCGGTGGGATGATCCCAATGTAGATCCTCGCGATTGCTTGTCGTTCGTATTTCAGACAGGGGCCCACCTCTTCCGTCGTGAGTTGCGAAGAAGTCTGCAGGTCGTTCATAAACAGGTTCTTGCCACGCTCGGTGGATTGCCGGCACTTAGAAGCAGCCACTTGCCGCTGGGTGAGCGCTCTCGCGATCGCCAGGCTACGACGCCACTGACAGATGACCTGGCTTAAATATCAACTCAAAACCTACCGTTGTTTAGGGCACTAGGCACCAATTCTTTCCGCGGAGTTAGCTGCGCATGTCGCAGCAGGTCGTGTTCCGCTTTGTCCAGAGGTCGCTCTATGTGCGTGCGGAGACCCCATACTGTCTGGAGTATGCAGTGGTTGTGTACCGTATAACGGGAAACGAAATAAAATGAGGCATAGGTCAGCGAACCTCGAAGCTTCCCCATGGGGACATTCTCAGGGTGGTCGTGTTCGAGACGCTCCCGGCCCCCCGACTGACTGGGAAAGCCTGCGAGGGAAGCGAGGGGAAGCCTTCGGAATACTTCCGATGACTATTTTGGATATCATGATCACGCACGCTTTAGGTACTGTGGCCCTTTTGGATGAACTAAAAGACGGTTCGTGTAGAGGCGTTAACTCCTTGGACTGATAGGTTTGGGGCATGGGGCCGGATAAATAGACACAGATGTAGGTGGCACGGGGCTACAGGGGAGAAGATGCAGGGCGAGTCGAATCGATGAGTCTGTAGGTCCGTATGTACGGCTTGTGTGAGTGAATTCCGACGTGAGATTCGGTAGTGTACAAGGAGCGAAATGTAATCATCTGATTGAGCAGGGTCCCATCGTGCTCGCTCACTGCAGTGACTGCAGACCATCTTCATTTCCGGCGCAACGCACGTCGAAACCTAGAGAGCCGGCTTGAGTAACCGCCCCAACGATCTCGGCGCTCGTGGTTCAATTCCAAT
>MU277239.1:86884-187145 GCA_022160305.1 Artomyces pyxidatus | reverse complement strand
CCGATGGGGATAAAGACAATTCCCCTCGTCGGGATCGATCGACCAAACACGATGTATCCACAAAGGACTGCGAGCCTTGGGTCTTACACGCACCCAATGCATGTAGATAGTTTGTCCCCTCTTTTACCCTTTGGATCCGCTCTTGATATATTAACTCTTCTGCCGCACGCCCGTGCCACCTCTTCGTTCATATCCCACAGTCCAGGAATTCAGTTACTGTTTTGTCTTTGCTTTGATACCCGTATGGATAGCCTCGAGTCTGTCGTCGTGCTTTGGGTTTGCTTTCGATGACGCTCGTACACGCTCATGCGGTTCGTCGCCGTTGTACAATTATATGTCCTGATCCCGTTCAATGATCTGAAACCCCCCGGAAGTCATCCAGCCGGTCTCCTTTGCTGTCTAATCACACCGAAGCCCATCGATCGTCAACGTGGGGTAAGATGCAGTGGACACATGGGCGCTGTGCCTTCAGGTTCGGCTTCGTCACTCTACGGGCGTCCACAGCAGGTTCACAGAGGACTCACGTCGATGCAGACTGCGTCCGACATCATTGGTGCATGATCAATCACGCGCGAGGGACGCGTCGTCCCAAACCTTCAGACCCGACTGTAGAGGGACACACTCCGGACTCAAACTTACACGCCAAAGCCGGATGACCGAAAGCGGGACTCGGAGCCTGGAGTCGGAGGAAGAGTGTATTAGTATTCTATTCTCATCCCGAGTACGAAGGTTACAATGGTGACATCGAACCGTGCTGTGAGGTAACAGAAGACAAGACTCGATTAGACATTCCATAGATCGTGAAAGAACCGTCCGCGCAGTCCGAAACAGATAAAGTACAACAGGTAACACAAGGGTCCCCAGGGTATCTAACACTATGGGCCCGCAGTAACATACACTCAGAACCGCGTCGTAGTCGACGAGGGCACTAATCGTACGCTAGAGCCTCCAGGCGGCGGTGAGGCCGCTCCGAAGTCCTCCTCGCTCTCCGACCGTCGATCCCACAAGCTGACGCTCTCCTCCGCATCGTCTCTTCGGTCCCCCTTCGGATACGACCGTACACTCGAGTGATTCGAGTATCGACGGTGGTGGCCCTTGAGCCGCTCCTGCTCACGTTCCGTCTCCTCGGATAACGAAGCTGAGGGAAAAGATGCCACCGTCGAGGTCGAAGGAGAGCCCTCAAAGGGATCTTTGTACGCCTGCGGCAGGACGCCTGTGCCGAGGCGGGGAGGTGCCGTGCGTAAGCCGAGAACCTCAGCATCCGCTTCGAAGTCGGGCCGTGGAGGGACGGATGCTGCGGACTGGTCGAAATAATCGATTGATGACGTGCCGGCGTCATTAGAGAGTGGGGGGAGTGTTGGAGGGGGATTGACGCGAGGGGATAGTGGGCTGCCTGTGTGGGGCGCTACTCTACGTTCATGCACGGCAGACTCGTCCTTGCCCGCAGTCGAGCGATGGTAGGAGTGTACGACATCTTGATCTCCAAACTTGATCGTTTGTTTCCGTGCTGACGGTTGACTAGTCATGGATATTCGCTCCGAGCTGGCGTCGTTCGCGCCGTCATAAGCAGGCACAGGGGGATCGAATAATTGATGCCGTTTCATGCCTGCCAATTGATCAGACATTGTAGGTAGTCCTGCGGGTTTGAAGTCGGGCACGCTGGATGCATCGCGTTCGACGTCCGGGAAACGCGAGCCAGGTGTCGCCAAGCGGTTAGACTGGAACGAGCCCCGATTGCTCGCCTGGCTCATACGGCGTGCGCTACGCGCGCGAATGATACTTCCGACAGTCCCGAAGGAGCCCCGCAAGGTGTCGATTCCAGGGTCTTCATAGCCGGCGACACTCTTCTCCTCGACACTCTCCGTGTGTTTCCGGGCGGCTTGAAGAAGAATAGTTGAACGCCGGTCAAGCTTCGTGAGGTCGTTCGGGTCGACTTTGGACATTTGGAGGATGGTGATGCCAACGCAGATAACAAGGAAGGCCATCACTATCGTGATAATCTGGCTCGCGGACGCTTTGAGTCCTTGGAAGAGAACCTGCGGACGCGTTAAGAATACTACGGGGCAGTAGCGAGAAGATATAGAGTCGCACCACCGTGGTGACCATGGAACAGAATGTGACTGCAGAACGGTCAGAACAACTTGGTAGAAAGTTTAGATGGACTCACAGATTACGTAGTACGTCGGCGTTACTAGTGAAGAGTCAGCAAACCAACTTACTGGTGGAAGGAAGAATAGCGGAGCTTACCCATAGCTGTGAGACGAAGAAGCTAGTGGTCAGCAGCTCGATCTGAGACGCTACAAGGATCAAAGCCTTACCAGTATTGAAGAGAGCAAGGGCTTTGTTCAAGTAGAATACTTCGGTGACTGCACCCGTATTAGACATCTGAGTAGCTAGGCGGCACTTCCACTCACCTAATGTTACAGCGACGAAAGCCAGCAAGAAGTAGATGAACCAAAACTTGAACTGATTGGGGATCTAGATCAGAGAACTTGACATTGCATAAGACCGCTGCGCTTACCTGGTTGTCACCCATAGCCGTGGTCACGATGGCGGCACCGAGGCCAGTTGTAACACTGACACTAATGCCACCAATCATACTACAGACTAGGATATACCATATCATGTTCTGATTGCCATACCTGGAATAAATAATCACTGTTAATAAAATTGTATCCACAAGAACGTCTTTCGACGTACTTCGGTCCAAAATACAGGATGATGCTGAAGGAGAAAGCAAGCAGGACGCCAGTGTAGATCAAGAATCCCGTGGAAAGAAAGAGTTTCTGGAAATCTTTGATATGCCCTACGGAAGGTTCTTGGGGACCTGGTGACGAAGATTATAGGTGATATGAAGGATCGGACGGCCTATGCTCTGCTTACCGTTGAGAGCAATGATCGTGGAACCAATCTGGGGGAAGTTGTAAGAACTGAATTTCCGAGGATAATAAGAACGCACGATGCACAGTCCGCAACCAAGCCATCCGAAAAAGGTGAGTTTCTCTTTCAAGAATATTGAGGACATTATTGCGGATATAACGACAGAAAGCGCGCCGAGAGGGGTCTATGGAGACATTTCAGGGTTGTAAGGAAGAGGGAGGGGGGAGACCATACCACAATAAGAGCCTCGACGAATGCATATGCTGCACTGGTAAATGAGACGGGTCCATTTAGAATCGAAAAGACGATGCCGACCCGCGAAGTTACACAACTCTCCCAGAATCATCACTGCAGGCCGTTCAGAAATTTACCGAAGAAAGACAGAGATAGTACGCACTGATCATGCCCGTCCACCACAGTACCTACGAACAAAATTGTGAGCAGACCAACGACGAGGGACAAGGACGTAGGATTCGGTGTATCATATCAGGCCATCGAGAAGTGGGCGACGTGGATGATACTGCTGAGCACACCTCGACTGGTGCTTGCGACCGTGCCCGTGACCATCAAACTCACCGATTTGAGATATCCAACGCCTTCGCCTGCTGTTTGCCCGGCCTGCGAGCGTAACAATCCACGCTTTTTGAAGACAAAACTGCATCCAATGAGCACACCGCTGACTAGGGCGAGAATGACGCCAACGATCTGTGTGTGGTGCCATTGAATTGTCAGGGGGCGGTACTGAAAGACGAGGGGGCACACCTTCAAACTACTTGGCGCTTGAATGGTCGCGGCTGCAGACGACGATGCCGCCGCGGAGGACGACGCCGTCGTTGATGCTGAGGACATTGCCGGTGGCGAGAGAGTCGTTCGAGACTCGGGGGGATGGAGGGTGTGCGGGAGGTCGTAAGTTAATGCCAAGATTCGTCCCGGCTGTGCGTCCACACAAGGGAGATTATTGACCGCGGAGCCAGTGCCGACCCGGTCCAAGCCACCTTCCACAACGGGCGGTATCTCGGCCGTGGCAGCGCTATGTGGCGCGCGCTCGGCCGGGATCTCCGGAGCTGAGCCCGGATGGCCGATGGCCGTTGCTGGAATTGTTGCCTGACATTGGTCGATGATTGGCCTGGCAACTGCTCCGTCGTGCACGTCGACGTCCGTCGGCGTCGAGTCTGCTCACTTCCCATGGCCTCTCTCAGACCTAACAACTGCAGCTAACAACTGCATGTTCTATCTACAAGCTCCCGAACACCCCGGCTCTTCGCTCTAGCTAGCCCCATCCCCTCCCTTCAAGCGCCTCCCCCGGCCGCCGATGCCTCTCGTCCGGTGCACTCCTGTGCATCACTATTGGGATAACTGCCGATTGATCCAGCAGGACTCTCGTGGCACCTTCCATCTGTCTTCAACTTTCAGCTCTTGACTACCATGTGAGTGGTTCCACACGCGATCGTCCTCCATCGGCCTTTAGCGAGCAGCACGAGGTGCTCTATCGCCCGCTCCAAACTCGGGTGAGTGCTTTACTCGCCGCGATCTCTCCCTCGTGAGCGCTCGTATGGACCCGCTCCGTCGACTTATGTAGTCCCGACGGCGAGGATATTACCTCCGATCTGTCTTGAGTGGGCGTCCTGCATGCAGTTGCAGTGTGCTGTGTGCCTCGTTGTCAGTGTCAGCCTGTCCGGTCTCTTGCTCCTGTATCCTTTAGGACTACTGTCGATAGTGGGAGGTTATGCAAAACACGGATCACATTTGGATCACATACAATGTCATACATAATCTTTCCCCATGTTCTTCACCTGCTTGAAAGTCGAGTAAGCGGAGAGCGCTCGAAGATCTGCCTTGTTTGGGTATAATGAAATAATGGAGAATATTCTGATCAGCGGCAGTACAAGCTCTCGCCAGTCTGCCTTTCACTGCTCACTACATCCCTCCGTGCTGGCATCTTCCTCTCTATCCTCAATGGCGCTGGGAAGGCATCAAATATACATGGCAAATGGTCAGCTCGGAGGTCCCGAAAGCTTGACTTTCCCCTCGCCGCCGGCTCGCGAATCCACATGGACAGGCTCAGAGGACGAGCCGGTGCGTTTCTTTCTCCTCTTTCTCCTATGCAGTCGACTCACGAAACAACAGCCGACGCCGCCGCCCAAAATGCCCAGGTCTTTTGGCTTCAGGTCCCAGCAGTCCATCGCGTCCTTTTCTCCTCCGCGCACGCACGCCCCTCGCACAAGCGAGTCGACCAGCGTCGACGAACACGGCAGCCTCGGTAGCTCCAGCCATGGCGATTCATCCAGGAGCATCGTTCTGCGCAAGCCAAAGTCATCAATGAACCTTCTGAGCATCATAAAGCGGTCGCGGAGCAAACCCCGTCTCGAGCCCGAGGAGAAAGAACAGCCTTTTGCGACCAAGTCCGTGCCCCCACTCCCGACATACATCCACCACGAATCCTCTTTCCTTTCGATGGGCGCGCCTCCGGTAAAAGCGTCCTTGAAAAAGGATCGGGCTCGTGGCAAGGGGAAAGTCAAGGCCCAGACAGCATCTTCCTCTTCCTCCGGTCAGGCCGATTATAATAACATCGACCTCAATTTGAACGAGATGGATGGCATTATCGATCCCTCACGGTTACCGATGGCGAAACCGGGCGATAGTCCACCCGCTATCGGACTCGACGACCACGCAAAAAAGTCCAATGGCACTTTCATTCCCCCTTCCGCACCATCTCCACCATCCGGACCTCAATTTAGCGACCCCTTTACTCCCCCTGTCGCGGACTCGCGGCGGAATCACTTGTCTCCCGATAGTAAGGTGTCGCCGAAAACCATCCTATCGGCCGACGTCTCTCAACAACCGTTGAATCCCCCCTCGAGCGAGGAGCAGAAGAATGCCTGGAACCCTCCGGAGAGTTGGAACGTGGACAAAGAGGATGCACCGCTGCACGAGCCAGATTACTCAAGTTCGGAGGAGAGCAACGCGTTGAAGGCGTCTACCGACGCCTCTCCCCCTCAGCCTGGGCAGTCGTCGTCGAGCAATGCCATGAAGAGGAAGAGTCGGCGTCGAACGACAACCCGGAACCTTCAGCACTCCGGGCTCGACACGCGGCCATACAAGATACGGGTTCATCGGGCGAACAATACGTACCACGTATTGTCACTCGGATTGGCTGTTTCGGTCGCGGACCTGACACCGGTGCTGAACTCGCATTTGTTGCAGGAAGGGGAGAGAGAGGTACATCGATTATACCTGAAGGAGCGCGGGCGAGGTACTCTGTTGAATTCAACTTTCTTGAAGCTTTCGCTAATCGGAATTATTAGAGCGGATGCTTGCGCATACCGAGCGTCCCGCAGACATCGTACGACGGCGTTTGGAACAGGCGGGCTACGATGTAGCGGATGGCTTGGAGTTTCTTGGCGGCGAAGACCTCAGCTTCCTCTTGAAGTTTGTATATAAGAGCAACGTGCTCGGCCCCGCGGTAAGTTTTTCAGAGCCAATTCAGAGAGACTGCTTTTTTATAGCCTTTCAGGAAGAGGACCTGATCTTCACGAACTACGAGCACGTCGACTTGACAAACAAGAGCCTGCGCACTGTACCGATCGCGCTCTACGGACACGCTGAAGACATCACGTCCCTCAACTTGTCACGGAACCCTATGGTGGAAATACCACTGGACTTCGTGCAGTCGTGTACATCCTTACGAGAGCTCCGCCTTTCCAACATGTCCATCAAGAAAGTTCCTCAGAGTGTCCGAAGCTGTACCACTCTGTACGGTCTGGACCTATCGAGCAATCGGATAGTCGAGCTAAACGAAGTCGGAATTGACCGAATCCCGGATCTCACGAACTTGATGTTACAGAACAACCGGATGGAGAAGCTTCCGTGGTACTTTCCTCGACTTCGTTCGCTCCGCGTCTTGAACATCTCGAATAACAAATTTCAAGAGTTCCCCGAGGTCGTCTGCAAGATGACGAGCCTGATCGAGCTCGACATCTCGTTCAACATGATCTCGGAGCTGCCGGAGGAGATTGGACAACTGGATATGCTCGAACGGTTAATCATGGTTGGCAACCGTGTCTCCGTACTTCCTGACGGGTGCAGGCACCTCGTGAACCTCCGCGAATTGGACTGCAGGCGGAACAACATCGCAGACCTTGGGGTGGTCACTATTCTTCCGATGCTCGAAGAGTTCCTCATCAACCATAACGCAGTACACGCACTTGATCTATCCTCTGGGCCGTATATGCGGAAGATTGACGTATCCCACAATGATATCACCCAGGTATCCCTAATTCTTGGCCCGGTTGGCCAAATTCCCGCCACCCTCACGACCCTCAATGTATCGCATGCCAAGCTATCCTCTCTTGATGACGACATCCTCGCTCACCTGAACTCCCTCGAAAATCTCATCCTCGATTGCAACAACTTCCGATTCATCCCCGAGACATTGGGCGACTTGAGTCGACTGGTGACATTATCATGTTCGGACAACTCTCTCGATGCGCTGCCAGCAAGTATCGGTCGTCTTCAGAAACTGGAACGGCTTGACGTACACAACAATAATCTCCTCGAGATCCCGTCGAGCATATGGAACTGTGCCTCCCTAATGCGCATCAATATGACTTCGAACCTCATCTCTACCTTACAACCACCGGCCGCCGTTCCACCTCTGTCGTCTTCTCCCCCGACTGGCAACTCGCTGACTGTAGGGGACCTCTCCATGAGCACTACTAGTCTACTTGTTTCCGAACGGAAGATCTCATCGGCGAGCTCGATGAACTCGCTCCTCCGCTCGCTGCCTCCTCTCGTCCATTCGTTGGAGAGACTCTATCTGGGCGAGAACCGCTTGTCCGATGATGCGTTGCCCTTCCTTACTATGCTGCGAGAGCTGCGCGTCCTCAATCTATCATTCAATGACATTCAGGAGATGCCGCGGTCATTCTTTAGGGACATGACGAAGCTCGAAGAGCTCTATATGAGTGGGAACAAACTAGCTAGCCTTCCGACGGAGGATTTGCATCGCTTGACCCGACTAGAAGTGATGTTCCTTAACGGCAATCGGCTACAAACGTTACCTCAGGAGCTTGGGAAGGTTCCGAGTCTCATTGTTTTGGACGTTGGGAGCAACGCGTTGAAGTACAACATCAGCAATTGGGAATTTGACTGGAATTGGTGTGTGCCCTTCCTAAGCCTGCAAGATCTGCGGTTGACACGATCATCTTTGTTAGGAACTTCAACCAGAACCTACGGTACCTCAACCTTTCTGGCAACAAGCGGCTCGAAATCAAGCCTGATCAGACTCGCAAGGGTCAAGCGCCGGTTTCGAAGGCCTTGCTTGACTTGGCAGGGTTCGGCGGCCTCACACAACTGAAGGTGCTGGGCCTCATGGATGTGACTACAACATTCGCCCCAAATATACCAGATGATAACGAGGACCGTCGTGTTCGGACGTCGCTTTCGGAAGTCAACAACATGCAATATGGGATCGCAGACAACCTGGGTAATCGGGATTGCGTCACCATGTTCGATCTCGTGCAGCCCACGTTTCGGGAGAGAAGGGATGAGGCGATCTTTGCCATGTTCGGACGTGCCCAGGCTTCTGCCAACAACAGTCGGATATCCAAATATCTCCACGACAACTTCGTCCACATATTTGCAGCGCAGCTCTCTCAGTTGAACCTCGGGAAAGGGGAGGGCGTCCCTGACGCGCTCCGTCGGGCATTCCTGCGGCTCAATCGCGTCACGCATGACTTCCTGTTCTCGGGGAGCGCACCCGCACGGAAGATGTCACAGGCCAGCCAACGGTCGGCCGCGTTGTTGAACAACCCAGACACGTCTGGCGTCGGTGCCTCTGGCATCGTAGCATATATTCGGGGTCATACGCTTTACGTCGCAAACGCTGGCAATGCTTTAGCTGTCGTGTCCAGGCGCGGAAACGCGGAGGTTGTTTCTGCCAAGCACGACCCTTTCGACCGGAACGAGATTGCTCGGATACGTGCGGCGGAAGGCTGGGTGTCCCCAAAGGGACTCGTCAACGACGAGGTCGACGTCTCCCGGTCCTTCGGGTTCTACCACTTGCTTCCTGTGGTCAACGCTCGCCCCGATGTCAGCGCCATGCAGCTTTCCGAATTGGACGAGTTCATCATCATCGGCAACAATGGCTTGTGGGACTATGTGTCCTACCAGACAGCTGTCGACATTGCGCGCTCGGAAAGGGCAGATCCTATGATCGCTGCACAGAAGCTGCGGGACTTCGCCATCAGCTATGGAGCAGAAGGGACGACCATGATCATGGTGATATCGACAGCGAGCCTGTTCTCGTCACGATCGCGGCTGGCCACTGTCGAGTCACTTGCCGACTCGGACACATACCGGCCGAGGAGACGGAAAGACGACATCATCGATCGCGGCATCACACGCCTAGAAGAGGCAGTTCCTGCACCCATCGGCCATCTGACACTGGTGTTCACTGACATCCGAAATTCGACCCATCTCTGGGAGACAAACGCGGGTATGCCGACGGCAATGCGGATGCACCACAATCTCCTGCGTCGGCAACTGCGGATCAGTGGCGGCTACGAGGTGAAGACCGAAGGAGATGCTTTCATGGTCGCTTTCCAGACCGTGTCCGCTGCCCTGCTGTGGTGCTTGAACGTGCAGCTTCAGCTGCTCGCCGAGCCGTGGCCGATGGAGATCCTGGACTGTCCAGACGGACGAGAGATCCGCGACGCCGACGGAACTGTCATTGCGCGGGGCCTCTCTGTTCGCATGGGCGTTCATTGCGGCACGCCAGTGTGCGAACCTGACGTCACTACGAGGCGGATGGACTACTACGGCTCAATGGTCAACCGCGCGTCGCGTGTCTGCAGTTTCGCGTCTGGCGGGATGATCATGGTGAGCGCCGACGTCGTCCGGGAGATCAACGCACGTATCCAGGAAACCGCGCCCGAGACCGAGTACTCCGCGTACCAGTCCCAGGACGTCATCGACGCCATCCGTGAGATCGGCCTGCTAGTGATCCCGGTAGGGGAAGTCAAGCTCAAGGGCCTGGAAGTGCCGGAGATGCTGTCCGTGGTGTACCCGCGCAAGCTCGAGGGCCGAGACGCGCTGGACGACGACCACGCCTCGGGGACCGTGCCGGCACCCGAGGTGGAAGCGCCCGTGCTGACCGAGGACGCCACGGAGCCGGAGGACGCACCGTACGAGTCCCGCGCCGCGCTCTGCACGGTCGAGCAGGCCCGTGAGCTCTCCGAGCTATGCGTGCGCGTGCAGGCCCTGGCGGGCGATCGTGTCTTCCGCGCCCGCGCGTATCGCAAGGGCAGCCAGGCGCAGCTACTGCTTGACAGTGCGCACGCGGAGGGCCCGGAGGACTCGGAGCTCTATCTCTACGGCGACCCGAATACGCTGCTGCCGACGATTCCGGACAAGGCGTCGGAGGCGGAGCTGCTGTCGGTTCTCGAGTTCCTGCTTCTCCAGCTCGAGAACGCCGTGTCTATCCTGGCGACGAAGATGGGTTCTCCGGATCTGGCGGTGCTGATGAGGGCATTGGAAAGCCGGCATGGGCGTCCCCTCGACTCGCAGTCTTTAGGGCGCATTCTGGACTTGTTGGGCGAGTGATCTTGTTCGTTATATTTATCCCTTTTTTTCGCTGTTTGCTTTTGGGCTCTTACTGTCGTTTTTACGATACCGAGGACTGTTCGCAATGGGCAGTATATTGATACCATACTTATGTACAGGAGAAGATCTGTGTGTTCTTGCTGTAATGTGTACCATCTGTGTTGTTGTATCTGATGCTGTCGTGTCCTGACACTCAAATGATCGCGTTTACAAGATATAGAGGGCCATTATCGCGCGGGTACTATAAGGTAAGGAGGGTATATACAACGAACGTTGAGTTCATTAGAGGCATAGTGTAGCGTCCACCGTCATCACTGAACAGACATGCTTTAACGGGTGATTCCGTAGAAAGCGTTAGAGCACCCACTTTGACCGAAATAGACGAAGTGCGCAGTGTTGATACCCGTGGAGACTGGAACATCCATACCGGTGAGGGCGGAAGACCAACAATGAACCGAGAAAGAACAACATACGGATAGATTTACTACATTCGGGGTCTTCTTGACCTTCACATTGCCGAACTGTCGAAGAATCCGCTGGCGTTATTGAGGGATTGAGCAAAGGACCATTGTGACGATGTGAAAGTAACTCACGGGGTTCTGCATGCTGCCAGTATTCGGTCGCACTGTAAGGACAATGGGAATCATGGGCCTTCTGTTCAGACGAATGACGCACTGGTGACGATATCCAAGACTCTCTGGGACCAACGTAGACACGCCGTCTATGTTACGAGCTCAGTATGGTCCATGGTGACCTGGTCAGAATGACACCATGCTTACCCCACGTGTGGACCGCTGACAGCACGGAGCCAATGAGGATGCCAATTGGTCGACATTATCTGAGACTAACCTCTATACATGTTCGCGTCACCGATCATATCGTGCATGAGGTCAGCGAAGCCGGCGTTTCCTGTCCTGGGCTGTCCTGCAATATATTCAACCCAAGTGCCTCAGATGAGCTCAACGCATATAACATGCCATATGTGAATAGCCGCACAGCCGCCGATGGAATATGATACTTCAAGGAAAGACTGGCGATAGAAGCGAGGGCACCTCCCATGGAATGACCTGTGAGATTCGCTGTCAGCTTGAGCCGGAAAGAGAACCGGGCGAGGGACGCACCGACGGCGACGACACTATAGTCCGGATAGACGTCCAACTCCTCGCGCACCGCAGAAACCACCATGTTGCAGACAGAGTTGTATGCTATCAGGAAACCCGCGTGAATCTCTGCGTCTGACGTGGTCTCGGGTGGGATGCCGTGAAGCGCGAGCGGGACGAGCATGAGGTTCGCGTCTGCGGTGGCGGAATCAAATCCTTGACGTAGCTCTAAAGAACGGGGTACGCACCTGTCACCATGTCGGAGAGCTGCTGACTGCCACGGAAGGCGACGACGAGCTCCCTCCTCGCGTCGTCGCGCGCGACGAAGCCGTGTACATGTGTAAGGATGTTCGAGAACTAGCGGGCGCGTCAGGGCGGGCTCGGCGACGCGGGTTGGGGGGCAGCACTCACGGACTCAACGAGGGCGTTGCCGAGTGGGCGGGGACAAAGGGGCTGATAGACTGCAGAGGAGTACTGAGCGAAGCGGTGGAGCTCGTTGTATGTGTCCTGCGCGATGCCGTCGACGGGTTCCAAGGGTTGCTGAGCTGCACGGGCGGCGGCAGCGACGGCGGAGGCGAGGACGGTCAAGAGCGCCCCTTGCATGTCGAGGGAGATGGAGACATGCGGTGGGAGCAAGGGGAGACTGTTGTGTGGGGTGACGTTTGGGATTGTGCATGTCGGAAAGGGTCGATGTCCCGCCCGCAAGCTGCCTGGATCATCCAGTCACGGGGCGACTACACATAATAGTCTGGCACTCTGCAACTGCAGCGCCGTGCATTGCTACTGTCTAGTACGTATATACACGTTCACTACTTACTACTGGTTACTACTCCTCGTTCAAGAGCTCCCCGAGCTCGGGGGACCGAAGACGGATATCGCAAGTAAGGTTCTCCACATGACTGCAGCAAGGCCATGATTAGGCGACGACGATAGGCGTCCAGATCAGGAAATGCGGGCTCACCTTGTCACCCCCGACGTCCATCCTACGTCCATCTCCACCTCCTGCCCGTTTGAGTCTCTCGGTCTCGACACGCTGTACAACCTGAGAATTGTTGCGATGCTTATCTGCAGAGAGACCTCGGCGAAATGAGCCCCGGGACAGATTCTTCTCCCGAACCCAAAGGCAAACTTTCTCGGATCGGGCTGCACGACGTCCTTCCCACTGTCGGTGATAAAGCGGCCGGGGTCGAATTTAAATGGATCTGGGTAGCAGTCTGGGTCGCGCATGATGTTCCTGCGGGGCAGGAGAACACGATATCTTCAGCGCATCGATAAGAAACACGAGAACAACGGAACCAACCAAATGTTTGGAACCATAATCGTGCCTTTGGGAATTCGATATCCCATATAGACATCATCTTCTATGACTCTGTGTGGGAGTCCTGCACACGAGTCGACATGGGAGTGGAAGAAGCGAGGAAGCACACTCACCGAGCGGGGCAACAGGGGCCCATCTTAGCACCTCCTTCACGAGCGCTTGCACATACGGGAGGTACGGGAGATCGGATATTCGAGGGAGGCAGTGCTCTGTTTCCATATGTGCGTCTACTTCCTCTTGCGCTCGTGCTTGAATGTCCGGATTGAGCGTCATCGCATAGAAGAAAGAGGTCAGTGCAGAGACGGTCTACAGCGTCTTGTGAGTCCGAAAGTCCAGAGGAAGAACTACCGGACGAACAGTGTCCGCACCGCCTGCATAAAGGGCGGCACTGCACCATTTGATTATATCTTCTTCTTCTGCATCGACCGTATGTCCGTCAGATGGACGTAAATGCCGAGAGGTGAAAGATTCTGTGAACTTCTCAGAGGCCTGCGCCGGGGATTCGTCACATAGATCAGGAATTATCATGCGATAAACGCACCATCTGTGACTTTGTCCACTCGAATGGAATTCGTTCGGTACGATTCATCCCTTCCCCGAGGGCTTTACCAATTCGCTGGAATCCAGCGCCCGGAAACCATGCCGGAACGTACTGCACTGCATCACAAAGAACTGTCATGACGAGTTGAGAACGGGGAGAAATCACGTACACACGGGGAACACGTCGACAAGCCATCGACCTGGAGTACTGACCTGACGCGACATCTCGAAACCTTCCTTCATCAACCGCACAAAATAATCATCTACCTCCTTCACCGTCCATCCGTAGGTCAACTTCATAATGACCGCGCCAGCGTTGCGACGCACGTGCTTAACTAGGTCGGACGGGCTATCGCGCAACCCTCTCGCTAGCGTACGGACTTCGTCCTCTAAGAGCGCATTGTAGGACTGCGTCGCGGCTTGCGAGAGGCCCGTGTGCAGGATGCGACGATAGCGACGGAAACGCGGGTGCGAGGAAGTGATGGTGAAGACCGAGAGCGCACGCGAGGCGATCTCGTACTTCATCGTGGAGTATGGGCGATCGGAGTAGGTTGCGGAGCGCATGTCGAGGAGCTCTGTCGCAGAGGACGCAGTGTTTAGGACAATCATGTGATGGGTGAAGACGCGCAGATACACGAGAGGACCTAGAGGGCGGGTGAGTAAATCCGCGCAAAGAGCTGGGGGCTGCGTTTACCGCATTTTTGCGCCCATGCAGCGTAGGTGCGCCAGCTATGAGAAATGGGCATCTGGTGCCAATTGCCATAAATGAACTCCTGGGGAGGGCCGGGAGGAAGGGGAAGTCGTGATTTGACGGTTATGGCACGCCATACGACGATGAATAGGATACACGAGAGCCCGACGTAAAGGATGAGAAATGGCATTTCTGGTGCTATGCCTCGGATCGACGAGGGGATCAGGTTGGCTACACTGGGCTTGAATGGGGCTGCTGATTTGTTGGAAACTCTAGGCCGAGGCCATGCCTAGATTGTCGACAGCCAACTTCCTTAGGTGACATGGGACAAGAGATTGAGATACTGACTCCTCGGGGACCGGGGCGGGATCCTGGTGCCACATACCCTTTCGCACTGAAAAATGTCCGTGGAGCTCAGGACAGGCGCTGCCGCTGTCGGATGAACTAGAGATAAGCGTCAGGCAGTGCAGATTTTACCGTACTCTAGGAATGTGTCGCGCAAAGAATTGCCTGTATACGATCGTCAGTAATTACTTACACGGTGGGGCGAGATCTCCGATCGGGAAAGCGCCTGTGTCGCGAGTCAATGAGGAAGCATGATTTTACCAGGCGCTTAAGGGGTCGCGACGACCTTGCAAAGTTGCGTCTCATTGCGAGGGATAACATCGTCGACGGTCGCAGCGAGAGTCGCGGCGGATGAACTTGCTTGGAGGCAACGAACGCGTGCTTACGGCACCCTGCCAAGCGGAAGATGTGTGCCTGCACAGCTGCTCCAACGCATGTGTGACAGTCGCCGCCGGCTGAGTCCGTCTCCCATCTCCATCGTCGACGACGACCGTCTCTCTACCCTCCTAAATCCCGCCCAAAAAGCCAGGTTCAACACCTGCTCGCTGGTTGCTGTCGACCCCGTCTCTCAACGAGCTCCACCACCCCGTCTCGACCGTTACGTGAGCTCCACCCCACGCCTACCCCGTTTCACCCTCTCATGATCATCTCCCAGTCCACGTAGCACCTCTCACTTTCTCTTCCCACCATGCTGGCACGCCCCTCGCGCCCGACGCTCCTTGTCCTCGTCTCCCTCGTCCTCCTTGTCATATTCTTCCTATCCAGGCCATCGGGTTCGTCCCATTCAGAGTTCTACCGGGACACTGCCCTTCATGGCGCGTCGTTGCGCAACTGGATGCAACACGAAGAGTCGCGCTACCAGAACTTCCTCAAAGACCGCGCAAAGCTTGTCCAGAAGAAGGGTCCTACAGAGCAGGAGGTCGCTGCGTGAGTCCTGACCTCGTCCATTCTCCACTCGACAGCTCATTTCACAATGCCCATCAGGTTCCCTGATGATTACAACCTGTACACTCTCTGTAGGTCCCTCTTTCGCACGGCCTGATTGCTAGCTAACATCGCGTAGGGGACTTCTTCATCCCCGCCTTCCCATGCCCACACCGTGTGGAACGCATCGGCACTCTTGGCGATGGCGGTAAATGGGTCTGCGGTATGGAGCGCGTCGAAAAGAAAGAGAAGTGCGTGATCTATTCGTTCGGTACGTGTATTCACCTTCCCTCCTGGCTACTCTCCGAATGTTTTCCCGGTATCCAGGTGTCAATGGCGAGTCCTCTTTCGAAGCCGACCTCCTGAAGCGTGGATCTGGCTGTGAGGTGTGGGGATACGACTACAGCGTCACGAGCGTGCGTGCCTCAATCTATATCACTCGCGTGTCTGTGTTCCTGGATCTTGATGCGCTTTCCCGTCGGCACCGCAGTTCGGACCTGAGATCGAGGACATCCCGCATCTCAAACAGCGCGCCCACTTCTTCCCATGGGCGCTCGGAGGCACTGACAACCATGAGGAGAAGGACGAAATCAAATTCTATACCCTGCGCTCTCTCATGAAGCACAACGGCCATGATTTCATCGACATCTTGAAGATCGACATCGAGGGTGGCGAATTTGACGCGCTCACCGCGTTGATCCAATCCTATACACCCTCAAACCCTTTCGCAGAGACGCTTCTACCTTTCGGACAGCTGCAGCTCGAGATCCATGCGCGCGACGGCCGCGAGAAGTTCGATTCGTTCGTCAAATGGTGGCGCATGCTTGAGGATGCCGGACTACGTCCTTTCTGGACCGAGCCCAACCTCGTGTATGTGAACTTGGTGCGCGGCACCAAGCCCGATCTCGCGGAGGTATGTATATTGCATATACTGTGTCAATTCATCTAACGGGCTTGTAGTACTCCTTCCTCAACATTCGTGGGAACCACGTTCTCATCACCGACGATTACGAGGTCACCCCGCCTACCCCCATCCACGAGAAGCGGGAGGATTAAGCCTCGCACTCTGCGCGGCTTGTACATCGATTCAAAAGGACTTTCTCGCCATGTAAATATGCGCACACCACTAACAACATCGCCCATCCATCGAGCATCTTACATACATCCTTGCATTCGACTTAGCATGTCATTCCTGCTCCTTACAGGTCGTATTTTTATACTATAAAGTCTACCCGACTGCTAGTCGGACTTGCTGATCTCGAGTTTGTATCGTTCCGGTGTGGATGCATAAGAGATCTGACGCGTATTTCGTGATCATGATATGCCCGATTCAAGAAAAGAATTTAGCAACTACAACAGACGCACACCTAATTTGTTAAGAAAGCGGGACATGTGAAAATAATGACGATTGTCGCTCACAAGCCTAGAACGGGAGAGGCTGCCCTTCTTGTGCCCTTCAGCTTCAACGTTTCAACTGTCTTCTGATTCGCGCAAGAGTCGCGTATATGGGAGGCAGCGGAAACAAAGTGGGCAGATCTGCAAACCGAGCTCTCGAGTCGAGACGGATTCTGCTTTATATTCTGAATGTGTATTTCAAGCTCGAAGAATATTTGTTAGTAGTGTAAGATGACAGCAAGGTTACACAGGCCCGATCCGAAAAACGGCTTTTGGTGACAGCAAATTGGACTCCAATATCGAGGCCTTGAGGTCAAGTAAATAAAAGAAGTCCTCGAATTTCACCAGTCCCGCGAGGTTTATCGTACGCGTGCTCGAGCGCTTGCAAGGAGTCTGACTGTAGGAAAGGCATGCTGCTTCAGTCCTCTCTCAGCAAGCGAATGGTGGCAAGTGCGCACCTGGCTTCACAAAAAAAAAGAATATTTGCTCAGGCGCACAATGCGGGTTTCAATTTCTGAGCGGTAAAAAGGATATAGAATTCATGGAATTTACATAAATTCAAACATGGGCCTCGGCGCAAGGCGGTACGGTCACATGCACTGTGGGAGAATGTGTGGCCACCGCGGTCAAAGTCGCGGCCTCTTGGTTTGTCTCGAGACGCGTCGATTCCCCCCGCTTGAACCAAAACCACCATCTCCTGCTTCGCCTCCCGTTGCCACACCCGCTTTGAATACCCCTGGGCCACATAGACGCGCCCCACCTGTCAATTCCTATAAGAGGTGCGCGTCC
Organism: Artomyces pyxidatus; assembly: GCA_022160305.1. Lineage (NCBI taxonomy): Eukaryota > Fungi > Basidiomycota > Agaricomycetes > Russulales > Auriscalpiaceae > Artomyces > Artomyces pyxidatus. The sequence continues at coordinate 169,561 of MU277239.1, read as the reverse complement.
GTCTCCCCATCCCCCCTACTATCCAACGCGCCACATTACTTACAACCGCCTTTTCACTCCACCCATTCTCGCATTGTCCTTACTTTCTGAACCACGTTGACGCCGTTTTTATAGCAGCATATCCGCATCGTCTCTATCATGGAGTCGGATGGTCATCTTGCCCAGGCTTTCCAACCTGGCTATCCTTACGATATGGAGCAGACGCAGGAGACTCAAGTCTCCACTCAACAAGCCTCGCAGCAGTATGACAACCACCCTATGAACAGCCATCTGTTTGGGTACCTCCAGCCGTGCACAATCAATATGGCGCGCGTCGACTTATACAAGGCCGTTCCCGAGGTCAAGATTGGACGGGCTCCGGCTCCAGTCAACGACCTAGTCTTCCCTTCTATGAAAATCAGTGAGTCGTCTTGTCTCTCCGATCTGCTTCGTCGCCCTTCTTACCAAGTGGGCCACATCCATTTACAGGCCAACGTCATTGTAGGCTGTCATGGAACGGCGCGGAGGACCACACCAGCATCGTCACAATCACGGACACCAGTACAAACGGGACTTGGGTACGTAACAGCAACTGTTTCCTGACGTCGGCACATACTTGATACGTTTGGCCTTGTGCAGATTAATGGAACCAGGGTGGAGAAGAATAACTACGCTATTTTACGCGATGGCAACGAAATTGCCTTTGGGTCCCCTTCGCCCAACAGCAAACGCGAAGAGGACTTCCGTACGTGCATTTACTATTTTGTCTACTTCGTGTGGCGTAATCATACCTGTGTCATCCTATAGGATTCATTTATCGCCATCTTGCTGGACCTACACATGTCGACCCTGTGCATGAAAAGTACGAGCTCGCGAGCGAACTCGGAAAAGGTTCTTTCGCCACGGTGATGCGAGCAGTCGAAAAGCAAACAGGCGAATGGTGGGCGGTCAAGATTATCCATGGTTCCAAAGTGCGTGGCAACGATGCTCAGCAGAAGATCACCGCCTTTGCGCGGGAAATCTCCATCCTGGAGAGCCTGCACCACCCCAATATATGCCGTCTCAGGGAGACGTTCATGCCTGCGGCTGATTCCCAGAGTGACATATGTACGCATTGGAGCGCTCGTTCGTGAGCTTCTACTCACGAGCCTAATTTTATCGCAGTCTTGGTTCTGGAGCTTGTCGACGGCGGCGATCTGCTTGACTTCATCCTTACTAGGGGGGGATTGGGTACGCTGATACCTTCTGATGTAGACGTGTCTGATCGCTTACTGTAGACGAACCCATGGCGATCCATATCACCCGACAAATTTGCTGCGCCATGGCTGTGAGTATCGTCATTATATGGAACCAAGGCCGTCCCTTACGCGTCTTTCGTTGATCAGTACATTCATGGCAAGGGTATCGCCCACCGCGACCTGAAGCCAGAGGTATATTGAATCGTCTGAGTTCAGTGCCTATGCTAATCGTCGTGACAACACGTAGAACGTCCTCATGACTAAAGACGATCCACCAATTGCGAAGGTGGCAGACTTTGGTCTGGCCAAGGCTGTCGATAGCTTCACGATGCTCAAGGTGCATAATCGAGTTTCAGCTTCAGCCTCTGCATGATGTCGACTGACTGTCAATCTTACGTAGACCATGTGCGGAACTCCAAGCTATTTAGCTCCCGAGGTCGTGAATCAAAGCAGTAACGAGGGATACGACCACTTGGTGGACAGTTGGAGTGTTGGCGTGATCGTGTTCTCCATGTTTGTCCAACCTGCACTTGTCCCTGACTACTATGCGCTCAGACGAGCCGCCCTTAGGTTGACAGGCTCCAGCCCTTTTATTGAAGATGAAACGGTCACTGACTTGAAGCGGCGCATTGCTGAGCGCACGATCGATTGGAGTGTGCTAGATTCCTCCGGCGTTAGCAACGCATGTGGGCATCTTTTGCACCTTCCAGCTCAAGGATCTTCTGACGCCCTGACTTTTCATTTTCATTTCAGGCCACCACTTTGTTCAGCGTCTTCTGGACTACGACCCCACCACCCGTATGAGCCTCTCAGACGCGCAGTACCACGCTTGGCTTGCTCCTCCGAAGCAGCAGGAGACCCAAACCTTCGTCATTCCACAGGGCCTCAGCCAAACGACGGATGACTCCATTGAATACCCAGATCTCGATAGTAACGGTGCTGACGCCTCGATGGCGTCCATCGACGGTGCCGGCCTCGCTATGGACTCCCTGAACATCCAATCATCCCCGGCAGCCGGTCCCAAGGGAAAGCAACGTGAACCGGCTTCGAACGTACCGGGCGCATTTGCCAGGGTCCGTGTCCCTCTTGAACGGCGAAGCCAGGTGCTGGCACGCGAGGCCGAGGAAGAGGCCAGGAGCAAGGCAACATCAGCCTCTGCATCGCCAGAGACCCCTATTTCCGGTGATGCCGAATCGTCCAGCAGTGGGAAACGTGGTCGTTCTTCTCCCAAGGACGAATTGATGGGTGCCATCGAAGAGGATGCAATGGAGGAGGAACAACCTCTGTCTAAGCGCAACCGACGCGCGGACGAAGACGCCATCCCTGAGTCGGCCATACCTGCCCCGCGGAAGAAGAACAATGTACGCAATGCCGCAGGCCCTAAGCGCGGTGTCAGGACTACTGCTCTCCGTGAGGAGCAAGATGACGAATCTGTCAGGCGGTCACCGCGCACGGCGCCCGCCAAGCCTGCTCGTCGTTAAGAAATAGCAGGCTCCTGCTGCTACGTTCACCGATCCACGGTCGCTTTTCGTTGTCTGCACTCCGTTAAGATCTTATGCTACTCTTCCTCACTCTCCCTGATATCTACAAACCGTCTCTTCATATCGTTGCTACTCACCATTCCTCCTATCTGAGCATCGATTGGTTCGCCTATTCCGCAGCCTCAGGTCTGTTCGGTCGGTTATTACTTCCGTTTCTACCGTCGATAAACACATGTATTCTGGTTGGTTTTGCGTCACGCGCCTCCTAAAAATATCAGAAATGCTTATTGTGGATATGATTGTTCATTAGCGTGAGCCAGGATGCGCGCTGCGGTCCACAAGAAGTTGCGGCTGTGATCTCTTTCGTAAGTTGACTTCTTCACCTCCGTCGGGCCTGCCTTAGGCACTGCCATACTATGCGTTTCCCACTCACATCTTATTCGAACCTGATTGCCAGTACTCTTTCATTTGGATGGGAAAGCTTTGTCTATCAACATCAACTTGGGTTGACAACTGGAGATTGGAGTCACATCTGCGGGTGCTCTCAGTCGGCTCTCGGAGTCTCGTACGCTGCACCATTACCGAAGACACCAGGGACGGAAACTGGCCGCCCTAATTAATTGATTCCTCATGATGCTTCCTATGCTCTGGTGACCTCTAAGGTCAGCTGGCTGTCATTAGTATGATGTGGAGTTTCGGGTCGGACTCAGGATTCGTATAAAAGGTGTCGTAAACCCTGTGCGACTGCGCACATCCGCGCAATGGGTCGCTCCTTCGCTGTCGCGTTGCTGGCGTGCCTGCTACCTGCGCTTGCTCGGGCCAGTAGTGTTTTCAGCTTGTCGGAGCTGCCATGGTCCTTGAAAAACCAGAACGGGTCGATCGTAGTCCCCGGCTCAGTCCCCTCACAAGCCCACCTTGATCTTCTCAAAGCCGGCGTCATCACAGAGCCTTTGTTGGGCATCAACGGTACGTCTCGATGCTGTTCGGCGTATGCGGAGGTTGACACCGGCATGCAGATTACACCCAACGCTGGATTGTCAACGACAATTGGACATACACGGCGGATATATCTTCTTTCCTCAAGACTCTGCCAAAGTCGTCGACTCAAAAGACGCTCCTCGTGTTCTACGGGATCGATACCATCGCAAACATAGTGAGATGTCCACCGTTTTTGACTTTTCGTTTATCTGACCGACGCACGGCGTATTAGACTCTAGCCGGACACCCCATCGCATGGGTCAACAACCAATTCCAGCAATATGTCTTCGACGTCTCGGATGTGATCTCTTCCCCGGTCGAGAAGAACACAAATCTTACTCTGGAGTTTGAGTCGGCATGGCATTATGGGCTAAACGTATCTACGCGACCGGACGCAGAGTCGTTCCCTGCCGTTGACCTCGATGTGGGTACATTCCGTCTGTGAGTTTCGAAAGGAGCTGATCCTCTGGCCTTGGATAGTTCGAGTTTGCTGGCGTTCGCAACTGGATTCGCAAGGTCCAATCAGACTTTGGGTGGGACTGGGTAAGCGAAGAACTAGTTCGCATCGCGGTGTACTAACTGTGGTCCTCTATCCTTGCTAGGGCCCCGCATTTGTACCCAGCGGCATCCACAAACCTGCGTACTTCATCACCCTCAGTGCAACCGCCCCCGCAGAGACCAGCGACGCTCGAAGCGTCAATTCGCCGATTCTCATCTCGGAATCGTCGATTGATATTTTCAAGCAAGGCTATACGGCCGTGACTGGAATAGCGCCCAACCAGGCGGCACCCTGGATTGTGAATGTCTCACTTGCAGTTCATTCCGTTATCGCCGCGCCTCGGCCGTCTCTCACCTTTTCCATTCCTGAGCTCAACCTGTCGTCGAAGCCGATTGCTCTCCACGCCCTCCCAGGCCTCGGACACGGTTCAAATGCAAGCATCAGCAGTCCCACCTGGCTGACTGCGCAATGGTCCATACCCGACAGCATTCCCGAGCGATGGTTCCCTCACAACCTAGGCACTCCAAAACTCTACAACTTGTCGCTCACTCTCGATCTCGGCGGCGCGGGTCAGCATTTCACCTTCCAAACTTCTGTTGGGTTCCGCACGATCCAATTGATTCAGACTCGGTACCCGGACGCGGAGGTAGCTGCACGAGGAATCACCCCTGGGGATCAGTGGCATTTCGAGGTCAACGGCAAGGCGTTCTACTCTCTTGGAACGAACATCATTCCATTTGATCCCTTCTACGCGAGAATCCACGACGAGCAGGTCAGGTGGGTGATTCAGAGCGCTGTTAAGAGTGGACAAAACATGGTATGTGAGGCTCGCTTCTTGTCGACAGGTACTGACGAACCTCGAACAGCTCCGTGTCTGGGGCGGTGGAGTCTATCAACCATCGACAACCTCTGTCACCCTAACGCCAAATTTTCCACCGCATGCGACAGACGTCTATTCGTTCTACTCCGTCTGCGATGAACTGGGTATCTTGGCTTGGTCTGAATTCATATTTTCGGACAATTTCTATCCCCTGAACGACTGGCTCATCGACTCCGTCAACGTGGAAGTTGCCCAGAACGTACGTCGCATCAACAGACATGCAAGCACCGCTCAATGGGCAGGTGGAAATGAGATTGAGGAGATCGTGGAGTTGGTAGCTGCGTACGGGTATCCGAACGCAACGCACTATATCGACGAGGTGATGTCGCGGCCTACGTTGGTTTGAAGAGGTGGCATTGCTAACTAACTTCTGCTTTCCAGTTCGTCACACTGTTCCAAGATAACCTGCACGATGTAGCGTATTCTGCGACGAATTCGGTTAGTCTGCTGTCAATTTCTTTGGTCATGGAAACCCACCCATCTCGTCATCTAGCTTCCCTATACGGATTGCTCGACGACTCACGGCGCGTTGAGCATTGATCCTTACATCGTGCGCTTCGATAATGCTACTCCTGGAGAGCTCTACGGTAACACCGGTGAGGCATTTTGTTGTACCGTTTCCACGTGCATCCTCTCATCGCTATGTGCAGAGCGATACGACTACACAGCACCTAATGCGTTCGATCTCAGTACATTCCCAGTATCGAGGTATGTTGCTGCTCATGTCTTTTCCTCTTCGATGTCTGACAACGGGCTGCAGATTTGTCAACGAATTCGGGTGCGTTGATGACCTGTACACGTCCAAGCTGCACATCTCTGATTCCTTTCGATTCGAAGATTCCATTCGATGCCGTCTTTCTACAGTTGGGAAGAGGTTCTCCAATCCCCCGACGATTTCTCCTTCAATTCACAGGTTGTCGTGTCGCGAGACCACCATCCGCCAGCCGGTTCGCTCGCCTGGCCCAACCCTAACGCCACCCAAGGCCAAGACCAGATGATGGACGCAGTCGAGATGTGGCTCCCGACTCCCGGGACGAGCGACTCGAATCAAACCTTCGCGCAGTGGTGCTGGAGCACGCAAATCTTCCAGGCAATGACAGTGTACTCGCAGATCGCATTCTATCGACTGGGCGCGGGGCAGCCGGAGAACAACCTCGGTGCGCTGGTCTGGCAGCTGAATGACATATGGCAGGGCGTGAGTTGGTCCAGTATCGAATACTCCGGGCGTTGGAAGGTTCTACACTACGTGGAATCGTCTATATTCCAACCCGTGGTGATCAACCCATTCTGGACGGCCGCGAACGAGACGTTGGAGATAGCTGTCACTTCGGATCGGTGGGAGAGCGTCAGTGCTCAGGCGCAGTGGACCTGGTACGATTGGACGGGCAAGGCTTTGAACACGACGCACAAGACCTTCACGGTGCCGACGCTCAATAACTCGTTGTTGTATCACGAGGTAGGCCTCTCGAATATCCTCCCGACCGGGTCGGCGGCGACGGATGTTTGGCTCCACATGAACGTTACCGCCCGAGTGGGTCAGGAGACGGTGACTAACGAGCAATATGTGCGTATTTTCTTTCGAAGTTCTCTCGGAGCGAAGTCGTTGATGTGGGATGACAGTTCACGCCAGTATCACTCGCCAACGCGACGCTCGTCGACCCACGTATTCAGATCACTCACGGACCTGGGTTGACTTTCACGCTTTCGGCGAAAGGTGGTGTCGCCGCTTGGACGTGGCTCGATCACCCCTCGGGTACCGTCGGATTCTTCGTCGATAAAACTGGGCACCCGCTCAATGGATTTTATCTTATTCCTGGGTCAGACCGGACAGGTACGTGAACCACGACACTGCCTTTGAACTTTGCGTTGATGTTTCGTCGGCGCGCAGTCACTTTCCAATTGAATGAGGCTCTGTCGCGTGTCAAGACTCCGAATCCGAGTGACTTCGTGGTCAGATCTCTTTGGAACAATACCCATATTTGATGGACGCGACAACAGCGCGCCGCACGTCGTAAGAAGGAAGGCGTGGTCGTCCGATGATCTACATTATAATACGTTCCGCACAAATTCAGGCAGTTGCCAATTCCTTTCATTATCAGATTACTATCAGACGTCGTTCTAGACATCATACACCCGCTGACCCCGCTTCACCCTCAATAAGACACTGTTCATTCCTTCTGTGGCAATGAGTGCACCACATGGGAGGTTAGAGACATAATTCTTCGATTCAAAAAGGTAGGGACTGCCCTCCGCAGTCACGGAAATCTTGGCATCGTATTGGTATCCTCATACACTACATTTTCACTACATCGCGTTGAGCCGTGTTGCCGCAGCATGCTCCAAGTGCCGCCGGTTGTCGCGAATGAAGATGATAAAACGAGAATGCGATGTGTGACAAGGTATTCTCGAATCATCATCGTCCAGACGTTTCAACGGGTGGTCCAGGGGTGCAAAGGCGCATCCGCTACGTGGACAGGGAGGGAAGGGGCATGAGGATGGTGGTTGTAGAAGAAAAAGATCAACTGGCAGCGACAATCCTGCTGCGACGTCTTTATATGAGCGTGTCAAAGTCACGTGACGTTGACGTTGCGTGGAGCATGTGACCGCGTTGTGGCGCCAGGCGCGCGTCTTGTGCGGCAGACATATAGCCAGGGCTAGGACGGCGTCTCAGTTTGCCCTTTTCGTCTTTCACCGCCATGTTGACCTCGCGACCGGTTTCTTTCACCGCAGATGGACCTGTGAATCACGCAAAGACGCCAGGGAGGGCTCTCCAGAAGAACCGCGGTGCACTTCAGGAGAATGCTCTTCATCATGGCGCGCGGACGACGAACGTCAAGAGTTTCAAGGCGTCCTTCCAGACGCCTCTCCGTGATGAGTCTATGAGTATGCTCCTCTTTTCGTAAAAATAAATATCTCTCTCACACATATGCTAGAACCACAGAAACTATTCCAGGGCACGCAGCCCCTTAAGGGTGGTGGTCCCGCCACTCTATCCCGCCCGCTTCTGGACAAGACGCCCTTTCCGAATAGGCAGCTCAAAGCAGTGACGCCGATCCCTTCTAACAAGAAGGCAGGGATGCTACCGGCGATGGACCAACACCTCACGGTGGCTACACCTGGGCATCTGCTTCGACCCAGCTCTACCAGGAAGAGTGTGCGTGCGAGGCGAAGCTCAGGTCCCAATTTCGAGACGCCGATTACGAACGGCAACCATTGGGACGTCAGTGACATGGAAATTGAGGTACCTGCTGTCGACGAGGTGCAGGAAGAACAGGCGGAGACGGAGGACTATGATGAGATCGAGTACATGCCTCCCACTGCTATTGGTGAGCTTTCCTTCCTCTTGAAGCCACTATGCTACTTATGAGAAGTCGGGTAGAGCGTCCATACGAACCAGCATTCGAGATGCCGGATTATACGGTCGTCGGTGCTCAGCTGTTCAAACTTATGCACTCTCACACCTACGACGACGCGAACGATCTCTATTTCGCCGCGGACAAAGAACGCATGGACGAAGGTCTTCTCGAAAGTACCGGCTTCAGCACGTCCCCTTCACATTGGAAATACTTTAAACTTCCCGAACTGGGTAGGCATCTAACCATCGTCAACCTCTCTATTCTTATCAACGATTTACAGACGATGACAGCCCATTCGGGCGGGCGATCGCAGGTCCTATGCCGTCGACAAAGCCCAAATCGTCTTCTACAAACTTTCCGCCATCCGCAGCTCCTCACGCACGGACTGCGACAGTTGTGAAGGCACCGCTGCCGTCGATCTCGTCGCGATCTGTTTCCACGTCTCGTCCGCCGACTCGCTCTGTGCCTCTCAGCCGTGCTCCCTCTACAGCAACTTCTACAGTTCGCGGCTCGAATGTCACAACCTCTGGTCGTGCGGCGCTCGCCCGCACCTCACGGCCGGCGACCGCGCTAGCGAGAGCACCGGTTCCCTCGCGCACAACTGCTCCGTCTTCGCGACAAGTGGTTCAACGCCCTGCTACCTCTGCCTCAGTTCGCACTGTGAAAACCACTGTTCCGTCGAGTCGACCCACCACATCTACCTCTAGAGGACCGATGGCGAAGATGCGACCTCTGAACCAGCGAGTGGAGAAGAAGGTTTCTTCGCCTGCCTCCGTTGACGACATTGTCCTGGCGTTTGAGGAGCGTGTCAACATAGCAGGCGGAGAATTCATCTTCGACGTATAGTAGACATGTCGGGTTTCTCAAAAATCAATCGAGCTTCGCACCGCTATACATTTTCTGCACCACGATGTGATCTGGCTACTGTCTTGGCTACAACGAATATATACTCTATGAGCACAAGGGAGCGCCAGCACGATTATGTACTGCGGATACAAGTCTAAAAATACCAAAGATTTATGCGAATAATCGATACGATGCGATTGCGATGCACTCAGTGTCCTCAAACATGCCAACACCCTTGTTCGTGAACATCCATGCTTCAGAACTTCCACTCTGAGTCCACTTCTAGGGCCCATGGGACTGAGAGATGCGTTAATATTGACGTCACATGGGAGGATATGAAGGTCGTATTCACATTTGGTGACGAGGGTCTTTGAGAAGAGCTTTTCGATTGGAACATCGTGCTTCTTGCACCAGGCAGCAGTGATTCTGCGAATGTATGAGGGACATAGGCAATGTGAGACAAATCTTGACAGCTTACCTGGGGTCCAAATAATTGATCTTACTCGTGCCCAAGGCGACTTCCTTGCCAGCCTCGCGGTCCGCCATCTGCAACTTGAACGTCTTGATCCTGTCCTCGAGCTTGTCGATGAGCTCCTCAAGCCGTTCGGCGGGCTTGTCCTTCTTGAGCTCAGCCTTGCCGGTCCCGCGTTCCTTCGTGAGGCGCTTGTACTCATCCTCGACGTCCTTGATCCGGCCCTTGAGGACATCGTCCGCTTGCGGTTTCCTGCCATCTTCCTCAAGCTTCTCGTTCTCCTTGGCGAACTTCTTCTCGACACGCTCGATCTCCTTTTGTTTGAGAGATTCCTCGTGTTCCACAATCGCGTCTTCATCAAGATCTGACTCGTCTTCGGAATACTTCTTGTTCTTCTTGTATTTCGAATCCGTGGCGAAGAGTGCGTGGCGGAGTTTCATGCGTTCGTATTTGAGTCCACGAAGCTGAAGAAGCGTTGGGAAGTCAGACGCAATGTACAAGTGTGGTGACGACCTACTTTCTCCGCCATCTTCGCCATGGACTGCTCATGCGTTTTCGGCACGGCACGCTGATGGTTACATAGGACGGCGACCTCTCGATTGCAGAAGTTGTAGTGGTTAAGCTTCTCTTGCATCGTGCCCTTCTCCGGCGTCTGGTCAAGTAGACCCTGGAAAGTGATCGAAGCGTTGTATGTACGGAAGACCTTCGCGCTCAAGCCCTTCATATAAGACTGAAGGTGCTTGTTCAACAAACCAGGCTGCCCAGCAAGCACTTCGATCAGAGCTGTCCGGTCGCAAACGCCCGACTGAGATGTACTCACGTTGACACGGTCAAAGAGGTCGTCATCATCCTTTTTGCCTTTCTTGAAGATCTTGATATTCTTGAACACCCTGTCGGTGACCTCCACCCGGTTGTAATAACGAATCGAATCCTTGCCCAGGAAGTCAAACGAAACCCAATGTGGAGGCTCAAGAGTGACGTGCTCGCAGCGTAGCGAGCAGCAACCAACTGTGTCTGCTTCGTCGTCGCCCTTCTCGTTGCCCGCTCGAAGTGCTAGCTTGTCGATGAAGTACATAGCCGTCGCACGCATCCGGATAAACATCTCCTTGCTTGTCGACTCTTGCTCGTAATCAGCGCGAATGCGGTCGACGTGATTCTGCGAACAGCTTTCAGCGCGATGACGACGAGGGAAATGATCGAACAAAGTCAACCTTTAGTTCTCGGGCCTTCTCGAACTTCATCATGTCGCTCTGGCCCTTGAGGGAGCTACCAGGGGCTAAGAAAACATACTTGTGGTTCCCGTTGACATTCTCAGTCCAGGTAGCAAGCCAGGTCACCGTATTGTCATGGATGATTTCCTTCCACTTCCCTGGTACGTTTGGCGTTGGGATAGGAGCGTTCGTTCCGATATTGAGTGTGATATCTTCCGGACGCACTCGCAACTGGACAGACTTTTTAGATAACATCAAACAGGTGCTACATGAACATACCTTGAGTGCGCCCTTCTTAGGATGCTCGCCTCGGCCTCTGAACAACCCGGGCGGTTCAACTCTGAAATTCCCGACCTTCTCTTTCCGCCCATCCAACATGCATGTGATGTACTTCGCCTCGGCGTCGTCCTTTTGTTTCTTCAACTCCTTCTTCTCCGCACTGCTCAGAGCCTTCTTCTTAGCCTTCTCCTCCTCGAAGTATTCGAACATAGGCCGGAAATCGCAGCGGGCAAAGTCTGATATCTTAGTACCGTCGCGCTGATGAACGACGATATGTCAGTGTCGAGAGTCAAGACAAACAGGTGCGCGCGCGTCACGAACCGGTGGATGCTTCTTCAGAACGGCTTGCCAATCTTGAAAGAAGTTCTTATTGAACGTCGAGTCCTTGGCGTGGTCCGTCTCTATCATGGCGGCATAAAATCCAGCCACTTCTTCAGACGCTGGAGGAAGATCGACAGGTTGGCCTACAAGATGAAGTCAGCACAACGAAGAGTACCTCCACGACAGGCGCACCGTTATACTTCATCTTGACATGGGTTGGTAATGGCTGGTAAGGAAGAGGGAATATGACGCCGTTATGCTCCAGAGTCGTCCATTTCTGAATTCCATCACCAGTGACAGTCTGGTCGCCGTCTTGCTCCCACCACCGATACACATCCTCGGCCTCCTCATCCTTAACCTTCTTCCCCTTCCCTTTCTTCCCGGGCTTTTCATCCTCCCCGCCCTCATCCTTCGCCTTCTTGCCCCTGCCCTTCTTGGCGGGTTTCGCATCCTTAGCATCCCCCCCATCCTCTTCCTCGGGCTCCTTCTTCGCCCGTGATCTCTTCTTCGGTGGAGGGACCTCTGTCTCGGAGCCTGCCTCCTCCTTAGGCTTCTTGAGGGCCCTCTTCTTCTTCGCAGGCGGAGCCGCTTCCTCGTCGCTCTCGTCCTTCACCTTCCTCTTCTTCTTCGGGGGTGCTGGGGTAGGAGCGGGCTTGTCATCCTCAGACTCAGCCAGGAATTCCTCCTCCGACTCCTCTTTCTCGACCTTCCGCTTGACTGACGCTCTCGGTTTTGCGCTGGCCTTGCTCGTGGATGCGACCTGACTGCTGAGCGGCGGGCTGTCCGACTCGCTTGAGTCGGCGGAGGGGTGTTTAAGCTTGCCATTGCCGTTGACCATGGCAGCAGGAACGGTCGTGGCCTTCCTAGCGCCGGGCATGGGCACCGCCGCAGATCGGCGGTGCTTGGGTGGGGAGGAAGCGAGGGGGGCGTCCTCGTCCGAAGAGCTGTAAGCGGCCTGTTTCTTGCGCTTCAAGGAGCGTACTTCAGGCGTCATGGGCTCCGACTTTGTGCGCGAGACCTGAGACTGAGAATGGTTGTATGAGTGGCTGATGAGAGACATGTTGCCACAGGTGAATAAACAGGACATACGAGAGGAATGTCTTCGTCTTCGCTCATAGGCGAGTCGTCTGCGTCGCGGCGCGCATGCCCGTTCCCGTTCCCATAATAGCTAGCATGTTGAGCTACGTGGCCATTCTTTCCGGCACCTGCGCCTTGGGTAGACTGAGACGCGAGAGGGACTTCGTCCTCGCCGTCAGAGAGCATCGAGTGGTCGCTGGCCATGTCGAGGGGACGGAAAAGGGACGAAGGACGAGAGGGCAGAAGAGCCCGAAACGACAAGTCGTGATGGGCGAGGGCAAGGGCCAATAGAGGGCTTTATGGGTAAAGGCGAGCTCGCGCCTGCCCTAACTCTGGTCACGCTCCCGGAACTTCCCGGCTCACACGTCTGCCAACGCTGCAAGCCAGCCCAGCCCAAGCCCAGTCCAAAGCAACAAGCTCCCCGGCCACCACTAAAGGTAGTACTGCACCTGCACCACACCTGCACATCCTCTCACCACCCTCCCTGCAGACCCCTCATGCCCCCAAAGTACCCCCTTTTGTTCCGCGACCCGTGGGCAAAGCGGGATGCCTGGCGCAGACACCCCGTCTTCTCCAATCGTGCTATGTTCGCCAACTTGTTCCCAGGCTTCGGCATCGCAGTCGTCGCGTTCACAGCCTACGTGGTCGCCGACAACGTGTATGGTGGGCTCAAGCCAGCAGCAGAGGAGAAGCACCACTAGGCCTGTGTCGCATAGCTGGTCCGTACCTCTTCCGGCGTCTCCACACGGCTCCCGCGCTGACCGCGTCCCAGGCTTTGCTTTAGCTAGTCGGACCGCGGTGACGGTTGTGTAGGACAGCTAAAAGATCTGATGACGAGCGTCGCTGTCCCATGGCGCTATGGCGAGTGTAAAGCCATTCTACAGCATGCCCGTGACTGCGTTTCGCACGCAATTGACCCCAGTCTCGGATGGCCAGCTTTTTTTGACAAACACGTAGATCGTTATCATCATATTGCACAAACCAAATGCGTGTAACAAGCGTGTAACGCGTTGCGTTGACAGCAATTGCGGGATGCCGGCCAACGTCCCAAGCTCGATCACCCTCCCGGACATCCCCGGCGATGAATAGTGAAATTTGCAGAAAACTAAGCCAGCCTGCATCCCGGTCTCTGTAATTTCGTCACGCCGTGCTCAGATTTCAATCAAGATGAGCCTCAAGGTAGTGCAGAAGGTGGGCGAGTGGAGCGCACGGTAGTCAATCGCGGTCCGTGCCTACCACGTTTTGGCAGCGATGCGGGTGCAGGTCTGCAAACGCCGGCGCGAAATAAACGAACATACATATATGGTGAAATTTATGCCCCTGCGTGCTCAGGTTCATAATCTCGCCCATCGATGGGAGAAACGGAGATATACGTAGGTTCAGATCTTCAGACCTCGAAACCGACAACGATCGAGTTGTGCCGCTCCATGGCTGTAGGTACCCGGACGGGGACCGTGGTCCTCGCACTCCCAATGCTCATGGAACTGTCCCCGCGCGACTGGCCAGACAAGAAGCCGATCGGCGGCAGCGCGGATGGTGGCGAGGAAGGGGCGATCTTCGCATTGCAATCGCACCCCGGCAAGCAGTGCGGTGTGTGCTTCTCTGGTTGCTCGTCCGCGGCGGATGTCGTTCCGAACAAGCGGCAGAGGGACTGCCGAAGGGAAAAGACGATGTGGTACAAGGGGAATGGTGAGGGCGAGTCTGTGATGTCGCGGAACCAGACGTCTTTATCAAGCGTGAATGCTGTGAGGAAAGAGAGGTCGACAATGAGGGAGCAATATGAGAAGACTACGCGTGAGTGGATTAGAAGGTATATGGTACGACGGACGGACGGACGACTCACCGAGCGCAGTCAGAAGCCAGCAGAGAACTTGCACGACCAAAAATTGCATATGAGCGGGTCCGTCGACGAATTCGTTTCTGAGACTAAAACCGTACAAGCTCAGAACTGAAATGAAAGGTCAGCACCATCGGAGTCGTGTGCCGTTGAGGAGACCTACTCAGGTCGAAGGGTACCAAACACGCCGTCCATATGCATTCGATGGCTACGCAATGTGGGATACTGCTTCGAAATATCTGCTTGGCGAAGATGCTGTTGCATGAGCAAGTCAGCCGTCGGCTTCCACTGAGATGATCATAGCAAGCGACGCACGCGCTGAGTGAAGTCATGAGACACAGCGCCGGTACGGCGACGAGCACACACACGTCTGCTTTTGGGTTATACCGACCATAGAGCGAGAGCGACACCACGATGCATGCGAGAGAAGTCAAGGCGATAGAAGCTACCAGAAGTCAGTTTATGAGACGCTCTGAGATTGTTTGGAAGCATGGAAATGAACGCACCCAGCCAGAGCTTGCGGAGGGCACGGAAGCGAAGCTGAACCATGGCGACAGCGTGAGGATATGAGCAACCAAAGGGTTGGGGATATGCAGAAACAACACCCCCTGGGCCGCTTCGTATCCACTTGGGATTCGGGCTGAGACTGGCATGGTCAGCTCGTCAGCCTCAGCACACCTCAGCCTGAATCCGGTCTGAGAGAAAAGACAGGTAGAGATTGAAATAGTCTTCTGGAACACTCGAAGCTGAGAAGGTAGGGCGGTTTCAAGACCGTAATCAGGGAACTCGAGACCGCTGTCTTCGCCGGTTTCCCTGACAGCGAGTGCAGTGCTACGTCGGCACTGGGAAGACTGATTGTTCAGCCCGCGAGACATGAAGTTTTAAGAGTCGAGTTGCAGGGATGCATTGTACAGTGCATTGAAGGGCGGGAACGATGTGGGATATTGGGCGCACACGATGGCGGCCGTTGACGTGACGCGACGCGCCTTTGACTGACAGTGACCCGACGCGCGCGATGAGACGATCACGTGGGGCGGGGCTCCGAAATCCTCCCGCAGCAGCTGTACACCTTCGGCTTCCACTCACGTTGTCTCACTCACCAGCAAGCTCAGCTGTCCGCATACTGTAATCGCGCTCACTAAAGCTTCCTATCCCACACCCCTGCGCAGAATACCCGTTTCATCTCTACTCCCGTCAAACCCGGCCCAAGGATCGCAAGAGCACGTTGATGATTGAATAATTTACCAGTGCAGCTAATCCACTGAGATCAGAGAACGAGCCCGTTCATGGCAAATTTTTACGTGCATCACCCATTATAGGTACAAGGGGAATGGCGCGTCCGCCTCGACGTCCGCCTCCAGTGAAGATAATGACCTTTTTACTCGTCGTGCGTTGGCCTGGAAGTCCATCCGGTCGGCATCGAGCCGATGTCCGTATCCCAAGATCTTTCAATATCCTGCCCTGTTAGCAGCCTCGTGTTGGACTAATGCCATCGGCCAATCAGTCAACGTGTCAAAGGACAAGAACCTGGGCTCCGCCGTTCAGACTCGTTTTCCCTCATGTGCTCAGGCAACTGTGCATGTCGATCGGTAAAACTCGCCTTGCTATCCTGGATATTAGTGCTTCATCTGATCACTCCTGCTCAGAGTCAGGTATGTGGAGAATTCTTTTCGGTAGGGTGGAAGGCATTGAGCCATAGCCGGCCACCAGGATCATCGCGAAGTTCATGGCTAAACGATCTCTGTGAGAAGCTTGATGATCCAGGAGCCGGTTTCTCTCCATGACTATCCGAAACCTTCATGAAACGTGTTTCCCGGATGGGGGAATACTGTACCTACCCCAACCATCTCGGTATCACGGGCTTGCCTTCGGCCAGTCCTAGTACACGAGGCCGCTACGTGACGCTGATGTATTTTCTGGACCGTTCTCCGTTTAGGCACCACACTCACCACACAGATTACCGTTGCGAAGCTGTGACCTGTGATAAGAAGACTTAAATATCATGAGGACCTCCGATGAACTCCATCGCATTATCCACCCGCGCCTCACCCATCATGTCTCTGGTTCCTAGGTGTACCACTCTCATTTTCGACATTGGCGACGTCCTGTTCTCATGGTCCCCAGTGACATCTACCTCCATTTCCCCTCGCAAGCTCAAGAGCATCCTGTCGTCGCCGACGTGGTTCCAATACGAGTGCGGCCTCCTGTCCGAAGATGAATGCTACCGTCTCGTCGGCGATGCATTCTCCTTGGACCCGGGCGAAGTTCGCCAAGCATTCATCGACGCTCGCGAGTCCTTAAAGCCCGACAACGCATTCCTCAGCTTCATCAAGGAGCTGCAGGCGGAATCTGGTGGTCGTCTACGCATCTTCGCCATGTCCAACATCTCCGCCCCAGACTACGAAGTTTTGCGTACGAAGCCCGCTGACTGGAGTATCTTCCAGCGTGTCTTCACGTCGGCCGCCGCGGGCATGCGGAAACCCAACCTCGGCTTCTATCGATACGTGCTCGACGAGATCAAGGCCGAGCCGTCTAGCGTCGTCTTCGTAGATGACCGTCCGGAGAACGTGTTGTCCGCACGATCAATGGGGATCAACGGCATCGTGTTCGATGATCCTGCCAACGTCCGACAGGCGCTTCGCTGCTATGTTGGCGATCCGCTACTCCGTGGTCGTCATTTTCTAGAGTCACGAGCCGGACAACTCGAATCGGAGACCGACGCTGGTCAGCAAGTGGGGGAGAATTTTGCGCAGCTCCTCATCCTTGAAGCGACCAAGGACAGGTGGGTTTGCCGTAATCGTTGTCTGTGCCTCATCAAAGTGACACTTCGTCCATCAGGAAGCTAGTGAAATACGTCCAGCACCCGTACAAGTGGAACTTCTTCAGAGGTACGTGCTTCTATGCTTCGAGGCGAGACCCTACTTAGCACACGCTTTATAGAAAAACCGATTTTGACCACGGAAGAGTTTCCCGCCGACCTCGACACAACATCCATCGCGTTGACTGTGACCCAGCCTGATGATGCAGTGTTTAATTCCGTCATGGACGACATGCTCCAGTGTCTCAACACTGACCACATACCCCAGGTGCGTCCCTTGAACCTGCAATTCGTGGTCGCGCTAATCCCTTTCAGGTCTACTTTGACGAGCAACGGCCTCGTATTGATCCTGTGGTCTGCGTCAACGTCCTCAGCCTATTCTACTCCCGCGGGCGGGGGTCAGAGCTTCCTCAAGCGCTCGACTGGGTAGAGAGCACGCTGCAGCATCGGGCGTACCTGGAGGGGACGCGGTACTACCAAACTGCCGAAAGTTTTCTGTTCTTCGTCAGCCGCTTACTACTATCCTCTAACGACGAGGAACTCCATACGCGCCTGAAGCCGCTCTTGAAGGAACGCCTCCAAGAGCGGATAGGCTCGAGCGCCGACTCCCTCGCGCTGGCGATGCGGATCATTGCTTGCGCATCCCTCGGCATAAGGGACGAGGTGGACTTGCGACAGCTCCTGCCCCTGCAGATGGAGGACGGTGGCTGGGACGCTAGTGGCGTATACAAGTATGGGTCTTCGGGTGTCATGCTTGGTAACCGAGGACTCACGACGGCATTCGCCCTCAATGCGATTACGGCTATCGAGGGCGCGCAGCCTCGTGCCAGACCTCGCCCTGCAGCCATCAAGGTCGAGTCCGGCGCTGCTACCCCTCCGCAGTCGCCGACAAGACGTTCGCCAACGTCGAAGCGCTTCTCTGCGGGATCCATCGCGAAGAACTTCAGGGCGTACTTTTTCCAGGATGCGGCGGTGAGGAAGAGTCTACATACTGATAGGGTCTTGGTAGCGGGAGTTTAGGAGCCTCGGAGGGTCGTCCGATGAGGATTCGTAGTTGCGCCAGACGTTCTTGACACACGGTCACGGTATTTATCACCATCATGCTTATGTGCTTTTCATGCTCTAGTCACCTACCATTGCTTTCCTCCCCTTGCTTTCTTCTGTACCGACGCTCTTCTGTACTCCTTGCCGTATGTACTCTTCTGTGACTACATTGTTGTAACTCCTGTACATGTCGATTTACCGTCGGCGATCAGTCTTGACTCATGCCGATCGAAAGCGCATATATTATTTACGAAGATATCGTCTGTAGACCTCGTTGTGCGTCTCCTCTACGTAAGTGTATCCGAGTTCCTTCAGGAACTCGTCGAATTGTGCCGAGTCCTCGACGGGAGTCTGTATGCCCGCCAGCACCCGGCCCAGATCTAGGGACAGAGATGGTAAGCACGTAAATGTGGAGCATGATGTGCGCCGGGAATGGAGACTGCATACCGGCACCATGGTTACGATAGTGAAATAACGAGATGTTCCATCCCATGCGCAACGAGGAAAGGAACTTGCGCAGAGCATTAGGACGTTCCGGGAATTCTGATGACAGAACATGTCAGGCGCCGAAACTCTACTTCCCGAATCCGAGCCACTCGCACCGAATCTGAACAAACGTTCATTTGGCGCCTCAGAGGTCCCCCCGATCATGTATCGCGCGTGGCTCTTCGCCATCTCGTCGTCGCTGATGTCGTAGCCTTTCATGCCCTCGTTCTCCAGCGCAGCCAGGACGGCGGCTACCTCCGTGGCCCGTGACTTCGTCTCGAGCTGGAAGGACAAGAAGACATGCGCTCGCTGATCAGAATTGTAGCGATAGGTGAATTCCGTCACGGCACGAGGATGGATAATTGTATGTAAAGCGAAGAAACTGCGGCATGTTCAGTCTAGAAGCAACAGATTGTGAGAAAGACACAGACCTTCCGGGTTTCTCAGGGATATCTACGCTGAGCAGTGCCTCGCGCCCCTCACCGAGCGCTGCGCGCTCCGCTACGAAACGCAGACGATCAAAGTTCATGTTGGCGCCGCTGACGACTGCGACAAATTTTTTGCCGGCGCCAACGAGCTTGTTATCGATGATATGTCGCTTCAAGCTGGCCAGAGCAAGTGCACCGGCAGGCTCAGTGATAGACCGGGTCTCTGTGGATCATGTTAGTCAAGATTACATTGGAGACCGAATCTACACGCCTTCGAAGATATCCTTGATGGCCGCACAGATCTCATCGTTGTCGACCTTGACGACGCCGTCCAGGAGTTGCCTGCAAACCCTGAATGGCTCTTCGCCCACTACCCTGACAGCCGTGCCATCGCTGAAGGGGCCCACCTCGGTCAGCGTCACTCGCTGACCCTGTGCGAGGCTCTGCGACATCGCGTCGCCGTCGAACGTTTCTCCACCGATCACCTTCGTGTTTGGGCTGCCAATCCTCTTCACGTATTCACAAATGCCGGCGACGAGACCCCCACCGCCCACCGCAGCGAAGACGGCGTCAAGGTGCTCCGAATCCGGAACTTGTTTAAGAATCTCCATGCCCACAGTGCCCTGTCCTGCGATGACGAGAGGATCGTCGTATGGTGGTACAAAGATCAGACCATGGACGGACGCGAGGCGCGCGCACTCCGCCTTGGCCTCGTCGAAGTCTATGCCGTGGAGGATGACTTTCGCACCGAGGCGGGAAACGTTGCGCACTTTGATCGATTGGGTTCCTTTGGGCATGACGATAGTACAGGGGATGCCCAACCTCGAGCCCGAGAGAGCGACGCCTTGTGCATGATTACCTGTACATGAATCAGGACGAGACGATAAACGCGGAACCCGTTAAGATGTGTACTGTCAGAAGAGATACGCACACTAACCGGCGCTGCATGTCACGACGCCTTTCCAACGCTCTTCCTCTGAGAGGCTCGCCATGAAATTGTAAGCCCCGCGTATTTTGAAGCTGAAGACCTCTTGGAGGTCCTCGCGTTTGAGATAGACGTGATTTCCGAGCTTTGCACTGAGATTTGGAGCATGTACGAGAGGGGTTTCCTTGAGGATTTCGTACACCTTTGCTGTGAGGATGAGGCGTAGATAGTCTGGAGTCCCCGACGGCAGGAGATGATGAGTAGAGAGGCGGGGCCATGGCACGGGTTCTGGAGCATGGGATGAGTACTCTAGTATTGAGCTGGACATCTATGACTCGAGCTCGTAGTTTGAATGAATGACAAGGCTCTAGTCTCTGACGTGCAAAGTTGACGCAGAAGCTGTTGACAGAACGGCCCTGCACTCGCCAAAAATCTTCATCTAATCTTATCTCTCACGATCATAATCGGCGCCCAAACAGGAGCCTCGATATTGGCAATTGCAAAGCGAACCGTGCCTACCGCGATGGCGTTGAGACTATCCGTCAAGTGTTCGCAGGTATATTCGCAGGTTCTCATCTTCTAGTATATATGGATGTACACTCGCGTGAGCTAGCGACGCGCAACGCGTCAAGTTCGCGTCGAATGTATGAAGCACGTGACATGACGTCAATCACATCACAAACTTCAACCTATTTTCTACCCGCGGACAACTGCGCGGCAGCCACGCAGAAAACAGATCCACCAACGCACCCTGCGGGCTCGAGGAGGAAGTAATGAGGTTGTGGGGAGTCGTGGCAGTCTTATCGATATCTGTAGTTGACAGAGGCGAGGGCACGTGAGGGCGCTTGCACTCGAACGACGCACGGACCTTCTTCACCTCTAGGCTCTCGCCCGCCAGTTGCACTCTGCGCCCGAACGCGTCACAGTACTTGACCACGGCCGTTCGCCCGATGCGTATCGATGACAAGGGTTTGGAGCGGTCGTGTCGACATTAGGAGATCGAGAGTGGTACCGAACCAGGAACGGGTTGGTATGGAGGGGTCGTCTAGCATGCTGGCTGGGAGTGGTGGGCGAGGACGGCGGGGGAGGACGAGTCTGGGGAGAGGAGAGGAGGGGGCTGTCGTGGGAGAGAAACGAAAGGAGAGATGTGGCTTGAGCCGGGATAGAAACTCAGCCAGCCCTAAAGCGGAGAGACGCCTGGACCGACCGTGGTAGCCGTCCGTCCGTGACCACCAGCAATCTCCTTGCTTCTCCTCCTCGTCCTCCTCTCCACCCTCGACAAGCCTATCCATGGCACAAGTCGCAACGATGGGGCCCCCGCTTTCCCCACGGGAGACCCGCCGCTCAGGCCGTCGTACGGCACCCTCCCTCTCTGCCAGTACCTCAAAATCCCCAGACTCCCCTACCTCTGAATCAGCCCCACGCTCGACCCAGACCAACAATCGTACATCAGTCCCGACGTCCAACACTTCTAGTCGCAACAAACGCTCAAAGCAGGAGGACGTCGACGACCCCGTCGACGAGCCTCTCAAGAATGGCACCAACGGCATACTCACCAATGGCAATGGGCGCGCAAAACGCAAGGGCAAGGAAAAGGAGAAACCCATCCTTGGACTCGCCATCGACGCTCTGACGAAACTGGACACTTCCGACGCCGTGGTGGACGCAATCGAGCCCGAGGAGGAGCAGGGGGTGACCCGCTGCGTGTGCGGTAGCACCGGTACGTGCTGTCTGCGGGTCTCGCATACCCTTTCGTTGTCATCGTCAATTCATGTTCTTGACATATAGGTGAAGATGACACGGATGCTGGCGAATTCATGGTTCAGTGCGAGACGTGCAACGTCTGGCAGCATGGGTTATGTATGGGCTACGAATCTGAGGATCAGTTGCCCAAGGACGATTATCACTGCGAGTTGTGCAAACCCGAGCTACATGAAGAGCTATTGAAGTACGTCACCTCACTACGGCCCCCCTCGTCCACAATTCTGACACGTTCGCCATGCGATCCAGAAAACTCTTCCGACGGCCACGCCACTCTTCTGCGAACTCGCACCAAAACTCGTCTGCAACTCGCACGTCTCGATCGCATTCTCCAAGCCATCTGCTTAAGCCAGCCAAACGTCGGAACACGATGAACAGCAGGGATGCCGCCTACGACGAGAAGCTCCAAGAGATCATCGCAGCGACCGCTGCCGAAGCTGCCGCTGCCAACCTCCCGCCCGCTTCTGCTAATGGAAGTGCTAACGGGCAAGTCGAAAAAGACGAGCAAGCCGAGGGCGGTGCCAATGGACGGAAGAAACGGAAGCGGGGCGGAGATGACGCGTCAGTATTCCTTTCCACCTTTCCCGCGCGTCCTAGTTCTGAGCTATCGACCGCAGAGCTTCTGCCAAACGCACGCGATCCGCTTCGACAACTTCTGAACGCCCGATTCCCCCGCATGCGCGTGAAGAAACTCCCGCCACAGTGGTCAAGACAACCTCAATGCCCGCTCCAGCGCCGAAGAGCAGCAACTCTCGGAACAGGCGAGGGGGCGGGAGGAAGTCCACTGTGCAGGCACAGGATCTAGCGTCGGTCGACGGTGATGAAGGTGCGACGCGTTATCTTCCCCTCATTTGTCGGATAGCTAACACGTGATCTATGTCCGTAGCTGGTGGCGCGACAAGCAACAGGCGCGCCAACAATAGCAGGACGAAGAGTTCCTCCACTCCTCTGAAACGTGGGCAGGCGGCCGCAAACGCAACGAACGACCATCCTAGCCGACGCAACCACGCCGGCGGTGCCAACGGATCATCTTCGCACGCACCTGCTTCTTCATCCTCCCGAGCATACCACAGCTCCCATGCCTACGTGGTTTCACAGCAGCAGCTACTCACCTCGTGGCATCTTCCGGACTATCTGGCACATCTGGAGCCGATGCTCCCCACAGATACTCCTCGTCCGTTACAAGTACGCGGGTCCGGTCTGGCTACCCCAGGACGCGAGTCGATGGAACGGACGATGGAGCGTGGGGTGAAGGTCAAATGGCCAAGCAAGCGGATGAGTGTCGGCGACATGAACAAGCGCGTGCGTGCTCTCGTGGAGTGGGTGGGGCGAGAGCAGGCGAACGCGCTCGAGCACGGGCGCCGCAGAGAAGCTCTAGAGGCATCCTTGAAGGAGACGGTGGATAGCATGGGAATGCTCGCCGGAGAGACGAGTGTGACCGCAGCACCCGCTGAAGATTCGTCGATGATTGTGGACGGCGGAGGGGTTTTGTCGGAGTCTCCGAAGCAGGAGAACGGGTTGAATGGGTTGGTCATACCGTCTGGTCCAGATGGGGAGGCGGTGGAACGTCCACGCAAGCCAACTATGAAGATGATGGAGGAGCTCATGGAGGAGTTGATTGGATTTCAGGAGCGGTTTGGGCCCGGCGCGAAGAGCAAGGAGCGGGCGGAGCGCCGAGCCGCTGCTACTGCCTCATGACACGGACTTCGTTCTGATATCATCCTGATCTGAGTCTTATAACTTCATCCCTATTCGTCTTCTCGTGCTTGTCTACTATTTCCTTCTACTTGTTTGTACAGTTATTTCTACGTTATATCATAGTGCTAACAGCTCTCCAAATCACACACTTTCCGCTCCAACTATGTATCTTACCTGCATGTCGATCGGAGTCTCAAAAGTACTGCAGCTGAGAGCGCCCAGCTACATTCTGCTCGAGAAAAGGATACAAGTTGTTGCTCTCCCCGGTGCTAGTAACACAACGCAGGTTTTCGATGATGCCCGACTACGTAACTTGCCGACATTAAAAGGGCCCGGTCCAATATTACCTGTGTCCGGGAATACAGGTGCTTGTATGCTGATTTGACGCGACACAAGTTGAAGCATTTTGGGGAGTTTTGAGGCCATCGGATCTGCCTGGTGATATAGATCGTGCAATATGTACAGGCTAAGATTGGTCTAAGACCGGGCTGTTTGGCTTGGAGACGCTGTTTGGCTTGGAGACTGGACCAAACAAAAGGAACGCGACGCGTTAACGTCACGTGAATGCGGTCATGACCGGGCCCGATCTAATTTTGAACTCAGCGCAGCGGTCGGACACGGGTCGGTCTGCGTCCATCCGTCTAACAGACTCGAACCGTTCGACTGCAGTGCACGACTCGCAGACTCCCCCGCACCCTCGACGGCGACCTCAGCGCCGGACGCTCTCGGCTGAGCGAAAGAATGCAGCAGCAATCTTCCGACTTCGCGCGTCGTCCTTCGCTCGACTTTTCAGATATCGGCGATGACGAGAACCAGGACGACCATGGCGGAGACTATTCGACGCGAATGGAGGAACTTTTTGACGACGAGGAGGAGGAAATGCAAGGGAAGCAGCTACTGGGGGCCGACGAGTCCGACGAGGAAGAGGCGTTTGTCTACGACGGGACCGATGCCGAGATTTCGCAAGCAGGGTATAGAGAACAGCTTCGTGACGTTCTTGGACCGGACGGCGAAGACGACGAAGTGGAGGAGTTGGAGGTCGAACACTCGCTGCTGCATGACTTGGATGAGTCCGAAAATCGCATCGCAGCGGAGGACGGCGCACCCGTGAGTCCTCCTCACGTTCGCCTCGCCCGTCTCACTCATGCCAGGTTCAGCATGCCGATGTCTTGTCCGACAACACGCCTTCCACCTCGTCAGCTCCCCCCTCCATCTCCTTCAGCCCCCCTTCCATGTCTTCTCCTCTCCCGGGTGGAACACCATCCAAGTTTACCCGGTCGTTCCTACATCCGACAGTCTCGCGCCTACGTTCTTACACGCCGCAAGCCTCGCGTCAGCCGTCCACCACGAGCGTTGTGACTTTCCAATCGAACGTCGTTGAAGCCTTGTCAACTCCACCATCCCATTTCTCTGATCTTTCCCCCATGTCGTCGACCGCGAATCTGCACTCGACCGTTGAGAAACACGAGCTCCCGACGAATGGCCACACCCCGTCAGAACGCGATGTATTCCGTTGGACACAGCTTCACAATATCGGCACTTACATCTACTCCAAACCCTCAGCAAAAGCATCCACACTGCTAGGGTCTCCTCCGCCAGGAGCGCCATTCGTGTTGGCTGCTAATGGCCTCATATGCATTGGCACTGACACAGGGCGCGTATTTGTTTTTGATTTCAAACAGACATTGAAATGTATATGCGGCGATGCTACATCGGGTAAGCGCATCACTTACACCTTTACTTGGTCGATCAACCTTACACATGTCGTAGAGTCGACCGTCGGAGCAGTCACTGCCGTTGCACTGTCACACGACCACACATTCGTTGCCGTCGGACACGCGACCGGTCACGTACAGCTCTTCGATCTCAGCAAACCCCAAACACCTGCTCGTTCGGTGCCGCCTACTACCCTTGCAGCTGTCGCGTCTGGGCGAAAGGAAGGTCACCTACAAGGCTCCCGGATCGTCAGCATCGGCTTCGTAGCAGGACGACATACTGCCGTTGTCACTGCTGACCAGACCGGTCTGGCTTTCTATCATAGCCTGGGCAAGGTGCTTTTTGTCGACGCATCGGATGTCTTGCGCATACTAGGAAAATACCCGGACGAGGAACCCCAAGCGACCAATCCTAATGGGAATGGTGCCACACAGCCACATTTCCGTCGCCGACGCACACGGAAAGTCAACACGATACTGGCGATGGCACCCCTACCCCTGGGCACTACGCCCCATCCTACTGACACATACAATATCGTCGCTCTTCTGACTGCTGCGAAGCTCGTCATTGTCGGTCTGAAGCCCTCGCCGAAAACCTGGTATAGGCGACACCGTGACGAAGACGATGAGCAAATGGGGAAGTCCAAATTCCGCGGTTCTATGGCCTGGTTTCCTAGCGTAGCTTCCGGAGCACCAGGCGAGGTCGAGCGCTCTAAGAGAGGGAGCAAGGCAATACCGGTCGAAGCTACTACACCGATGCTCGTGTATTCCTGGGGACCGACGCTCAACCTCCTCCTCGTGTCCGAGACGAAGATTACAGAGACGCGTGTCAATCAAAGGACCGGAAGAACAGTCAATTTTGAAGTTGGCCGAATCTCTTTTGAGGAGAAGGCCAGATGGCGTGCACAGGGCGATGTGTTAGCAATACAGTGGTTAAACGCCAATGTGGGTTCGTTTTCTCTACTCGCCCCCGGGAATGATGGCAGACTAACTAGTCTTGTAGCAAATACTCACGGTCACTTCATCGTCGCTTGAGGTGTACGACGTGCACACTCTAGTGTTGGTTGAACGTGTTCGAATGGACCCAACGACCCTGGTATCGCCTACTCTGGGATTGACCATGAATGGCTCGGTGTCTTACACCGAATCGTTAGGTGATGTTGCCCATAGCGTACGGACATACAAGGGAAAGATCTTCTTTCTTGTAAGATTTGCTTCTTCTCCATTTGAACTCTGGCGCTTTTGACATATCCTCTCCTCAGGGTAGACAAGAGGTCACTGTTGGCACACTTCTCACTTGGGCAGACCGCGTGCTCGCATTCGTTCAAGATGGTGACTTCCTGAGCGCCATCGATCTGACGCGGTCGTACTACCTCGGGCAAGCACCTGGCAACAAAAACGGGCTGCCGGATAACCCGGCCCAGTTAAAGGTTGTCGTTGGCGAAAAATTGCGCGAGCTCATGCTTGCATCGATGCGCTATACCTTCTCCGAGGATCGCATGTCAGACATGACGCATTATACCGCCGATGGCCGTGGCGTAGACCGAACATCTCTATTTGAGAATCTGGTCTCGACATGCGCGCGAGCATGTATCGCCCTGGACGATTTCGATTTCTTCTTCGAAGACCTCTTCCAATCTTACGACGATGCCGGGATAGCACGCATTTATCTCGAGCAGCTGGAATTGTTCGTCCTCGACAACGATATCCGCTATGTGCCTCCACGCATCACGCAACGCCTCATCGGTATGCACGCGGACGATCAAAATCCCAACCTTGCTGAACGGGTCATCTGGCATATGGATCCACAATGTCTCGATATTAACCAGGCCATCCATCTCTGCCAGACTTATCAGCTCTACGACGCGCTGATCTACGTTTACACTCGCGCTATGAAGGACTACGTCTCGCCTATCGTGCAGATGCTAGGTCTCGTCCGGAAGATCATGCAATATCGACGCGAGGCCTCGTTGAGATCCCACAAATCTTCCCGCACGGCGCTGAATGACGAACAGGCGCTGGAGTCGGACGTCGTCAATGCGTATAAGGTCTATCCTTATCTTGCCAACGTACTTTCCGGCCTCACATATCCCAGCGAGGAGCCCTTGGAGGAAGAAGAGGCTTCTCTTGCCAAGCATGACGTTTACGCATTCCTCTTACACGGCCGATCCAAAGTCTGGCCAGATCTGGATGAGGGCGGAACACTAATCTTAACTTCGGATGAGGAAGGCGGCCTAGAGCCCACCTACCCATACTGCCGGCTCTTACTTCGATTTGACGCCGAAGCATTCCTCCATTCGTTGGATCTAGCGTTTGAGGACTCCTATCTCAACGACGAGAAACAGAGTGCCATGCGTCTGGTGATAGTCAAGATCTTGTTCGAGATCCTTTCTGCACCTGGGTTGTCACATGCCGACGCGACCTTCGTGAACATCTTCATTGCCCGCAACGTAGCAAAATATCCCCACTTCATCCTCAATCACATGACACCCAGTGATCTGCACAGCATCCTCGTCGGCCTCGCCAGCGATCCTGACAAGAGTACACAAGAGGACCGTCAGCTGGCCGCGGAGTATCTCTTGTCCGCTTATACCCCACACGAGAGCGAAAGTCTATTACACTTGTTCGAGGAGGCCCGGTTTTACCGGATTCTGCGTTCTTGGCACCGGCAGGAGCAACAGTTTGCCCCGTTGCTGCTCGCCTACTTCCATGATCGTGATCTGCCCACTGTCGAGCTGTTCTCAAGCGCGGAAGACATCCTCACCACTGCAATGCGTAGGAACAAAGGTGTCCTTCCTGATGACCTCGTTACCACCATCTCGGATTCTCTTCCCGAGTTATTGGGTGCCAGTATCGCGGACACAGCTTTCCTAGTTGACAAACATGTACCTGGGCTCCACGAGAAAGCTCTGGAATCCATGACGTGGGATGTCGAGCACATGCGGTTCGCCTATCTGCACTGTTTGCTCGGTCCTGCCCCACCAGATGATGAATACTCGACATCTACAAAACGGGCAGGAGGGCCGTCAACCCTCATACCCATGGCTCTTCGTCAGCTCTACGTCTCATTACAATGCCAAATCGATCCCACCGGTGTCATACCTGTCCTAAAGTCTCTACCACCGGACTTCATCGATTGGGACCTCGCACTACGTACCTGCGAAGAGCGCGAGGTTTTGGATGCCGTAGTGTGGGCATTGAACTGGAAAGGCGATCCTGCTGCTGCTCTTTCGAAGGTTGCGGCGTTCAATAAACGCTTATCGGCAACGATAGGACAGGAAATTGCATCGAATGCTAAGTCGCCTGGTCAGCAAGCGCCGGAGCTCCAGCAATCGCTGAGTAGATTGGAGGGGGTAGTCCGGACTGGCGTTTCTGTCTGTTTGGAGCACTCCCGTGCTTTATCCAGTGATGTACCTGTGGAGGATTTCTGGTTCCAACTCTTACGGACACAGATTGACTCAGTGCAATCCGTCTCGGGTTGCTGTTCCATGCCAGGGCTCCCGCCATCGTCATCCGACGCCTCTGACCCTGCCCCACTGGAGCAACGTACGTTGGCCAACCTCCGTGCACTTGTCCAAGAGACGTTCTCGTCGTTAGTCTCCGTCAGTTCGTCAAGAGGGGTATCTTTCCCGCGCCTATTCAAGCGTCTCGTCGAAGCCACATCGCAGTCCGCGAGTGGAACGCCGTACACCGAGTTCCGCACCATTTTGACCACTATGATGGACTCCTATCGTTCAGAAGGCGACATACTCATCATTACCAAACACTTACTGGACCGTGATGTTTTTGAGACCATCGAGGAGCTGTCGCGAGAGCGGGTCAAGGGATGGAGGCCGAGTCTTGGCCAGATTTGCATTCACTGTCGACAAACACTACTTCCGAGTAAGCTGCAGCAATCGGGCGGGACGGGAGAGGGATGGAAGACGGATGACCACAACATTATTATTTCGCGGACTGGGGCTATATACCATGCTAAATGTTCTCTTTCTCCTTTGTGATTAAGCATCTGTACAATATGCACTTAGGTTCCGAGGTATCTCGTATAATAATCTTATGCGTATGTGGAGTATTTCGAGAGCACGATGCAGTTGTATGACGTATGAATCAGGCATCGTGACTGCATGTATCGAATGGTTGACTAGGAAACCGAACTTTGGGCAGTAGGGGTTGAGGATGCCGGCTCTGTCGGGCGATATGTCAAGGGCGTGCGTGGTGGCACTCGACGAAACACAGACCTTCACTCAAACTAGCGTGGACCATCTCATTGAGCAGTTGGAAGCTAGTGTTTCCGAGGACGTCCACCCCTAAGGACTCAGCATCCTTTCCAAAAGCATTTACGTCCAAAATCATCTGCGTCCGGATTCGCTCCTCATCTCGGGCATGGGTGTCGTCTTCTTTCGCCGAAGAACTTCCGAACAGAGAAAATGGGGTTTTTTTGCCCTTCTTGAAACGTCGTAGAGACTCTTCTGTCTTACGCATATTTGTGAGATAGGATATATATCTGGTGGGAGCAGACTTAGTTTAGCAACGTGGGCATGAGGCAGTCACGAACCTCTGCACTACGCTCTCAAAGATGGCTTCTGAGTACGGTTTTAAAAAGGCCGATTTGAGAGCACTTCCTGATCCTTCGGAAGTGCCAATGGAAAAGAATGTTCTGATGGGGCGCAAGATGGAGGCGACGAAATAGCTGGGCTCTGTTGGCATACGCTTGTTGGACATGGCGCGGAATTGGGATGGTATCGATCGAACGGGCAGAAGCGCATCGCAAGCGCGCTTTGTCAGGATTCCGAGTATTTGAACAGACATCGCAGGAACCAAGGAGGTGAGTGACAGAACACTATGTCGCAAAGCGTCTACGTCTCATAAGTTTTTACGCGTTTGCCATATCTGACGACAGCATACCTTCTGCAGCCATAGGCTCATTGCCCTCCTGAGACGAAGGTTCCGGCAACATGCGACTGATCTCGTCACGCCACAAAGTCCATATCTGCGACTCCATGACATAGATATCAGTGATTGCAGACGCAAACTGTCGCAGTAAAGCGTCGTCAGCAGCTGTAGTCTCCGACGAGCCTGCCTCAGTGGATGGATTGGGTGTAGACGCTCGGCTGAGGGAGGAAGGTGTTCCACTTTGAATCGAGGGCTAGCGGATACACTGATGAGGTTTGCATGGAGATGACGTCGACCGACTCACCTTCTCTAAAATTTGCGATTTGCTCGATGCGGGATCTAGCCGAGGCAGCGCACCGTCAAGCCATGTCTGGTATCGGCTTAATAGCTGGAGAGTGAGCTTCCAAAAGCGATGGCTGAGAGAAGGGATATAAACATCCGCGCTCCAGCATGACATGATTGCAGCCCATATAGCCATAGAGGGCGCCGTCACGAAAGGTTTAGTGTCTGTTTAATTTCGGCGTATCTCAGCCTTGCCCTTATAGATCAATAGTATGTAACACAGACCGTTGCTGCCGCTAGGTTCCACTTTGGAAATAGTTAAGACTTCTTCAACGTGAGACACAATTTCTTTCCAGCGCAGTTGAAAGTAAACTGGCAGTTGCCATCTGCGCTCAAACGCGAGGTAGATGGGGTGTGAAACCATGGCTTCGACCGAGTGAGTAGAGGGTGCGAGGTGTTGAAGTGAGCGAATGAAAGCTTCCGTTGTCTCGTGATTCTATGAAAGATAGTGAGTTCTTTATAATTGACTGTAGATCAAAGTTGGCTACTTACCTTGCGGAAGTCGTCCGGCTTCCCTGCCGCGAACACAACGCCGCCCAACTCGTCCATGATTGCTCTGCCAACCTCAGCCCACACGACGTTGGCGAGGATCTCGAATCCGCGGTGCTCTCCACTTGCGTGTGTAGCTTCCATCGTCATTGGTGGCGGCATCCCAGTTTCCACTAGAGCACCAGCTCCCGCCTTCGTACCTGCTTTGACGGTGATTTTGTCCGCTATATCCATTATGCGCTTCAGATCACGTTCAACAAATTTGAGGATGGTGTTGTAAAGCGCTGCGAGTTGGTTATCGGTGTCGTCAAGTAGAGGCGCAGAAGCCAATGCCACATCGAACGGATTCTCAGACGACGCAAAGGCTGTGAAAGGGGTGTATGGCATGCGCGATTGAAGGGATGCTGTCCCAGGCGTGTGTGGAAGGCCGCGCACAGGTAGAGGAGTACGTGGTAGTATAGGCGCATGTGACGCTAAAAGGGCTCCTGGATAGATAGTCTGTGCCCGTGTCGTAAGTCGAAAAAAGGGCATTGACAGAGACGCGAGCGGACCTTCTTGACAAAATCGCGAACGAAATCCCGTTTGAGTATATCCTCTGCGTCTCTCCAAAGACCTAGGATATCATATGTTCGAAGACACTCTGTGAGATCTGTCATGCGCTTGGTTTTATCGACTTCTGAGAGCTTGCTACTGCGGGTGTCCGTAAATGAGAGCACTGCCGTCGCGAAGAGATGGTCGAGATCGGATGACAAAGTTGATTGCACTCTATTTATTCGCTGTTCCCGTATAACAGAATGAGTCAGAGAAAGAACGGTGTTTAGCTGTCAAGACAGGGCACGAACCCACTGGATTTCATCGACGAAGGCGGACTGGGTGTCGGCTTGTGCCTTCGCGACGTGATAGAGGAGCTGAGTGTATTCTGAAGCCACGCGCACGAGATGCTTTGCACGGTTTCCCCGAGTCCTAGAAGAGTTTCAGTGATTTTTGCGACTACGAAAGTCCAGATGCCAGACCGTTCATCGAGGCCGTCCTCGCCACTTCCGTTGAGTGTTTTAGACAAGGACAATGATTGTAATTGGGGGGAGGACGCGCTATCGGGCGACGCGATGAGGAGGAGAGACTCGAGACGGGTCACAGATTCTGATATTTTGAGGAGCAGGTGAAGGTACGTCTGCCCCGGTGGTTGTTCAGGTTGTGTATCTTTATATCATGAACTCGAGTGAACTTACCTTTTCATCTCGGAGAGCAGAGCGCTTCTTTAGTTTGGTCTGAACTGCCTCTTGAATGACTTGTAATTCCCGACGAGATTCCTAGTTGGCGGTGAATCGAATTGTTCGACCATGAATTTGGCAAGACATACTAGGATAGATGACCTTAGGGTTCCCAACGGCCACTTGAGGCGCTCCAGGCGGACGCCCTCCCCCCTTAAGTCTGTGCTCAGACTGATGAATGCTTCATAGTCATCGTTGATGAGCTTGACCAGCTCTTCCTTCAAAACTGCGAGGTAGTCACGCAGTTCTGCACGCAGGTCTGGCAGAGACGTATGTGAGCGCGAAAGCAAGAATTCTTCGACATTGAAGGTTGTGGATATGAAAAAAGGGTTCGTATGCGTGAGCGGGGTGTAGATGGGGAGGTCGGTAGGTTGTTCGCTGTCGAAATGGCCAAGTTCGCGAGCTTCGAGCTCCTCCGCCAGACGCTCGAGTTCGAACGGGTCTCGCGACGTGCTGGCTGCTGATGTGGGACTGTGTAACTCCATCTTCACGGATGAACGGGATGAACGGAGCGTAAGATAGTCGACAATCTGGACTCAGTTACATGGCACCAGCGCCAAAAGCACAGGAGGTCACACTTCAATATTGACACCCAACGTCAGCAAACGCCAGGCTCATGAGTAAATCGATGATGTACGCGAAGTTATACAAAGACAAAAGGAGCACAGCAGATTTTGGACACGGCACGAAACACTACGAGTTAGCAACAGCAACCCCAAACATAGACATTCTCATCGTCTGATACCCCTCGCTGCAGGAACACCACGACCACGTCGAGCTAGAAAAGTGCAACGGCGATGAGTAAGGCGGCGCATAGTGTGATGTGAAGAGATCGCGCACCATTGGCTGCATGGGTGTAACGTGGAGTGAGTAATGGTGATGACCGTTGAAGACAGAAGACTCACCCCTCATAATTGTGGCGCGTCCACGAGCTGTACCGATACCTCTCCCTCTCATAGCATTCGGTCCCACGCGTTTGAACCTGGTAAGATGTTATATAGATGGTTGCACACCCCCAAGACCCGACTGCGACATACATAGGTGCGTTTTGCAGCATATCGGGTACGATGAAGAATCGGACCATGCTCCCCCGTATGTAGACTTGATCTAGTTGAGAAACACGACCATCTCTGCCGGTGACCGTGATATCTTTTAGTGAGATATTAAGATTATCCTCGGCTGTGAACGACCAAGGTCAGAGAGGGTCCTGGACGATCTGCAGCTACATACCTTCTGCGAGTTTTCCTCGGTAGAGCTGGCCAGTTTTGAGCTCTACGGTTATGATGTGGCCGAGGGATTCGTGCAAAAGCTTTACGGGGACACCGAGGCCTGAGCTCATGGCTGCGATTCTTCAAGCTTGAAGGAGAGCTCGAGTAGCGCGCGCGGCGTGCTCGAGGCAGACTCGCGGGTGCGGCAACGGCCGAACCGCGTACATGCCCGTGGGAAACAGTGGCACACCCGTGGGAACAGAAGGCGGACGCGCCCGACGCGTCGCTTCGGATCCTTTTATAGTCGACTTGACCGTGACTTGCAGTCGACGCTCCTTTCCCCAGTACCATCAACATCTCGCAGAATATATGCCTATCGCAACCCGTAGCAAGACGGGGAATTTTCCCACTCCATCACTCGCCGTCTCCGCCGACGAGGACGACGTTGCAGAAGACCCGTCTGCGTCTGGCGACGGTGAGCCCAGACGACATGACGTCTGACCTAGGCGTTCTTCTAATCTTCTATACTAACTTGAATCAACGTACAGACTTCAAAATGTCTTCCGAAGAACCCGAGACGCGGCCTGTCAAACGCGCAAAGCTGTCGTCTCCGAGGAAAGAGGACAAGCGGCCGGGACCCTCTCGCCGTAGGAAAGGACGTCTGAGCGAACTTCCTTCCATGCCGCTGGACATTCTCTTTGAAGTAAGTTACTCACTCAAGTGTGTATGGGACTCTCTGTGACCAAGATGCAGATCTTTGGTCATCTCTCCCCCAGTGACCTCGTTGCCCTCTCGCGCGTGAACAAGGCCTTCCGCCAGGTTCTCATCTCCCGTCAATCAGCATATCTGTGGAGGGAATCGTACAGCCAAGTCCCTGATGTTCCGACATGTCCTGACGACATGAATGAGCTCTCATGGGCTCTCCTGCTATTCGGTGGTAACTACTGCTACGTGAGTGCCCTATATATGCTCAGACTATCCCAGCCTAACATTCAGCAACCGCTCCGTCGTAGACTTGTGGGACCAAGCCTGTACCGAAAATTCTCTTTGAGCTCCGTCGTCGCGCGTGCAAAAGTTGCATGGAAGCACAGTGCGTGTTCTCCCTGCTGTAGCCTTGTATAGCGTTTGATCTTAGAACGTAGCTTGAGAGCCGATACTCATGCAATCACCAGTGAGATTCCAAACTTCTCTGCCGACCTGCTCGAGCTCGTGCCCTATGCCGAAAGTACGCATGTATGACCTTGGTTCTGATTACCTGACTTAGCATACATGCAGATATCAACTTCAAACGCAGGCAGTACTACTGGCGTTGTTGGTGGGATGCTGATATCTGGAAACTGAAAACGGAAATAGACGCCATTCGGGAGATGCATAGTCACGATAGCGCAGACATTTGCGCACAGGCCCTCGCCAAATTCAAGGCTGAAAGGAAGGTGGTTGTGGACGCGAGAAAGGTGGTAAGTTACCGTGTATCAATCTCCCCCTGTAATCGTCCTGATTAGTGTCTCTCAAGCATGCTCGTCGATGCGCACAGTGGGAGAATGAACGACTATCCGATCGTTCTAACGAACTGTCGGACATCAGGAAGAGCCGATTTGACGAGTACGCGTGAACATCTCCTTCTTGACAATGACTCAATCGAAGTATCTATCAGTATTCAATCCCGTTTCTTGGAACTCGGCTTCCACGCTAGCGATGTGATCGCCATCAGGCGTCACAAGGAAGTCAGTGTGGCCAGGCCAATGTCCGACAGAGGTGGGCCAGTCGTGCAGCTTCGTTTTCTCGTTGATATTCACAATTGTCTTCAGTCTGGACACGCATTTTCCCGATCCTGAAACCTGAAGTGGAAAAACACAAAGCGACCCGATTGGCTAGAGAGATTCAACTCCGAAAGCGTGATAGAGACGAACTCGTCAGGGAACGGTATCGCCTATACTCGACGACGCAGCCCCCATTGCTGGTCCCGTACCTGCCTCCGGCCTCAGTCGTGGCTCAATATGAAGCTATCAAAGCCGCCATTCACGACGACACGGAGGCGTCCGAAGAGCTTGGGGAGACCCTCACGTTTATAATACTCTCTCTTGTCCCGCAGATCCGCTCTTCTATACAGAAGAGGATCGACGTCCTACTGGCTCTCATACCTGGTTCAAACCCGCCAACGCCGGATTCTGAGGATGCCGACTTCTTCAGAAAAGACTATTGGACCGGTGTAGCAGGCGGTCTAG
Organism: Artomyces pyxidatus; assembly: GCA_022160305.1. NCBI lineage: Eukaryota > Fungi > Basidiomycota > Agaricomycetes > Russulales > Auriscalpiaceae > Artomyces > Artomyces pyxidatus. Next base: position 133,807 of record MU277239.1, on the reverse strand, counting down.
GGCTTGTCACCAGCGTCTTTTCTTGCCCGCCGATCGCTTGCTACCGTCGACTCCACTTCGGATTTGAGGCACTCGCTCATCGGTGCAACACTATGCAAGAACTACCTGCAGTCGTCTTTAACGAAGCTGGCAGTGCATTTGCTCGGGAACTATTGGAGGAATTGAAGATGGACCCCACTAGCACCACTGCGCTCGATCTGGACCGCCTAGACGCGCGTTTCATCTGCATGGAGTGTCCCGTCACGATCTCGTATACTCTAGATTCTCAGACAAAGTGTCGACAGGCGAGGACATGGCGTGCTTCAGTAAGCTTTCTCTATCGTATTGGCGCGATTGTTTTCCCTGTTGACCGGTGTTCTAGTTGACACATGCGCTCGACAACCACGCCAATAGCGCCGTATATCCGGGAAGATGGAAGCTTCTCAGCAGTGAGGAGGTGAAGACACTACCCGACAACAACCACTATTTCGATCGCGGTTGGGGTTGTTGCCACTGCGTCCTGCACCTGGAGCACCGCCGCGATCCCTACTCGGCTTCGTCTTGGTTCACGCGCGGAGCCATTCGTGAACATTTAAGAACAGAGTCAGTCTCCCATGGATTTGCATGGTTTAATTTGATTCACTCATTCATCTCTTCCAGTCATCGGATTGAAGAGCCGTTGGAGGGGGATGACTTCTTCTACGACACGCGCAACCCCCGCCAAGTGTCCGCGACGCCCATCCCAGTCGAGGTACCTTCGCCGCCTTCGGTCGATCCGGGTCCATCTAGCGCCCAGACCGTAGCGGAGTCGATTCCAGAGGAAGGAGCTACGGGGGTGAGTGTCGCGTCGTCTGAACCGAGTAATGCAGCATCGGGGGTTCAAGCTCAAGGTTTGGTAATGGACGAAACGGCCGCAGTCGACGAAGCGGGACCAGCGGGCTTTTGCGCGTCGGCGGTAGGGGAAGGTGCATCGGAGGAAGGTGTATCGACAGCTGGAACGGACACGGCAGGAATGTGATGGCTTGTGGTATTGACTTGTTGGACAGTCGCGCTCGCACACGGAGGTTTTTGGACCAATCGTTCGGTATTCTTCTCTCTTCTAGGGCAGGTGTTTCCTTGTGCTCGTTGCGTGGATGGTAGATGCAATTAGAGCCATTGTTATGTCTCACGAAATCCTCGCGTTGAACGCGAAATTCTATGACAGTTTACCCGCGGCGTCGAGCGGAGTGAGACGCGCGGCAACGGAGTTGCACTCTGTTGTACTCTGCGCTTGACGGCGACGTCGACGGCGACGATGACGGTCTACAGCCTGTACATCTACGACCGGTTCGTGCAGTCCAACGTCGAGTCGGAGACGATGACGAGCCTTGTCCCGCAGACACTGCAACTGCGTCTACTACCACGACTGGCACAGGACACGCCGTCCGAAGCCCGCAAACGAAGGCGGCGGCTTCCTCCCCGGCGTCGCGCGCGCAGTCTCGCCCATCCCCCCCGCATCTGCATCCAACGCTTCAACCCCCTACACCAGCCCAAGACATACCCTTTCCTCCTCGTCGGGCGTCCTCGTCGCCGCCAATGACACCCAGCCGCAGTCTGCGCCCCCCTTGCTGCAGACGCACGCCGTCACCACCCCGCCGCCCGCCTCATACACGTCGACCGGCTTGCCTTTCGATGAAGAGTCGAAGCTCGTGTATGGAGTCATCCTGTCGCTGAGGAACATGATCAAGCGTCTTTCCGGAAGGTCCGTCGCCGCAGACAGAGTCCTGGCGCTCTCACTCACAAACGTTGCAGAGACGAGCAGTTCGTCAACTACCGCACGTCTGCATACAAACTGCACCTCTACGAAACCGTGTCGGGCTATCGCTTCGTCATGCTGAGCGACCCGAACGCCGAATCCCTCCGCTTCGTGCTGCGCTCGATACACACCGGCCCATTTCTCGAGTATGTCGTGCGCAACCCTCTCATCGAAATGGACTCCAGAGAGCGCGGGATAGATAACGAATACTTTCGTGCTAGCGTAGACCGGCTTGTAAGAGGGCTTTCCATATTCAATTGATCCTTCAGCCCCTCCGTCCTTGCCATGGTATCTATGGCCAATACCCTTGTGTCGGCCTGAGTCGAGACAGCCAAAACATCTAGTATACAGATAAACTTATATACATAGCGACTAAGCAGAGCGAGTTGTTGGCGAGGTACTATTCATGTCCGGAATCTGAGGGCTACAAGTCATCGTCCAAATCCTCGGCCGGCGTCAGAGTCGACGTCGAATCCTCCCCATCTACGTTGTCCGCCAACTGTCGCCTCAGCGCACCCATCAGCGACGTCTTCATCTGTCGCTCCACATTCTCCCCTCCACCACCCTCGTCCGTATCACCAGCCACAGCTTCATCTAATGCCAGCTTGGTCTGCCCCAACCGGAGCATATCCTCTTCTATAGATCCTCGAGTGATTAGCTTCACCACTTCTACGTCGCGTTTCTGGCCTATCCGATAGGCACGATCCTGCGCTTGTTTATCGTTGTGGGGATTGAAATCTTGGTCGAATCTAGATACAAGACCTTGTCAGTCGTTGGCGAAGCTCATGCAGAGATTGTGTATACAGAATGACGACGCTGGCGGCGGTGAGATTGATGCCCATGCCACCGGCTTTTGTTGATAAGAGGAACACGGGTATTGACTCGTCTTCGTTGAACTCGTCCACCAATGACTGTCGAACGTCGACGGCCGTAGAGCCAGTCAGTAGAAGGTATTTGATGCTCTGGTGCCGGAAAACAGCTTGCAAGATGTCTAGTATCTGGGTGAACTGCACAGAAGATTTAGTTCAGTACAGGTAGATCACTAGGGACCGAAGGGTAGATACCTGTGAGAATATCAAGACTCGCCGGCCTGCCGCCTGGTATTCACCCAACAGACGAAGTAAGGCTTCCACCTTTCCTGCTTGCATATAGCAGTCTTCGCTTTGGAGGAACTTTTGCGTCGACTGAAAAGACGAGAGGAAGAGTGAGATCTTACGACACGCTTCCTGAAGTACGGAACAAACCCTGTAAGTCGCAAGGTAGGCTTGCAGCTCCGCATCTGTCATAACCTCCATGTCTTCCTTGACAAATCGCGGGTTGGCGTCTCGGATCCTGAAGTCGTGTTCCTTCATTAGCGTCTTGGTAACGGCGTCCAAGATTTTGTCCGTAAATTGAGTTCTGAACAACATCGGATGCGAAGCTGCTTTGCGCAAGTCCATGAGCACATTCGAGCTGTTTTCCAGATATAGCTTGTCCTTCGTCCGCGCGGTAGCTTTGGTTTTTTTAATGGCTTTGATTCGGCCGTTGGTCGCAGGCGGTGTCTCCGTCCCAGGCGTATCAGTCTCCAAGTCAAAAATAGTTTTGCGTGAACGTTGCAGCGCTTCGTTATAGATCTTGCGTTGTAACGCCGTCATATCGCACCACTCTATTCGTTCTGTTTTGTTTGGCAGGTCCTTCAACACCTAATTCAAGTGGTCAGGTCGATTCGGAACTGAGCATTATACACTGCGCAGTACTCACTTGATCTTTTCGCCGTCGCAGAACAAACGGTGTCATCATCTTTTTCGCCCTTGAAACTCGTTCCTGTGCGAGAAGCGTGATTTTCGAGTCTCCTTTGGCCTTGAAAACTGCACGTAGTGAATCCAACGACTCGGTCAAAAGGTCCGGCAGGATGAAGTTCATCAGCGACTAGATATGATCAACGACTAAGAGAAAGCACGCAGGAACGGTCACGGGGAACTCACGACAAGCTCCTGGAGGTTGTTCTGCAGTGGCGTTCCTGTGAGAAGTAGCCGCCACCCCGACTTATTTCTCATCAGAGCCTGGTACCGTTGCGACTCGAAGTTCTTGAGGATGTGGCCCTCATCGAACACACACGTCTGTCCACATCATCAAAAATAAGCTTAATCGACTCTGACTCGAGAACTCACATCCCACTCCATCCGTCTGAAGAATTTTCGATCCTTGTCGTCTCCGGTGGCTAGGTTGTACGTGGTGATAAGGACCTCCCAGCCCTTAGAAACCTTGCTTCGTTGAGTGTCCAACAAGGTCTGTCGCAATATTGGGCGATCTTCCTTCCCTCCATAATACGTCTGCACGGAGATGCTGGGGGCAAATCGTGCGAACTCGCGGACCCAATTTTCCAAGGTCGAAGACCTATCAAGAATGAATGAGAACTATTAGATGCAAGATAAACCGAGAACATACGGTACAACGACAAGGTGAGGACCTTTGACTCCCGTCTCTTTGAGATGAGCGAAGAAACTGATCACTTGAACAGTCTTCCCAAGACCTTGGCAGAGGCCAGACTATAAGCCCCCTCCGCAGACATCATCGAAGGTTGGCACGTACCCATCTCATCCGCCAGGATACAACTGCGTCCCTTCCTGTAGAGGAGGCGAAGCCAGTTCACTCCGAGGAGTTGGTACTCCTTCAGCTTGACTTTCTGCTCGAGTAATTTCGGTTGCTCGGTGAGAAAGTCCTTGCGTTTGCGCTCGGCAACAACAGACAAGGATCTGAGACTGAGCGCCCCGTCTTCAACCACATCTCCGGGAATGGCGACCGAAGTATCCCGGGACTGTCGGGAAGCAGGCTCAGACCCTTCCTTCTCCTTACCCTTCCCAGAATCCGATGACCACGAGGCGATTGCAACGTTCAGTTGTGCGCCAATACGCTCACACTGTGCTAGGACATCGTCCACCGCACCATAACCCTCGAAGATCTGCACGCAGTCATCGAACATCCGCGAGCTTACGCCCTTGGGACCAGCCTTCTTCTTCCCTTGGCCGAGCTTGGCCTTCAAGTCCGCCACTGATTTAAACGGCCGTAGTTGGATGATAGCTTGAGCTTGGTCAACCTTGCAACCTGATGCAAGCACAGTGAGGTCGACGAATTGCACATAAAACCGAGTGGACTCACCGGTCAACTCCTGTAGGCCGTCAGGGCCAGTGGTGTTGAAATAATCGAGCGCTCGTCGCTCATCTGTCATCTCCTCAGACCCTCGACGCTTTGGTTGGCTAGACTCAGCATCTGAAGCTATTTCGATGACATCGTCCTCATCGTCAGAAGCTATCACCCGCTGAGGCCGCCTGACACGACGTATGGCGACGGCGGGAGACGTGGGCGAGAGTAGAGAAGAAGATACCTCTCTAGAAGCAGAGGACTTGGCTGGGGGGGTCACCGTTCGGGATGAAGCTGTAGGTTCCAGAGCGGTCCGCGCGGCGTAAATCAAGGACTTCTTGCCCTTTTCCTTCGCAGCAGCGCGCTCAGCTTTTGTCGCCTCATCCAACTCTTTGACACGTCCTGTGATAGGCGGGAGTGTCTGTGCAGTGGCTGGATGTGACGTAGAACTGAGATTGGGGGTGAAGGTGGGATCCTGTAGTAGCGCCGTGGCCGCCTTGGAATCCCGACCGGCCTGTCTCCACGCAGCGCGCACCTTGTCCTCCTCGAACTCAGGGTATGTCATGCGGAATAATTGGAATCCAGGTCCATCGGATTCCGCAGTCGGTGTGTCCGACGGAGTCCGGGCGGTGGGGCGCGCACCACGCACGATGCGCGGATTCGATGAGCTCGCCCCCATAGATTCTATCATGGACTCGTCGGAGGAAAAGGACTGATTTGCACTGCGATCGATGGCACTGGTGGTGACCAAACTTCGTCTTTGGCCCGGACCCTGAACCTCTGGAGACCCTGGGATGGAGAACAGGTCCATCGGGTCGTTCGATGAAGGACCGTGGTTGAAGCGTTTGCGTGGCGGCTCTCCACTCTCCGATCCATCCACCTCTGAATGCCCTCTGATGATCCCGACGGCACGACGCGAGAAAGACGCGTTCGAAGGCCCTCCACTGGTCACGAAACCACTTGGCGCGGATAAGGGATCGACCGCGAGTTGTCGGGTGGACTGCGTCCAGGGATTTGAAGGAATCGGTGTGGGGACAGCGGCCACGTCACGGGAAGAACTGGGTTGGGATAGATAATGTGGGCGGTAATTGGAGTCAGAACCAAGAGGGCTTGAGTTAGGGACGAGGACTGTTCCGTTGGGTGAGGGCGCGGAGCTGAAATAGCGTGACGACAAGGTCGCGTCGCGCGACTGCGAGGGCGGCATAGTCGACGATGTCTGCGAAGACGCCGCAGGATACGGAGAGGACGCTGAAGAGGAGTGTGAGGTCGTTGTCGAGGACTTTTGCTTCTTCTTAAATCGGAGCTGTTCCAAGGCTGCGCTCTGCAAGCGTGGAGGATGAGACGGGCAGGCGCAGATAAAAGCCTACAACCTACCCTCTTCGAGGCGTTCTCTTGGGCAGTCAATGACATGCTTGCAGAGACCTGAAGTAAAGACGGAGATGTTCTCAAGAAACCGTACGGGTGCTAACTGAAAGATTAATGAGTTGGGAGCTCGGACGATCAAGGCGACGGCAGAACCGTTGGCAGCCACGAACGGTCGGAGAGTCAAACGTTGTGGCTTAACAAAAGCTTTTATTTCACGGACCACGTTGTATATACATGAAGAGAATACAAGGCATGGGTAAGAGAAGATATACGGCCGTTACATGCCCCAGAGGTGTCTCGGTAGGAAGAGAGGTCGACACGCTTTGCTGCAGACGAAATCGAGGCCAATTGCGTAGCGGTAGCCTATTTGCAGCAAAGGAATGGCGGCTTCCCAGTCTTACGGCGAAGAAGACGATGCAATAGGGTGAAGACCGAGTCGACGTATCGGGCATGCCGTCGGTCGTATACCAGGGGTGTATGTACGTTGCTGTGGTTTGGCTTCAATGACCATACAGTCAGAGCACATAGAGAGGCATGAACGTGTTTGGAGACGTGGCCATCACGTCAACTACGGGTTGGAGCCTACTCTTTAGTTGGTAATTCGTCAAGATCAACGGCGTTACTCACAGAGCACCTGTGAAAGAGACTGCAATCATCGATGACGATGTCGCAGAGTATTAGGACAAGGATTCAGGATTCATTCTTATAAGGTTGGCGCTACAGAGTGAGATTACGCCATGTGACTGGCGTCGCTTTCGTTCAGTACCCTGAGACGGGTGGGCATACAACGCAATACACACCTCACTGGATGATACACCACAAATCCTTGCACAGGTACAACAGCGACCTAGAGAGCTATTGGTTCTTGAAAACGACAGGTTATCTGATTAGTGTGAAGGTTCCAGACCAAGTCCTCCACATTGGCGAACATCATCTTCAAACCCTGTAAGAGAGACGCGCTATGGCCCACGAAACGGTGTAAACTCCGATCGCGTGATAGAAACCGAGCCATGATGGAGAGGGGGGAACAGAGATTACAGACTCAAACTCCAAGACTAGAAAATGTTGCATGTCGATATGAAACAGCTTTAAAACGAGAGCGCACATATAGAAGGCGCTGATCTGCATTGAAGAAATCAGACTCGAAGAAATGAATGGAAGCCGATCCAAGGAGCCAATCCAAATCTGCAAAATCACAGCAGAGCCAGACGTGGCACGATGGGTAAAGGAATTTCAATCCCAAGAATTCATCGAATCCCGATGCAATAAATGAAACCACAGCAAGGAGGTTGTGTGGAATGTAGCGATCGAGAAAAAGACGCGCCTAAGGTGAACTTCATCGCTGTTGATTTAGACTCCGCCTATGGTGGTCGTGGGAGGCAAGCCCCGTTGTATACCGAACTATGTGCCGATTGTATGAAATCGCGGTGGAGGACATATAAGAATTGCCTGCTTGTCGTCGACAAGTACAACCCCTAAGCACACAAATAGGATAGATAAGTCAGCTTAACGATACCCAAGCAAAAACCAAAGCAATAATACGGCAGCGAAAGTATGAAAGAGCGCAAAACTCTCGACGCCTATGCGGCACAATCCATTGCTGAAGTGACATCGCTTGGGCCACAATCTAGATAGTGAACCGTCTGGGAGAGAATTATTGCCCGAGGCGACGAGGTCAAGACTAACCACGATGCATCGCTCGCAGAAACCAAACAGAAGAGTACGATAGCGGATTGTGATACGCACCAGGTAGATAAACTCTGCAAAGAATGGATGGAGGGCTGAGGGGAGTTCACACAACAGGAGAACTAGGGACAGTGCGGTTGCGGGCAGGGATGAGGGAGATGATGGTGGTTGGGAAGACGGGCAGCGACATCGATAGCGACGATGAGAGGGAAATGCTGAGGTAATCCGGGTCGATCCAGGCGTTCGGTTTGAACCGGTCGGACCGAGTCGGTGCGCAGCCGGTGTTCGGTCTGCTGCGCGGCGCCGGACCGGCACGGCGACGCGTAGCACTTCATCGCAGCGCTTCCAAGGAGCCTGACACCACCCTCTTACCGCCATGTTCTCCTTCATGGCGTTCACCACGATCGCCCTGCTCTTCTTCTTATTGTTTCTTGGAGTTAGTCTCCTCGTCTCTGTTCCGTTAACAGGGACTCTTGTTCGCTTAAGGGCGAACTATAATCCCAAGGGCCTCCAATTGGATCCAGAAGATGGCGTACAACCGCATACTGGACCCGTCGTCGGCGGATTCTTTTCCATGATGGGTCGTGTTCGCAGACTGGAGGTGAGCGATGTCTCTCAATCATGTTCCTTGAGGGGTTCATTCAATTGGTTGTCTTCAGGGATGGGCAGGACTCTACAAGGGCCTCAGTAAGGGAAATTCCACCTCAGTTGGTGTCGTGCTTACCGGATATCTGATTCAAAGTGCCGACTCTATTCTTCAATACGCTACTCGCGATGTTCTCCGCGATATTTTTGGACACGTCCATGTCCAGTCCTCGTAACCACGGCGCCTACAACGCTCCGGCTACGGGATTCGTAGGCACTCTGGCCTACAGCATATTCTTGATGTTGGTCTCCCTACCCGCCGTTATCGTCACCTACCGGTAAGCATGTCACGAGATACTTGCGGATCGCAGCATTGACCGAGTTTGCATCACAGTTCTATAACCACTCCGCATCGCCTACCCTATTTCAAACCTTTCTACTCCCTGCGCATCCTCTTGACCCCTACGGAGCGACGCAAGCCATGGGTTCTTTATCTTACACCGGGTCTTCTGGCCACGGAGCTGTTACACGTCTCGTATTACGTCCTCGGTCTGCGCACTCTTCGACATCTCCTCCTGCCATCGCTCTCAGGGTCTGATGTACCCGACAAGGAAGATATCTCTGCCACCAAGTTGATCATCTACTTCATCATAGCCCTCGTCAGTACGGTCATTCTATGTCCGTTGGAAGTTATTGCAACCAAGCTGGCCGTCCAACGCAATCACGCGTCCTCGGACTTCAACTCTGTCGCTCAGGAAGAAGAAGGGGATGCGGAAGACGTAGTCGAGTATGCAGGCGCAGACGAAGATGTGATTGGGTACGATTGTCTCTCTTTGTATGGCCTGCGCTCACGGTCATACTTTCTCCCGCAGACTTAGGAGTGAATTGGATCCCTATCTGGGTTTTACGGATTGCTTCCAGAGAATAGTGCATGAAGAGGGGTGGCGAGCTTTGTATCGGGGATGGTGGGTGACGATGCTGTTCGGTGTTTTCGGCGCTTTTGCGTAAAGATGTACCCCTGATTACCTCGCAAAGACACTTTAATCTGAGCATAATATCTCTGTACGAGCCTCATTGTATGATTTATCGTCGAATGCACTATGGCTTTTCTTTCACTACTGTTTCTCCGCGGAAAGACGGCAGGCGAGCCGCATCACAACGCGCTGTTGTCTCTTAAGTATCTCGATGTCGTGACTTACGTTCAATGCTCGTATCCGTTTCAAGATCGTTTTCTAACCCTGCTTGACGCTTGGCTGCGAACCTCACGCAAGCGGCGCTCACATCGTGACACCGTGGATCAAAGGCACTGCAACGATGCCGTACCGTCAGAATCCACTATCTTCAGCAATCCCGGCCCACAGGTTCGGAGACTACTTATCACGACATACTTTCCGCCGAACTCGAAGGACGTTTGTAGTCTTGGCAAGGCCCTCCGTCCGTGAGTACGATGCCAGCTGTTCCGATTCGCGCACTGATTCGCTGGACGTGACCAAGTTCTGGATCATGATCAAGCTTATCACTGCATCGACGAGGCTGTACGTCGAAGGCAGACAGATGCAGACGGCAGCGTCAATTTGCTCCATCGAGTCCATCATTTGTCCTCAGCTCTTCTGGAACTGCACCTCAGCCCGATTTCTTGGACATCACTCACAGGCTGGCGGTTGTTCGTCAGCTCCGAGTGGGGACATTGGGTGGCAGGTCGATGGAAGGTAAGAAATACGTGTACACAGTATCTTCTGACGAGAGAGCTATGCACTCGCGTGCACGCTGTATCATCAAGTAGAGTATTGCCAACAACTTGAAGCGGCCGCCAGTGCGTGAGTTCTCACTCTGTACGCCGGCATTGCACTAACCCCGCCAGGTAGGCAGCCCATCGACATATTTGACGCTTTATGCGCAGTTGCCGAGGATTTCCATGAGGCACTTGCTTGATAGACACCGGGTAAGTGGGCTGCTGTGAGAATCTTCGTCTTCATGATTTTTGCCCCGTTACTGAGTATGTCTGCCAAACGGTCCACTGCAGTCACTAATCAGACATTTGCGCTACTTTTTGAAGTTTTTCCTCGTTTACAACGGTGATCAGTCGACCACAGCTGTCTATCCGTTGAATGGAGATGGAGATAGATTACGAGGTCATAGCTCAAGAACATCTTCAACTCTTGGAAAGACCTTCAGGCGAGTTCTATCATACATATATCTGCCCAGTATTATTGACTGAGTTTCTGGGTCGAGTGGCCATCCCTTCAGCGACGATCACCGCATACGCCTATCAATTATCCAGTTTGTTTAACCAGAACTTTATCGTCTTTGGTAATCTCCGGTGTGCCATTTCTCAAATCCCTGTTCGAGGGAGGATCTCGTAATTCAGGAGACGAACTCACGGAGCAAGCCCTTGTTTGCCTTGCGATGTAGCATCGACTTTTCAGGCTTGATCGTTTGATGCTGTGCGCCAAGTGGGTGCCTTGTGCTCATTGTGCTCTCATGTAGCTCCAGAATGCCACTAAATTATACAAATGGCATTCTACCCGTATCCTCAATGCCACGGGATGCTTCTGTTGCACGAGTATAACCGGATCAATGGCCATTCCCACTCTTTACCCGTCGCGGGACGGTTGCCACAATGCTTCCACGGGGCGTGCAGGTAAGTCTTGGCTTTCGACTCGGCTCTGTCGTTCTCGACATCGATAAATTTGGGCGGTCTTGGCATGGGCCCTTCTTTCGACAATCGTTCTCGCTGCGCCCTGCGTATGCATGATGAATACGGCGGTGTCGCAAAGTGCATGTACGTGATCCTTCTTCTCACGTTACCCCTGCGGCGAATCTCTCTACGGTAAGTCAAATAATGGATTCCCCAGCGCCGCCTTCTCATGATACAGTCAAACAGATAAATAGCCTCGTTAATGCTGGCCTTCATCCCACCCCTGGCCCCCCAATACTTTGTCGTATCGGTGTACGCACCCTGGTATATCGGCCTCCTCCGTTCAGACACGTATCATCCCCCACCTGCTGCGATGTCCCTCGATTCTGCAAAGCGTAAGAAGGTCGATGCAAAGAAGGAGAGTACGTCCCCGGAGGATGACCACAGAAAACGCCGTCGGAATCGTACAACACAGTCCTGCCTCAACTGCCATACCTCTAAACGAATGGTACGTCCACTAGTCCGCAGTGATTCGCTTCCATCTGACCGTACCATCGCACACTACAGTGTGACAGAAAGCGACCCTGTGGGCGTTGTACACAACTCGGACTTGTGAGCAGCTTCTATATCAATCGGTGAATCTCTTGTCATCCCACTGGTCGCCGTCGTAGACCGGCCTTTGCGTTTACGAGGTCGACGATCCAAGTCAAAGGTGTGCCAATACATTCAGCGGCGTCTCCTGTCGAGATAATAACCCATTTTTCAGTCGTGATACGGCGGATGACAAAGCCCGCCTACAAAAGAGGGTCGCCGAACTGGAAGGTGTAATACGTGAGGTGTGTGCTGCTTCTAGGTCGCGCCAGAGTGACTCCATAATAACAATGATAAAAATTTATTTAGCTTAAACAGAAGCCCCACCCCAAATGGATCAAGCCGTCTGGCGCTGCTGCGAAGTCTGCACGAGATTCCCGGGTGCCGTTCCCACGCGGGCTCGATCCCAATAATGCGACATGCCAGGGGGAAGGAGATAACACGGGCCTTCGTAATCGAGGACCTCATAGTGGAGAGGTCCGTCCCAATGGTCCTGCAAGTCCTCTGGACTCTTCCATGGTTCGCCATAAATCAACCACTCCCCCATCCATCGAAGCATTGCGAGAAACATCGCTCCCGTCACTGCACAGTCCTTCCAGCCAATCCCCATCGCCGAGTTATTCCTCCGTCCATACTCCTGGGTCTGAAGAAATATCCCCCTTCTTCTCAGCCAGCCCCGGCCCCCCGTACAAACCAGCTGGGGACTCTGTCGGATCCCTTCTCTCCTACTTCTCTCAGCTCGAAGCATTCGAAGGAGACTCCTTCGCCAATTTGTTCGACGATACCTTGCGAGAATTCGCAAGCGATCGCAGGCAACTCGGCGGCTTCAATCACGACCACGAGACTCACAAAGCAGGCATGGAGTGCCTGTGTCTCACTCAAGACCAAAACTACTCAGTTGTGCTCGAATTGTCTTTACGGTTGCGCCGTGCCGCAGAGACGCTCAGCCGATACCACGTTCACACACCTGGAACACCATGTTTTCTTCAACAACGTATCTCTGAGCTCGATAATTTCACCAGGTTGGCCTACAATTGTTTCGACTGTCAACACACTGATTGAATATCGTTTCGCAGCTCGGCGCTAGGGGAAGTCAATAGCTTTGGAGCTATCGGAACGTTCCATCCAAATCAGTCAACCATGTCGCCTTTCGCTGCGAATGGTTGTCAGGTACCAGCAACCCCTTACAGTCGATCAGGTTATCCGACCCCTTCATCCACCATGGTAAGGCGCGAACAGATGGATTTCGGCGGATCTCTTTCCGCTTTCGATGACGGCTTCATGTCATGGCAGCCGCCATGCAACAACTCACGATAGAGGATCCGACATCATTCGTTCTGGTCGTTCATGCTCATTCTTCCGCCACCCAGTCTCGATCGCGTTTCTTCATTTACTTGATTGTGAAACTTCCGGACATTTGTATTTATTGTCCACGTCCCCCCACCCCCCAGAGCTTGTATTTATGCACTCCTTTGCTGCGTTTTGTATTAGACTCACCGTACGCGTGATTGTTTGGCTGTTTAGATCTCAGCCCGATTGAATCTGAAACAGCTGCTTCCCCAACCTCGGTGCCTTAATCGAAAACCTGCCGCATGTTTATCGGCTGATAATTTAACATACCGCCGACCTTGTTACTTTTTACTTCATCAGTGTATAAGACGTTCGCTCAGCGCCCTCATCTTATTTACTGCTGACCTCACGGAGAGCCTGGCTTGCGAATGTAATTGCCACGCTTGTGATGGTTAGTACAGTAAGAACACCGAGATGTACCTCAGACACGTTCTCATTGACCGTAGGACTGTTATTGTACAATCCGGATTCCACCCTCGAGAATAAAGAGCCAGAGTGTGCTGATTCCGAGATCAAATCCCTTCTATATTCCATTATTTGTTCACATGATAGGGATGATAACGAGATGCAGCGAGTCTTGGTCCCATGGAACGGGCATAGTTAAGAACGCTCGAGTAGTTGTGTGCTACCTAAGGACCAAGACGCACGGAAGCATGCAATATCAGACTCAATCCAGTGCACCCGACAGATATGTATTGAGTAGAGGTCACCACGACATCTCCGGGAGAGTGGTAATCACAGAGGGTGTCACGTATATGTCAATTCCCTGTGAACAGGCCCTCGTATCGTGAATGGGCATGGCGAATAGGAAGTTTTACATACCGATACTTACCAAGAACAACTTGCCTTCTGAGTCGGCACCGACCAAGCAGGAAGGCGTCAATCGCACAGCCATCCAAACCTGTAGCAGGGCAATTGGGGTGACTGTTGACGACACATCGATCGCGAGGTGCCAAGCGATTGTTCCTGGTTCTTGTATCCGAGATAGATGAAAAGACGCAGAATGTGGGCTTGATAGCTGGCCAGAGGATTGGCGAAGGACAGCCACAAACCACGGTGCAGATGATATTGCTGGGAGATCGCATGAATAGGCTTATGGCATGATCTGGGAGTGCATTCCAATGATTCGGCGGTGCCAAGGTAGACCGTCATTGGCCACTCTAACAGAGACCGGAGTGGCGATAGGGCCTCTTAGGCGTTGTATACGACACGCCGTGACAAGCCTAGTGCAGTGCTGATGCATCCAGCCCTCTCAAGGATAGGCAGAAGAAAGCGCTGTCGATATTTGTGACGAAAAATGCCTTCAAACAATGGCTTTTAGCGCAAGCTTGAGGATCTACAGATACTATTAGTAGTATTCTTCATTGTTCAAGCCTACTCAGAGACCTCCGCGGATGGCGTGGATATCCACATCGACGTCTAGAGAGCTTTGATGAGCGTCGAGTCGACCCCGTTCTCGCTGCCTGCGGGTTCGAATTATGCAGCAGTCCGACCAGGTGATGGTGTACTTACATAGTATTGCTGTTCGAGAGAGTTCTGGCAGTTACTGGCGGCGTGAGCGGCTTTAAACTCCGCGACATAGATGACTAAGCCAAAGCGGTCATGCGTTCCAACGTCGGCGAGTTCTTGCTTCGCCTCATTGCAGCTCTCTACCTCGAACCATCATCATGGCTTCGCATTTGGTACGTGTCTTGGTCTAAGTATCGTTAGTCGAACGATCACTCATGCGTTTTTTCTCAGGCAAACATCTTCGGAACTGAGCAGGATCGCGTGAACTGCTCGTTTTACTACAAAGTACGTTTGCTCGTGTCCATCCCTTGGTAGGCGTCGTGGTGCTCATTATGTTGGACCCTCTAGATTGGTGCTTGCAGGCACGGAGACAGATGCTCCAGAAAGCACATCAAACCCCCCTTTTCCCAAACTATCCTTCTTCCAAATGTTTATCACAACCCGGCCCACGACCCCGTGTGCAAGCTGACGGAAAAGGAGCTTCAAGAGGGTTTTGATGCCGTTTACGAGGATCTATACTGTGAGCTGTCGAAGTTTGGTCATCTCTTGGAACTACATGTGAGTACGCTGCATCGTCGCACTCAAGTCCGCGCATTGATCTTCCGCTAGGTCTGTGACAACGTAGGAGACCACTTGATTGGTAACGTTTACGCGCGTTATGAATGGGAGACTGAGGCACAAGCAGCGGTAGACAATTTGAATGACAGGTGGTATGCCGGTATGTTCTCCTTCGCTGGCTCTTCTAGTCGCTATCGCATTGACCGCTCTTGGACAGGTCGCCCTCTATATGCAGAACTCTCGCCTGTCACAGATTTCCGGGAGGCATGCTGTCGTCAAAACGAGAATGGCGAGTGCAATCGAGGAGGGTTCTGCAATTTCATGCATCTCCGTCTTGCATCGAAGGAACTTGTGTCCTCACTCCGCCACGGACAGCGCTTGGAGAGGAAACTAAACCCGCAGAAGTCCCAGGGGGGCGCAGGAGGCTGGGAGCCGACCAAAAGAGCGGGCGGCCGTGGGCGCAGCGCCAGTCCAAGAAGGAGCGGAGGCAATGGGGAAGACAGGTGGACGAGGAAGTAGGCCTACCTTTGTGGCGTTTCGGTGCATGTTTTCATATCGCGTGCTTCTCTATTTACTCTCCGCCAACGATGTGGACGATTTTATGTGTATAATCTTATCAACGAATCCTTCAAGCGGGCCGGCATAGCATAACCAGTCGCTCGGTGCGCAGTCGTGAAAGTCGTAAGATGAAGATGAACTGGACGAAACTTCCTAACTTCCATGCCCCTTTTGACAAGGTTCATGGCGTCCAGCACTCGTGCCCAAGTGTCTTTGCGAATTGATTGGTTCAACGTCAAACAGGAGCTCCATCCACTCATGGCCGATTTCCCAGCGAGCTTCTCTCAGACGGCTTCAAGAAGACACCAGGCGTCTTTGTAGCTCTGCACCAACGCCAAGACATCTCAGAACAAACGACCACCCGAATACGCCAAGCGCAGATGCGACGGACGATGCCGCTTAACGCTGTCGCGCTTGAAGACCTGGGGAAAGTGCGGAGAAAATGTAAATCGGCAGCCATCGGTGACTGCAGAAGAATAGGCAAGCCACGGTCCGATCAGACGAGCCAGCCGTAATACGCCCCCCGTCGGCCGTCGGCAAGAACGTCAGGCCATTGTACAACAAAGCTTGGCAAAGCATGTCAGAAAATGACGGTCCGTGGAAAGATGGTGGACAGACCTGTCTACTATCGGGCGCAATAGTTTTCCGGTCAGCGAGAGGGATTTCACTCGCGCAAACGATTCTATATAGATCATCCTAGGGGATGGTAGGCCCAGGAACTGTGTCCGTAGTTCATTAATTAGAGACTTTGACAACATGTCGCCGACTTACTCTGTTCAGGAATGCCGCGAGGCATAATACGAAGCAGGTTCCAGGACCATTGAAGATGAGCACTTCGAAGACCGGAGTTCGAGAGCCGAAGGGAGGTAGAAAGGGGGATACTGTGATGTGATAGATCGATACCAGGAGGGAACGGAGCGCCGTCAACGGAGTCGTGAGGAGATTCTGATGCACACGGCGAGCTCTGGGGATGATGAGGATGCTGTACTCGCCGACTGAGTCAGCCCCCCTCTGTCGGAGACATGGACGGTATCGGTCAGTAAGCCGAGGAATGGAAGGACGTTATTTTACCAGAGTTTCAGAGAGAGTTCTGGCCTTCAGTAACTCCAAGGCTGTGGCCTTCTCGACACTGAGTGGGTCCCCGTCGCTGACGATGTAAGTTCTCGGAGTGTACCGTGAGAAGTCGAGGGAAGCCATGAGAGAAAGCGCCTCGCTGCTGTGACCTCCTGCATCGAGAACAATGAGGACGCGCCGCACGGGGTCAATCAGACGTACCAGAACCAAGAAACACAGCAAGGCTGCATGTTTCTGCCTGCCTGGACCTGGCAGGCGGTCGCTTCCTCGGAGAAAGAATGGAGTAGATCCTTAGAGTTGCAACAGCTAAGACGAGGAGTAATACAGTCGCGGGGAGCAGCATTGACCCCGCCCAACATGAAGCACTGGCACCGGGAGCCCGGGTATACGTAGTAGCTTGCGGACCAATGTGTGAAGTAGACTAGACGATAGATCAGCGGTCGACTTTGTCTTCATAGCACGCAATGTATACTGAATGTTCAGATAAGCTCACCTGCGATGAACTGAAAGGGCTCGAAGTCTTGGCGGGTCGTGGTGGTCACGGTGTGGTGGCGGCGCACAGGCACGCGCGCCAGATGCGCACGCGCCACCGACGCGTTTCCCGACTCAGACTCATCACAATCCTGACACTCACCTCTCCATCCCCTCACCTCGGCGTCGCCGTTGGACTCACTCAAACATCGCCGATACTAGCTGAGCATGGCGTCCGTAATGGACAAGGTTGACGGAGATATGATCGACGGTCTTCGTAGAGCAGTGAAAGACTGTGCAGACAGAGGGCTTCACCACGCGTCCAGATGGTAAGCACGCAACGTCGACAGTCAACTAAGTCTAAGACAACTTCAGGGCAGCGGAACTACTTGGCTCTATCCCAATACAGAAACGACGCGCTCATCCCACCCGCCGTCATCTCGATCCGTTCATGGCGTCCACACCCATACGTGCTAAAGCACCTCCAGAAGTCTCGTCCGCGTCTTCTTCGATGCCTCCTCCGCCAATACCGAGACAAGCGCAAGCCGCGTTGACAGAAGATGCCCTGAAGGCGGCAGAGTCGGAGCTTGAGCAGAACGAAGAAGACCTCATTGCCGCAGGCATGGCATCTTTCGAGTCGAGAGAGTTCACTCGCGCCGCCTACATGTTGACCCCCGTGAAGAGTGCTCGAGGTCAGTTCATCCTGGCTTATAGTATGTATCTGGTATGTCAGACATCTTATGCATCTGATGTTGAATAACCCTCGACACACCGAAGGCCACCGAAAAATCAGCTTTGCGGGATTGGAACAAGCTCGATAGTAAGTTCCCGCACTCATTCTTACCTGCTAGTGTCATGACGCATTATCCAGCGGATCGAAATCAACCTTCGTCTCCCGTGAACAGCATGATACTAGCTCTGTATGAGACGGTGACTGGATTGGGAACCAAAGATGACCCGTGGATCCTCTTTCTGTGAGATCTAGTCATTTCTGTCCAATAGTGGACTTCATCTCACGTAGGGCGAAGGCGTGGACTCTTCCTTTATCGGCTCAATAGACGTGACGAGGCTATGGAGCTGACTTTGCTATCATTGCGAAAGTACGCTTGGAATTGGTCTGCCTGGTCCTTACTGAGCAACCTGATCAACGATGGCGAAGAGGTGAGCTCTATGACATCTCCTAACTGCTTCATATATGACAAATAACTTTTACCCCAGCTCTTCTCCCTTTTGCCTCTCATGCCACTCCCATCGACACACCCACTGGTCCACATATTCCAAATTCGGGCTCTGAATTCTCTCCACCAGCCAACAGAAAATGAGCTAGGAGTCTGTGATCGATTGCTCGATTCTGAGCTCTTCCCTCAAAGCCTATGGATCATGAGTCTTCGTGCTTGTGTCCTATATCATCTCCACGGTATGTCTTCCCATTCTTGGGGCTAGCTTACTCTGATAATTTGTAGACTTCGGACAGGCGGAAGTACAATTCCAAAAAATTCTAGCAATCGATCCATATCGAATAGACGATATTGACGTTTACTCCAATATTCTCTATGTTACCGAAAACCGTCTCAAGCTCTCCAAGCTAGCACACGACTTCCTTGCTTTGGACAAAGATCGTCCCGAGGTCTGCTGTGTTGTAGGTGTGTGTGAATTGTTTTTCATGCTGGAACGAGCTATTCCAACCTTGATTAGGCAACCATTATTCCCTACGTGCCGAACACGAGAAAGCGATCAGGTATTTCCGGAGAGCAACGCAATTAGACCGCACGTATCTATCAGCTTGGACTCTCATGGGCCATGAATACGTGGAGATGAAAAATTCTCATGCTGCGATCGAAGCATATCGGAGGGCTGTAGGTAGGTTCTTGGTCAAAGCGGCATCATTTCTTCCTACAGGATGTGGTGTGCGTTCACTTACAGTCCGCACAGACATCAACCGAAAAGACTACAGGGCATGGTACGGCCTGGGTCAGGCTTACGAGCTGTTGAATATGCATCAATATGCGCTGCATTACTATCAGCATGCGACCTCTTTGCGGTCAGTCCCTTTCGCAATGCGATGGAACGTCAGCTCACTCGAGCGTTCTGCAGCCCCTACGACGTCCGATTATGGCAGGCGCAAGGAGCGAGTTACGAGGAGATGGGTCGGTGAGTGACGCAGGCTTCAGTCGGCATCACGAGACGCATTGATTCCTATTCGTTAGATTACGGGAAGCTTTGGAATGCTTCAAGCGAGCATTGCTTGGTGCAGATGTGAACGAGGTGACGATAAACCTCAAACTTGCCAAGCTACATGACGATTTGGAAGAGTTCCCTGAGGCCGCTTCCTATCATCGACGTGTGATAGACATCTGTCTTTTGACTCGTGAGTACCTGAATTCATCCGCAGTCGGATGGTCGAACTCATCCGTGCCGTTTATCAGTGAAACCGATAACGGAGTATGCCAAATCTTGCGTCTATGTTGCTCGTTATCATGCGCTGCGGGGTGGAGGAGATTTCGACCTTGCCCAGCAGTACCTGGAGAAGGTCGCGGCGAGCAATTCGGAGGATGCAGACCTAGCTGCCGACCTTCTCAAGAAAGTGAAGCTTGCGATCCGGATGAAGGCGGAGGAGCAGGAAAAGCTTGCTGCCGTGGCTGCGGCCGTTGAGGCGATGGAAGCAGGACCTTCAGCATCGGGGGTGGTGGAGGCATCATCTGTAGCACCATGACTGTATTGTCGCGATACTCGGAGAGGACGTCGGTGTAGCAAATGTATACTTTCCATGTCAGGGGAGGGAAAGGCCGGCCCTGAAGTGGGCGTGCGTTCGTGGTGTTCACGCGGTCACGAGGATCAATAATCGCCAAAGCATACCAAAGGGAAGAGATGTCGAGTTTCCAGGCGTTCTCTCTGCAGCAAACCCCATCCACAAGCAGCTCACAACTCGCTCGAAAAGATGCTTTATCACCCTCTACTCCCACTCCAGCTCAGACGCACCCCACTAACGCCTCACCGTTGACCACCTCACCGTCGTCGGCCATTCCCACCGTTACCCCGCAGATCGATATTTCCTCCGTTATTTCGAACGTTCGCGCACCGCGGAGACGAGTAACGCATGTGAAATTAAGTGCGGACGAAGAATATGTTGCTTCAGAGGTGTCGAATCGGTATGAAAGTCCCTTTCATCGACCTGGATGGATGCTCACGTGGAGACAGAGTTGCCTCTTGTCTGACTGCAGATCAGCTCGCTGTGCTCTTCCCTGAAGTCGACTCGCCGTTTCAGGATGCTGAAGACGTTGTAAATCGGCTCTTACCTTACCACATTTTTCAAATACCGAAGGAGGATTTGGGGAAGGGGAAGCAGAAAGTGACGGAGGAAGACATCCTGAAGCAGGAGCTGGCGGGTACGCTCTTACATCTATATCACTGTTTCGACGGCTTAGTGCTGTTGAACAGAAACCAAGTTTGCGCTGGAGTGTTTCAAGCGACGGCAAGATTTACAGGACCGGTTTCGTCGAGCACGCATAAAATCGGGCAAGGTACGTGTATATCTCTTCGTGTGTGCAACTCAAACAAACGGAAAATGTAGCGGGCAGCACCGGATGATCAGGCCTATCTTCTGGCTCAGGCTGTATTAGAGGGGGAGCGCACAGAAACGGCCACTGTGACCGCCGAATTGCGCACCGCACGAGCGGAACTCGACCGCATCGACCGCGAAAAACGTGTGGCTGCAATGCCGCCCCGTCCAGCTTACTACTCTACTTCTCCTGCCACTCCAGTGTATGCCCACCACTATCGAACGTATCAGTACCCCTATGCACACACCCCGACGCCAATGACGCCGGCTTCATCCTCGTCCACTCAGGGATATCCCTACTCTGTGCCGCTTACCCCCACCATAACTCAATATGTTCCTCCCCTATCGGCCATCCCAGCCGCAGCGACTCCCGGATCCACGAACACAAGCGCGTTCCCCACGACGCCGCTCACGGGTGCGATTCCCGTGCAGCTCCCTGTCTCCTCTCTCCCAACACTGCATGCCCTCGGCATTGTCCCGGTCCCCGCCAGTTCGCTTTCCACCTCTTCAGATCAGCCACCGCCACCTGCAGTGCTGAGGGGGGCCTCTGCGGACGGATCGATGCTCAGCCTCGAGATCAATGTGTCGCTACTTCAGGCAGCGCAGATGAGTGGGCTCGCGCTCGTGTTGAATTCGATTATGCGCAACGCGACGGGCTCTGGGGAGGCAAATGGCAACGGGTCAGTGACTGTGCCACCAGTGACGCCGTATTCCCAGATTGGCGCTCCATATACGTTCCCGTATATCCCGCCGCAATCTCTAGCTGGACCCGGTGCCGCACCTACACCTACCAACGCGACATCGCAGGCGAACTCCTCAACATCGAGCGGGTAGAATCGCGTATAAATTGACTGTATTTACCTAACTTAACAGCTGGCTTGACGCAATGTAGATAGTACTGTAGAACACGGTGGTTGTAATTCAGCGTACCCTGTGGTCTCAGCGATGTTTTCTAATACCAAATGTAGCATGTAGGGAGAAGACAATGAGCTAGTCAACTTTCGTTGTTTGCTAGATTAGTGGTATATACTATGCAAGGTATAAGTAAATTTGCGCAATTAGATTGAGTCGGAACTCATGCGATGCAAGTTCATCGACTCAGCAGCCACTTCCCCTCGATGCTTGATACTTGACCATTTTCTGCCACTTGGCCATCCACGAAGACACCTCCCTTGACCACGTTCTCCTCTAGCGGAATTCCGAGATCCCCACAAATGACCACAAAGTCTCTGGGGAGTGGAGCCATGACCGTGAGCTGGAATCTTTTGTGCTGCCCATCTCGGCGAAAGCGCTGTGAACCGAGTTCGTTGCGGTAGTCAGAAGATTACAAGGGAACGAAGTACCTGGAAAGTAATGGATGACGAGTGAAGGAATAGGCGGTCCTGCGGGATATGCGTGATAGTCGCGATCTGAGGCGACAATCTTGCGCTTCCGTACAACGTGTCGCCAAGGATGGGGGCTGAAAACAGATCATGTGAGTGATCACCATTTGAAGAACTCTCCGACATTCCTACCTCCGAGGGCTGATGCAGCGTGCACCCGGAGTTGATGCTTAAGACCTGTGTACAGCTGGAACCTAACCAGAGATATCGGAGCCGAGGACTAACGAAACGAACGTCAGAAGCGAGAGGGGCTGACCTGCCAAGACATACCGATGACGCTAGCACCTCCCAACCAGTCCGGGCAGTCCGGCTCTCGCTATCACCAAAAGGCTTTGGTTTCTTCACAGACACACGTCCGTCATTTATGTAAAGGTCCCCCTGTATCTCTCCTGAACCAACAGGGAAAGTCTTCGCACCTCCTCGGACGAGAGCGAAGTAGGACTTCTCGACGGTGTGAGAATGAAATTGCTGTGCGAGCTGTTGGGCAAAGGCCTTTGTTCTTGCCAGTACCAAAGCACCCGTCGTTGCCTGACAAAGTCCATCACAAGTTATTTGTGTAGTACAATGCAATCCCTACCTTGTCTAATCGATGGATAGGAAACGGCGTTGTCTCACTATTGTACTTGCGCTTCAGGTCTGAAGTTTGTCTTCCGATTAGGTTCGCTCAAGAATCGCATCAAGACACGTGTACTGACCGTGCAAGACAGAATCGAAGTCAGTTCTGAGAGCGTGTGGCGACTTTGAATCCTAGCAGCGGGAAAGGTCGGACGACAGGTCAGATGACAAGGAAGATGAACGCACAGAGTCAACCGCCGACGTTCCCTGGGTCACCAGCCCTGGAGGTTTGTTGAGGATGATGATCCCACGGTCAATGTAGATCTCATGCTTCGGCAGCCATGCCTTGCCTGCCCCAAGAGCCCGTCTTGGAAGGTCTTTCAGTACAGACATAACAACTCACCTGCTGCAGCGATGAGCGGATCGGGCCAGTGAGGACAGGCAGTTCGCTGGCAGACGCGTTGTTGTCTGCTGTTTGTAGAAGGAATCCACGCGTTTTATGTGCTATTCTAGCCTTGATTTGGAAAAATGACGTATTTCCATGCAAAAGTGAGATGAAACACTCGAATCGCAAAGGCGCGTAAGAGAGACTCCAACGAGTGGAACCGAAGCCTCTGCAATTTGTATAACAACATGCCTGCCATCGTCTTCGTGCTGCTCACAAAGCCCTCTGTTCCCCCCATCGCGCGCTAGGTCGGTCGTCGTATCTGTCCGTGAAGAATTGTGAGTTCTAACGTTTTTCATGCAAGCACGACTCCCGCTGGACGTGTCTGCACGTCAAAGTCGCTTCAAAACCATGGATGTAGTTGTGGTGCCCCGCTGTCCAGTAGAGATCGTCCGCGAAATCTTCGAGATCGCTGCGCAGACCGACCTGCACACCTCCTGCTCCCTCTCGCTCGTCTGCAGCGCGTCTCGCGCCTGGACCGAGCCCATCCTGTACGAGACCGTCATCCTCGAGTCCGCGCGTGCCCTCCGCGCCTTCGCGCTCGCCATCGCGACGAAGCCAGCCGGCTTCGTTGCGCGCCGCGTGCGCCATCTCGGCATATTCGCGCCCGGGCCCTTCCCCGCCATCCACCGCGTGCTCGCCGCGTGCGCGGGCGTGACGAGCTTCGCGTGCGGGTTCTCCCTCCCGCATTATATAAAACAGTACCACGGCGCTGCGCCTGGTCTCCTCCCCCGCGAGCAGCACCTGCTGGGCCTCTCGTGCCGAGACGGGTGGGACCCGAGCGTCCTTGGTCGCGGCCTTACGCACCTGCGCATGCACCTCAACCCGTCCTCCTGGGACCCGACGCGGCTCGCAGATCTTGCCCAGTTCCAGGCGCTCACGCACCTTGCCATCGTGTACAGGCAGAGCGACGGCCTTCATGCTCTGTTGCCTATGTTGCGCAGCGTGCTGGGTGCGGTCCCGGGGCTGCAGCTCCTGCTTGTTCAGGTGCTGGGTGCACGCCTGCCTTCGGGAAGCACGACTCTAGTAGATGACTTGAATCAGCTGGCCTCGCATGAGTTGCACGACCTTCGGCTGGTCGCAGAGGCTGCACCCTTTTCTACGTCGCGGCAATGGGAGTCGGCGTCTCGTGGTGGGGTGAGTATATGGTCGGAGGCAGAGAGGCAAGTCCATGCACGAATCCATGGGGGTTGGTGACCGGCCCCTTTACCTACTTCTCATCCTTTCCAAGTGTATTCCCCTTAGACACTTCTAGACAAAATCTTTGTCCATTATACCTTAGAGTGCTTTGTTAATACCCATACCTCATAACGTCAAAAAATAGATGTTTAGATATCTTCTGAGGGGGATTTTTGAGAACTCAGTCTGCAACGAGTCTGCAGGAGCTACAAAAAGCAGCCAACTGAGGCATGATCGATGATATATGCAAGTTCATTATACAGTATGTATGGAGACCGATAAAACCAAATTCAACCACCGCGTGACGAGTCAATCCAAAATAAGGCTACAACAAAACAAATCTCGGGACAGCATTGCAAACTGTCTGTGTCTATCTCTACTATATAATGCATGCCGATTAATCCGGTAGATGTTATGAACGAAGGGTAGGTAACGCCACAGTACCACGCCAGGGGCGAACTGTGTCAAAGAGGCCGTCGGGGAGGGACGTGCGCATGCGAGATATACGGCTGGCCCTGCTCATCATACATGTAGGCTTCACTAGCGGCGTAGCCTGGATCTCCAGCCCAGCTATGACGAAGAAAGGTCAGCGGAATGTATAATGACACATAGCATGAACGCACGAATAGCCTCTCTGCCGCCCATCGTGCGGAATGCCATCAGCACCCGCTCCGTTCCAATTGCCATAATGGGTCGCGGGGTCCTCCGCGTACTTGAACTGCATGGAGCCGACGCCGACGCCATGAGAAACCTCAGCAGAAGTAGCGATGGAATGCCGCCGAGGATCAGGAGCATAGTGAGCGTGGGCTGGCAAATTGTTGAAGGACTCTTGTGGCCGCTGAGTTAAGGAACTCTCGTAGAACGATGCGGGGATGATGTGCGGCCTGGACCATAGAGCCTGGGGTACGGCCTGGTGATGGATGTTGTCCAGCGGAGGCGTAAGGACGTCGTGCATGTAGTTGGCTGCAGGGATATGATCTGGTTGCACGTAGTGCCTTGGAATGTACGGGTCAGAGATCCACACCTGATCGACCACATCATCGTTATGATGTTGTGGTTTCCGCGGCTTCGGCATAGCAGCGAGAGGGTGCTCCTCACTGAAGAGATGCTGCGTGTTGACAATCCCATATGGGTATTGGGATGAGTCGGCATATTCCGATTCAAACGGCGTGATCCCCTCAGCTTCAAGTGGATCAATTGTAACTAGGCCGTCATCATCTTCGGCACTGGGTATGGAATTCTTCAGATGAATTCTACAAAAGAAGTGGTCAGTACATCGTGAGTTATGCTCGTTCGTTGAGAACGTACAGCTGCCGCAGCATAGGCTCCGCATTTTCCCACCTAGGCGTAGCCCACTCAAGCCCCTCCAAAAGCGAGTCCAAATCTGCCATCAGCGAGTCAACCGTTTGGATTGTTTGTAGATTGGGTTCCAAGCCCTTCATCCTTCTCCTGTTTTCTTTTGCTCGGTGCAGCCATATATGAAGGCCGAGAACGGAAGCGCAGATATCAGACGCAGAGATCAGCATCGGGATATTTGACAGGCCGCGAAGGCGTATGACTTCAATAATACGAGTGCCAGCTCTGGCGGCATTGACTGCGATGGCTAGTGAGCTCAGAGACCGAGTGTAGAGGTCATCCTCCGGAGAGTCAGGATGGATGACGCCTTTCAGACGTGGGGAAGACGGCGGCAGGATTGCACAACGAATGAGAATGGCGGTGATATTGTAGGTGATGTAGAGTGTGGCCGACTGGTTGGCAAAAACGGGATTTTGAATATCAGGAGACCACCTTACTGAAAAAACGTTCAGCTGGGTTCGATAGAAGGACGGATGTCTCACTTACGATGTTCAGGGACGATCTTCGTCCACTCGAGAAGTCGTTCGTTTAGCTGATTCAGGATGTTTTCTGGACGTCGTGGGCCAGTAACACCCATCACGGAGTCCATACTGTCTGGGGCACACTGTAGAAGAAGTTAAAAGGGTGTAAAATCCGATTCGATTGACCACTGACGAAGACTCGCATGACATAGGCAAGGATGTCGGACAGCCGCAGCCAGATGTTATATCCTGTAACCATAGAAGGCTTGCCTGACGGTTGCTTGAACGCAAGCGCGGGATCCTCGTTCTCCCAGTATTCATCATCTACTTCCAGGGGTAGTTCTGCATCGTAACTAGGAAGACAGTGGTGAGAGACAAGGACGATGGGTGTACGAGACTATGCTCACTCCTCTTCGCGCGTTGCACAAGGCAGGCCCAACATAGCGCTGCGAATGCGGTCGAAAGCTACAAGGTGCCACCAGGCTCTCTTCCACAATTCGTCTTCTACGCTGGGTCCAGTTGTCCCGTATGACTTCTTGCGATGAGCACCGACGTCCTCGGCCTTCCGGACACCGATGCCAACCATCAGCCATGCGCCAGTGTGCCACCGGGTATCTGCTTGATATTGTGCTGCAAGCTGACCACCCACGCGTCTCGTTGTTATTGTAAATTCAAGGAGGGAAGCACCTCAAAGAGTACTTACGCAAAGGGTTTGTACCTCAAACAGACCTGTCGGTGTTACCATTGACCTTTTCGCCACAATAACATCTGTAGATTGTCATGAACCTGGAGCACGCCTACCGTGAATTTCGCACGCACCTGTCGCCGCAAGGAAGAACTTCATTCCAGCTTGTTGCCACTTGAGTTGCTCGTCGTCCGGAGGTGACGTGTATTGGGACGGGTCATCTGGCAACACACGCTCGTCGTACGAGTGACGGCTCCCCAGTGCAAAGACAGACATGCATACGCATGCGAACCAGATGTCCCGTTCATAAAGTTTGTCGGTAAAGTGTTTCGCAAAAGTTGGGTAGTGAAGTAGAGGAAACATGCTGTTGTAGTGCTGAAAGTAGAGGTCAATGAGCGTTTGAGCCAGATCAACCGGCGGCCAGGATTGCTGAAGATTGGGGAAGACTTTCGGGGATGTGATATGGACGCCCTCGTAGTCAAGTTCCCACTGTGAAAGATATCAGCAAGACAAATAAAATACGCCGAACGACTTACGACTGGTGCTTGCCAATACTCCCCTCTGCGAGAATGAAGGTCCAAGCCTTCCATGGGGACGTCTGGGAAACCATTGAGATCTCCGGGGGAAGGGTCATCCTCGACAGCTGCCGTTTCAAGCAGGTGTTGCGTCTGGAGCTCACGAGTGGCATTGACGAGCCTGAACGCGGAACTGCTGCCATGAAAGCGCACGGAACTGTCAAGGAGGCGGTTGCCCTTGTCTCCAGGATCTAGTTCGAGGATGTTGAGGCGCTTCATATTTTTTGTGAGGTGTTGCGCGATTTCGTCCTCCTCGTCGGACGAATACTCATCGGAAGCCCAAGAGTCTGCTTCCGAGAAATAGTCCGTCGAATGTCCTCGTTTGGACGCTGGAAGGGGAGTCAGGGAAGGAAGACTGGGATAAGGGATAGACGGCGTAAAAGAGACAGAGGAAGCATTTGTTGGAGGCTGGGAGTCATATGGCGCGTCTGTCCTCCACGAGCCGCGCACAACTGGTGGGCCGAGCTCTGCTGAGAAATCGGCCTCTGGACGGAGCTACGGTACGGAAGCGATGAGCAAAGAACACAAGAGGATGGGGGCGGAGATGTTCCCACTCGTCTAAGAAGCGCTTCCATCTTCTCTAACCTGTCCTCCAGGCCGACTACATACCTGTCGAAAAGATGAGAGGGGGAAGGCAGATATGTAAGCGGACACGGACGCCTTGGGGGGACCTCGAGGTTTAGAGATCTCACTGACGGAGGCGACAAAGACAGTGAGACTGTGGTCGAGAAGGACGCGGTCCGGGCTCACATGTACGTGCAGCTTTTCTTTGTCTGAAGGCAGTTGGTGCAGACGTTATTGGGCATCCTGGAGCCATCGCAGCGCGTCTTTCTGCGACGGCATGCGTCACAAGCGCGTTCTCTGTCCTGCTTGCGCTTGTTGGCGGATACAGTGGCGGCCGAGGGGCCAGCAGTAGAGGGCCCAGCAACAGAGGATTCTGGGACAGGGGTGGCAGAGATGGAGGAGTGGTTGAGGTTGAGAGGGACGATGCTCTGCATAAGACTGGTAGCAGAGGAGAACTGCTTGATTGTGACCTGTGGCTGAGGAAGGGGTGGAAGATGATGGGTGTGGAAGAGAAAGGACGGGAGCGCTGAGAGCGAAATGCGGGGCTGAGAGCAAAGGAGTTCGCGTGCGCGCTCAGGCTAGGCTTGCGACTCGAGCGGCGAAATCACAGCGAGAAGCGCAGCAACGCGGTGCTGATTTGCGTGAATGTATGTATCTCAACTTTCGCAGGCGCTCCTTGCAATGATTCGGTTGCAGTATTCGACCTGGATCTTCGCGCTCGCAGGCTGAATCGTGCGTGTGTCTCGCTGTAGATGCCTGGCTATGCGGCTGCGGTAGATTCCTGCGCAGCTCACTTTACGCGCAGGCGGGTCACCGGCCCGGAATCCGACCCCGGAGAGCCGGAGATGACGCGGTCCTGCCTGCAGCGATGACCCGGCGGCGACCCCGCGGTGACCTGGCGGTGACCTGGCGGTGACTCTGCCCGCGGTCAACCGACGGCGACTCGCGGTGCCCGCACGGTGCTCGTCGTCCCCCGTGCTGCAATTGCTCTCTTCCGCCCCGCACTCATCCTCCATCAGACCTTCCGTACAAATCCTCTCCATGGCCACACGAGCCGCTACACGAGCTGTTACACGGGCTGCCCGTACTTTCCGCATGCCGTGCTTGCGTACTCACGCGGCACCGCCTATCCGTCCCACCCCCCGCTTTATGTCCTCCCAGCCCCCCATCAACCGTCCTTCCCCGCCTCCCCTGCCCCCAGCACAGCAGCGCGAGTTCGAAGAGCTCGTCCGCAAAGCCCAGGCTCCCGCGAGCTCCGCGCCAGAGCAGGCGGACCTCCACCCGGACGCGCCCACCCCCTTGCGCCCCGAGTTCGACGGCGACGTAAATCCCGTAACTGGCGAGCGCGGCGGCCCAAAGCGCGAGCCCGTAGGGCGCTGGACCGCCGAAGGCGATTGGAGCTTCAAGGGACGGGTGTCCGATTTCTGAACGCGGAGGGTCTGGGCATCCTGGCCAGTGCGTTTCCATCACCTGCTCCACTATCCAATCGCCGACGACATACGCCTATTTGACGTGTACGTTGTACCATCGATACAATATATAAGAGCAACACCGTCCTCTCTTCCTGAGATTTCCTCGAACGAACAGCGTGGTTCATAGGGTCTTATTCATCTTTTCGTACGTAAGGTTCCGAGGAACTGTCGCCGCCTGCCGTCCAGTTCCAAGCATTTGGCTGTGCCACCGCTAGGCTATGACGTAGCACACGAAAAGGTACGTGAAATTCGCGCGATGTCACGACGCCCCTTGCAGAAGCAGCGGAGAAGCCTCCCTATGGCATAGTTTTCGAAGTATATGCCTCACATGCTCATTCTGGTTCCTGGTTACGCTGGGTGTATACAGCATGGCGTCGGAACGCACGGCGACTGGGTATATACACGCTCAAGACCAAAGATCGTGTGTGGATGGGCGGCATTGGGCGGCATTTCGGTAAATTCCATCCGCTCCAATTCACTCGCCCGCTGCGCAGCGGACCCAAACGGCAGGCTCGAGCTGTCCGCGGAAGCACACTTGCTCCCATACGTAGCGCCCATCGTGCCCGATTACCCCGACGACCCCGTATGGAATGCGGCGCACGCGCGCTCCGGGCAATATTCTCCCGTTCCTCGCGGCGCAGAAGACGCGATAGCAGTGCGCGCCACACCGTTTTCACATCTTGCATCGTCGGCCTCAAGAAGATGGGACGATGAATTTTCAGATTTGACTTACATACGCCTCAGCGTAAACCTCAAGTTCATAAAGATAGGTTTCGACAAATTGTAGGACATCCAGACGATGTCAAAGGCATAGGAAGTACATTGATTGGTATCAAGAGCGAATGATGTGACGATAACACTGAACGAGGACATTGATGATATTTCCGAAGAAGCGTGAGGTTGTGCTGATGTGGTGTGGGGGTAATTGGGTATGAAAGCGAGATAGTGCAGGGAATGGACTGGCACAGCCTTGGACTGGAGAAGAAGAAAAAACGTTGTTGTGTGACAGTGTGCTTGACGTTGGTTTGGCTCAGAAGGTTTTGGTCTCCAGTTCGCCCAAGAACGCCAGCCAGCCATTCTTGTCGATAACTCCTTCATCTGTGATGCGCGTCATGAGGAAGGCTTGCACAGTTTATGACACGCCACTTACAGTAGCCTTCGGAATCCGTTACTACAACGTAGCGCGCCCCCAATTTGACGAAAAACTGCTGCACCACTTCGAGCGGTGAATTTATATGGACGGTCAAGGGAGCCTTGTGCGGTGCACAGCCATTCAATCAAAGCCAGCCACCAGATGAAAGTAACCTAACACTCACTCGGTCCATATAAACGCTAAAGTTGAAGGGATCGATCCCGCCGAAGGGCCCTTCTTCGACAGCCGAGGAGATCGACGAAGAAGAGATCTCACCAAGGCTGTATCTTCCTTGTTCGTGGAAATGAACGGTGCTGTCCGCTTCCTCCGCCACGATGCCTATTCATATCGAAGATGAGAAAACGATTCGATGTCTGAAAAGACTCAGACAAGGGCACTTACTCAGGGCGTGCTCGAGTTCGTTCGCTCCGATATAGCCAACCATACGCGATCCGCCTTCCTCTGTGCGTAGGATGGGGAATCCTGTGTCGGCATAACCTGCTGCGACGAGACCTGCGAGTTGATCGCGCACTGTCTTGACTGTGTTCAGTCGGTCAACACGGATGACATCGACATCGCGATCGGTCTATTACAAGGAATCGGCATCGTCATCAATAGACCACTAACGAGGGAGATCTGTAGACTTACAGCATCGCTGACTTGGAGACCACCCCACAGGTACTGGTGCTTCGAATCGAGGTACGGGAGCTGAGCCAATCTAGCAAACACGATCAGTCGAGCATGCTGCACCAACGTCAATTGACCTACTCGATGACAAGATCGTAGATCCCCTTCGGCTCCAACGCGTCTGCTACCGTCTTTGCGACAAGGACAGAGAGCATCACAGGTACGGCGTATGTGAGCGTATCCGTCAATTCGAACATGATGACAGCTAGTGAGATCGTCGTCCTTGTTACACCCGACAGCGCTGCCGCTGCTCCTACCATGGCATACAGTCCAGGGGTGACACAAGATAGGTCTCCACCGCAAGTAGCAAACATCGAGGCACTCGGCCAGCGCCACTGCGCGTATTGCACCAAGATACCGGCAATCCGTCCTGCGCATGCGCCGACTCCAAGTGTCGGAATAAAGATGCCAGCAGGCACTTTGATACCGAACGTGACTACGGTGAGTGCCGCCTTCACCACAAGGGCCAAGAAAATCGCACGGATAACAGGCCAAGTTTGGCTTCCCGGGTCCAGAACACATAGCCCGGAATGTGTGTTGCCAGTACGACATTCTGCGAACAGGTTATAGACTAACTCGGTGCCTCCCATGCGGGTGTAAGGGTTCACGAAGCACAACACTGTGGTGACGAGAGTGACCTGGATCAAATTCGGGGTGTTAAGAAGACGTCGCTAGATAATCACGACGTCACTCACCAGAAGGACTTCTGAGATAGGGTGGGTCTTGAGCCACGTCGTGTTCCGCACGTCTCGACTCCAACGGTAGTTGAGCTTGGAAAAGTAAGCTCCGTATATGCCACCGAATACTCCGAGGAGGAGAAACGGTACGAGTTCGTAAGCATGCCAGTCCTGCGATCGATAAGTACTGGCAAACCTTGACAAGCCAAATTCACATACCTTGTCGTACGTGACTTGGAAGAGTACCAATTTTCCTGTTCCGAAAGGATCGAGAAAACGTAAGGTGACCGCCGCGATCATAGCGCAAAAGAAACTGGTTCACGTCAACCACCGCCCATAGTTTATGCCAAAGAGCCATACCTGCGCCACATGACCTGCATAGCGGCGGAGTCAAATACCGATTAATGAGGGCAATGGGAAACCCAAACCTTAGGAGGAAAAAAATAAGACACCTCCTCTAGACTGAAGAGCACTCCTCCTATTGGAGCACCGAAAGCTACTGCAACACCGGCAGCGCTGGCAGCGCTGAGTATCTCCCGGCGCTTCCCTAAAAGGTCAAGTATCACGGATTGAGGTGGAGAGATGAGTGAGGAAGTCTGTGTCACAAAGTAGATGAAACCACGCACCTTCATTGTTTTCATATTTGGCGAAATAACGGCTGACTATGTTACCAATACAGCTGGCAATATGCACGAAGGGCCCCTCCTTGCCAAGCGATAGACCGGAGGCAACCGACAATGCAAGTCCAACGGATTTTGTGAATAAAGTGCGACCACCAAGGTAGCCGTGGATCACAAAGCCTGGAAGCAAAGGTGAATGTCGAGCTTATAATCTTGGTAAATCAAGGGCTTACCGGACAGTATAGTTTTGATTTCTGGAATCCCACTACCCGCCGCATAGTACAAGACTTTGCGCTTCGTAGGGTTGTCTGTCGGCGGAGTAGACACCTTAGCCGTCTCATCGTCGCTCGCAAAATCAGGTGCTAGCACACCCGAGTCCTTGCGGGTCACAAATGAGGTCGACGCAGTGAGGTAGATTGTGAGGAGAGCGGAAACCAGAGAAAGTAGGAGCTGAAATCGTCTATCTGTCAGAGTATGCCCTCGTGACATAGATATCGCACTTACAGCAAAGAAAGCATAGGAAGCGTACTCCACTACAAGTTGAGACGAGGCTGGTGTTCCATGTTTCGTGATAGTTTCACCCCAAGATCTCCATGCTTCACATGCTTCACCAGGTTCCGCACCCCGGAGTAAGGCAGCGAGTACGTCGTCGTCGGAGACACTAGGACAACAGAATCGCTTCGCCTTGTACCAGCCTTCACCACAGAAACCTTCCTTGATGTCAAAAAGCCACTGTTCACTCCGGACGATGAGAAAGGCGGCTACGGCAGTCAGGAACCCCACGATGGTAACGATCACCCATCCCATGGACCTGTCCAGGGCAATGCGCACACGACCACGAACAGACTTTCTCTGCCGTATACGAGAGGCGCGGGCAGAGTCTTTGATGGCATCATGCAACCAGTCGATGGACGAAAAGGACGAGTACCAGACACGAATTCCGTTTGTCTTGGCATCTGCGTGGGCGAGAGCGTCGTCCGCTTTGCTCGGGGCGGTGATATATGCGGCATCGTAGGCCGAGATGGGTCGCTGAGTACCAATGCGAAAGAAGGACGTGCGGTCGAAGGACGCTGACAACGCATTCGGAGAAGCGGGATTGGATGAGGGTCGCCTTGAAAGGTGGAGAGTAGGCAATGCAGGGAGACCGTGACGAGCGCGGAAGGATGGCCTTTTGGTGCCACGCTGTGTGCCAGGGGGAGAGAATGCTCCATAATATAGACGGGACTCCTGGCGAGAAGGAACCAAGGGAGTCGTCTCTGAATCCCGGTCGCCTGCAATACTAGACCGGGATCCGATGTGGAGGAGACGTTGTCGACGCCAGGTGGTATTGGAGGGTCCACTGAGCGGCCCTGACGGCACTTCTGTGGCCGACGTCGAGACCAAGGACGATGCAGACGGGGTAGTTGTGGACGACATCAGAGGGAGATGGTGGTGGTAGGGAACATGAAGACCCGCAGACAAGTGGAGGGCGCTTCTTTTGGTAAGGCCGGAGATTTGACCATAACCTCAGTGCGGGGTCAGCAGACCGATCCGGTCGCGTGCCGTCCATCCCTGCCATCATCTGTTCGAAATCGTCGACTGGAGAGACCTTGCTGAAGCAATAAGCTCAAGCGTTGAATATCGAGACAAGAAGAGGTCCAAGCGCTGCGCTACGTCATTGGGCAATGGGTAGACGCGTGCACATTACAACATCGGGAAGGGCATTCCCTGGGAAGATAAGAAGTCTCGGAAGTCGGTGATCTACATGCAACTTGAATTCGCAGAGGTCACGCAATCGGCAAGGCAAACGCCTGTCTGTGAAGATATTGATATGGTCATACAGGATCATACACGGTTCTCCTGATCGCAAACATCATGAAAGGCAAGCGTGAGTCCAAAGAAGTCTGCCTACACGTCTCAAGACGAAGACGAAGTATCGTGCACACAGAAAAAAGCGGCAAGTAAGGCCCAGAAACGACATGCCTCCTGCCGACATCTGAAGTGCAGGCAGTCCGCGGGGGTGGTCTGTACATCTGCATGAGTCAATATGAAATATAACGAAGATATTCAACGAACACACCGATATCATTCTTCTTTCACGCGTCCCCCTTCCAAAGGAGACCGTGCACTTCTCACGGCGATACGTATAAGATATACGAATGCAAGTAAGATGGTGGCAACTGTGCTGAACTCCACGACTCTTGCATCTTCCAGATGGCCAACGGGTATGCGGATCGTATGAGGTGTCAAAATGCCCCCTTCAGCGGGAGGAACGACGAACAAAGCGGCGGAACTTCTAAAAGCCGGAAAGGCTGCAAATGCGCCGCGAAGATTCTCTGGCAGAGGTACAGGTGCTGTGAAGGATCAGTCTCTGAAAGCTATGGGGTTTATCGTACTCACACGAATGACTACATGACCAGAAGGTCACGGGTGGCGATAGAGTTACGTTCACAAAACCTTCAGTCATCTCTGTTTCCAATGTTGGGTATCCATACCGCATATGAAGAGGAAGTGTCACAAGCAGTAGAACATGCTCTGGGCGGAGATCCGATAGGAGGATGTTCAAGAGGAGGATAGTATCCTTCTTATCCATCGCGAAGACGGGCGCTTCAAGATTCGATGTTCCAGAGACTTCGAAGCTATAACTGTCTTCGTAGTGGTGAAGCTCGTAGGGGTCTACGAACAATAGGGGAGGAAGTGTATAGACTTGTTTCAGCGTGCACGAAGATGCAGGGGCGTTGAAAATGGACAATTGTGTGAGTGATGTCGTGTGGAATCCGCTGGTGGTTGTGAGAACCGAAGAGACCACAGTCGACTTGTTTGACACGTTCGCCATGTTTGATGTGGTTGTTTGATGAAAAGATATAGACGTCCGGGCTGGCACTAGGTGCCCCAAGTTGGCCCATGAATACGAGGTGGCAAGTGGTGGCAAGACGAAAGGTTGCGCGTGACTACATAGCGCCCACGCCCAGCGCCTGTGATTGTGAATAATCCAACTCGTCGCGAGATGGCATCAGTGTCTGCATCGACGCCCATCAACAATTGCGATTGACTCGAGCTCTCTTGAGGTACTGATATCCACAGCTTAGCCCAGCCCTCGGTTTTTTTGCTCCTCGTGCGCGTGTTCCATGGATACGCTACGTACAAAGAACATTTATCCTCAATCTGCCAGATATGAAGAGTGTCGAGTGCAGCACCAGGTCTCTCATGGCTACCCCAAAGGCATGTATGTATATATGTATGTATGGCTGAACAAACTTCAAAACGCGCATGGATGAGAAACGAGGGACGTTTACTAGATCAAGGAAGAACATGAAGCCGCGATGTGAGCACAAAGTAGCCGAGTGGTACTCGAACGACAGCCTGTGGTGAAGAAGACTGATTGCGACCCTTGATCAGCGCGAAAACAGCATTGTTCACACCAAGTGTCGCAACCAGACTCACAGAGTCACATGGAGGGAAGAAACCATACACCGCTGCTTCCTTTTCACCTGTGAGGGGGTGAAGGTTCGCGCAGTCGAACAGGGCGGAGGCACAGTTAGATTCGACGGGGTCAGCAGACCGAAGGCCAAGTAGAATGACGGAAATCCGCCGCTGAGAGTGACAGTGTCCGAGTAGGGCCAGGAATTAGTTTGGAGTACAGCACCTATAATAGGCCCTGAGATGAGAAGAATGTCGGCGCGGTTCGCGTGCATGCGTGAACAGGCGTGAACTTCGTTTCGGGCCGCATCGCCGAGGGGCTCAATTAATTCATCGATTCCTGCTAAAGAAGCGGCTGGATGAGGCCAGTCATATGTTGTTAATATCGCTCGTTGGGTCGCAATCGCGGCTTCTGGATCAGGTGTTCAGCAGACAGGAGCGAAGTTTACGGAAGGGCATATCAAAATTCATTGATCTCGACGGGGAATGGAACGACGTGGTAGCACTGTGTCCGCCACGCGAGCCTTCTTTGGATATTACAATCGCCGGCATTGCAAAAGTCGCGAGAGGGTTGGCAGAGGGCTAAGAGGTTTAGTGCAAAGCTGGTGGGGTAAGAGCGTCGGCGGTGGCAGTAGATCATCGATGCTGGGCGGGGGAGTGCTCCACACTGTACTGCAGGACTGTGGCCGTACCGGTGCAAGCGATTCGCAGACGATGCCAGTTCAGCTGGGTTTTGCGGCGTGCCGAGATGCCGCGGTAGAAGTGGAATGTCAATTCACACCTCCGTGACGGCTCGGTGACGGCGCAACCTCTTGCAACAGCCTGTAACATGGCCTGGGCGATGCGTCTCTCTATCAAGATCAAGGCTCTGCTGTTCTTCTCTACCTAGCGCTGGTTTCAGGGCACTCCATGTTGCAACTGGCGATTAACCTGCGGGTCTGCAGGGCGACTGGCCACAGCCGAATTCCATCATGGGTACTGCACAGCGATGTTCGGACTGGTACGCTCGTCGTCCGGCGAGTCGCTGTCTACACTGCGGCTGCGGATCCGGGTCTCATTCGGCAAACGACTTCCCAAGATGCGCACTGATACTATCCGCAGGGCGGCGCTTTCGCGGGGCCGATAGCCGTTTGCGCTACCTGGTATGCGCTGGCGCCGGTCTTCACTCGACTGCGCCTACATGCCCCAGTGAATGCACCGCGCGAACCTGGTGTGTCTTCATTCCGGTGGCTGCGCATGGCGCGCGAACCCGTTACGCGAGCGTATAGGTATTGGACCGACGCATGCTGGCGCTCAACACGATCAGCACAAAGAATTGAGCGCCGTCAGGGTCTAGTATAAATTAGCAGGCCCAGAGAACCCTAAAATTCCTCACCTAAAGTTCCTTCCCCACCAAAGGCTCCTGAGGCATGGCCTTCATCCTGATCCCTAAACTCATCAAGCATCTGAAATCCAAGGATTCCCCGAACCCCCCTTCAGCTCCTACCTACGTAGCTCAAGGTCAACTTCACAATGATCCTGAAACTGGAAGAGGTCCCCCCGCAGAGCGGGGTATCGGGTACAGGGTGATTCTCATGATTGCTCTGATTATACCGGTTCTCCTCGAGACACTCGACTATACCAGTGCGTCGTCGCTACATTTCATCTTGACCCTGCCTATGACTCACTCATACGGGAATCTATCAGTTGTTGCCACCGCGCAGCCGCATATCGCTGTATGTGTGCCGTATTTCGGACATCCAGATTTTGACTCATTCGCTCTCCCCTCCAGTCTGTATTCAACAGGCTTGATTTACAGAGGTAGCTAGTTGCCGCTCTGTGCCATACCCTCAAGGCTCACTCAGATTACAGCTACATTGGCACGGTGTACCTCCTCACTTCCACTGTTTTTCTCCCTTTCTTCGGCTCGGTGGCCGACATCTACGGTCGGCACTTTGCCCTGCAAGCTTCTATTTTCTTCTTCTTGGTCGGGAGCGCTATCAGCACAGGTGCCATGAACATGCCCACAATGCTCGTCGGGAGAGGTATCGCCGGTATTGGTGCCGCGGGGATGTTGACGGTGAGTCTCAATTGTGCGACTTCCCCCCTGGTGTTAATCCCTTCTTCAGGTTGTGCGAGTCATCCTCGCTGACTCAAGATCCTTGAGAGATAATGCGTGGCAGAATGCCATTCTCTTCACACTCTACACCGTTGGCTATGTGTGTGGTCCGCTCATTGGAGGCAAGCTCCTGGATTATTCCTTCCGATGGATATTCGCCATCAAGTCAGTTGGAATTCCTGCCCAGTTGCCTATACAACGTGCTGATATTCGCTTCCCCCTACCTCCCCCCCTAGTTTACCGGCATGCGTGGTCGCCATGATCCTTGTTTTCTTCCTTCTCCGTACAAGGACCAAAGGACAAGACCCTACTCGCCGACAATATTCTCACATGCAACGCCTACTCCAGTTAGACTGGATCGGAACCTTCCTCTTCGTCGCTGCCGGTATCCTCATCTTACTCGCCCTCAATTGGGGCTCTACGACAGGTTGGGACGACGTCAAGGTTATCGTATCCTTCGCTGTCGGTGGCGTCGTCTTTATCCTGTGCATTGGGTGGGAATATGTGTTGCAACGGAGCCAACGATCAGGAACACCCTCCGAGCACACCGCGTTGAATGTTGTCCCGATGCTTCCGTTGGACATATTCGCTTCCTGGGACGTCATAGCCGTCTCCGCGTCTTCATTCGTTGGCGGTATGATCTTGTTGGTAATGTTCTACTTCTTGTCCATTTTCTTCACCATCGTCGACGGGTACTCGGCGACGAAGGCGGGCACGAACCTCCTTTTGTTTGCTCCTGGAATGGCAAGTATTGGACCTTTACATTTTGATGGACCGGTACTTATGGTACACTGCAGGGAGCAGGTTCTTTAACATCCTTGTCGATGATCGCTATTTCCAAGCAGGTATGTCTTGTTCTTGTAAGTTGGTCCAGTCTATTGATGACGTTTTCCTCAACAGCCCAAGTATCCCATCATGCTGGGAGGCATCATATCAGCTGTTGGACTGGGACTGGTCTCTGCAGGTGTAAAGACCGACGATCAGAGCTCTATCACCTGGTGAGTAGCCGGCTACATACCGGCGTGCGGTCCATTCGGTTTCTCATCATCAATTACAGGGCTTTGTTCACCACCGGGCTTGGCATCGGTTTGACCATAGGCCCCACGGCAACGCACGCACGCTTCGCTCAACCCGAACATCGTGTAGCCGTGGTAACAGCGCTCACTCTCTTCGTACGTCTCTCACACTATGCATAAAGTATATATTATCTTATCGTTCACAGTTCCGATCTCTTGGAGGAACTGTCGGCCTCGCACAGTGCGCCGCCGTCCTAAACGCCAAAGTTAAATCTTATTTCAAGTCGCTCGTGATCTCGGGTGCACTGTCACCCTCGGATGCAACTTCACTTGAGCTGACCAGCTCCAGCCTCGCGTCGATCGACGGCATCAACTCGCTCTCCTCACAGCTCCAGCAATTCGTGAAGAATGGATATCAGAACGGCACGCGTTGGGCTTTCATTTCCCTCATACCGTGGGCAGGCGTCGCCTTCTTCTTGACGCTATTGCTTTCCGACATCCCAAGCATGGACGAGAGCGCAAAGCCGTCAGGATCCAGCGTGGAGCTCATGGCTGCTACCGAGGACCCGAAGGAGACCGAACAGGTGGGCGTGTACCCCGTAGGGACGGGATATAGCGGAGAGCAGGCCACGCGGTGAGCGACGTGCGAAGAGCAGTGTAAGTATATCTAGACCCTGGAGTGCTACGGAGAGCGGTGACAATACCCATGGTCTCGTATTTCAGCTTCGGCTGTCGTGATCAACTTCTCATATCGACTTACAGTACTTTCATGTCATGGGCAATGATTTCTCTCCTGATCCGGATACTCAAGATTTCTCATGATAATAGCGCCTGCAACTGACTATACTAACGAGGCGTCGGCTGACACTGAGCAGGATTGGACCCAGCGTGGTTTGACATCATCAGAAACGCGAGGTACGGAAGCGGATTTCGATAAGACCATGTGAATAATTCTGATTGAGCTAAGGGTCATCTCAACACTTTGTATAATCACGTCAACGATGCGAGGACGGCACGACGGCGACGGCGCTAGTCGTGCGTGGGATGATGGAAGATAGGCAAGTAAAGATGACCATCGAACTTTCGCGACAAGTCTGTCCGTAAGTGTGAGAGTGACTGACGGATGTGTGATTCCTCACAAGTCGAGTGGCAGGTGGACACAGGTGGACACGACGCTGGCGCCCTGCAATCGCGCAGTCAGGCTCGCCCGGTGATCCCCACTCCTCGCCGCGCGCCATGTGATCCTATCGCAGTCAAGACCCGTCGAGACAATCCGAGGGAGTCCGGTACAGGCTGAGTACGTAGATCATTCGTGATATGAGTCAGGAAAGCGGGCTGAAAGACCCAAGAAGCACCGTCTCCGATTCAAAGATACTTGGTCATGGGTGCAATCTCGGTAGCATGTAATTAGACGCGCAGCGATCGCAAGTGCTGGCCGCAGTCTGAACACTAGGGGAGCGATCCAGGCGATTCGAAAATTGGACTACAGCAATGATTGATTACAAACGGTCTTTGTGCTTGCAGAGCCAGGGTGCAACGTTGAGACTCTACGTACACGGTGGTTGGTTTGGCAGATTCTAAGGTCGGGAGGATCTGCCGCCGACGATCGCAGACAAGGCGGCCAGGGACAGATCTATCGACTGAGATATGTATCAGGGGTGCCGCCGCAGCCGAGTCTCGGCATCGCCAACGTTGTTCTCGGGTTCTGCCAGTGGACGGGCTGCACAGCTGCGACGTCGTGCCTATATGATACCCCAGCCTAAGGGCTGTTCTGTCGGCTTTCCTAGATCCTTCCCCATGTCCCCCGTAGACATTCCTTCTCAGGATGAACTACCCACCCAGAATCAGCCGGACCAGGCTGCCCATGGCTCACCGGAGGATCGAGGACTCAAGTATAGGCTGATCCTCATGTTGGGCCTCGTTATCCCTGTCTTCCTCGAGACGCTCGATTATACTGGTGAGTCTATCAT
Source organism: Artomyces pyxidatus (assembly GCA_022160305.1). Classification (NCBI taxonomy): domain Eukaryota; kingdom Fungi; phylum Basidiomycota; class Agaricomycetes; order Russulales; family Auriscalpiaceae; genus Artomyces; species Artomyces pyxidatus. Next base: position 92,696 of record MU277239.1, on the reverse strand, counting down.
GATATAGCGATGCGACACGCCATTCAAACTGAAACGTGTTCATCCTCAGTGGTCGCAACTGCCCAACCCCACATTGCCGTAAGTGTCTGCAGGCCTCACATGCATTCAGACTGGAGTACCTATCTACTGCTGTAGTCAACATTCAACCGCTTGGACCTGCAAAGGCAAGCTGCCTTGCGTCGAAATTTCCCACATGCTGGCACTGACCTCACAATCCAGCTACATAGGAACGACATACCTTCTGACGTCCACCGTCTTCTTGCCTTTCTTTGGTTCTGTGGCCGACGTCTACGGGCGGCATTTTGCCCTACAATCGTCGCTCGCTTTCTTCACGGTCGGAAGCGCTATCAGTACAGGTGCCATGAGCATGCCGACTATGCTCGTTGGACGCGGTGTTGCAGGGATAGGTGCAGCGGGGATGTTGACGGTGAGTTCTACGACATATCGAAGCTACCTTATTCAAGCCTCTCGTCGAAGGTTGTCAGGGTAATTCTCTCGGATTCACGCTCTTTGAACGACAATAACTGGCAAAATGCCATCCTATTCTTCCTCTATACCATTGGATACTGCACGGGCCCGGTGATCGGTGGTGCTTTGTCGTCGATATCGTTCCGCTGGATCTTTGCCATCAAGTGGGCCCTCCTCCCCATAATCGCAGCTTGTGTACTGAAGCAGTCCACGCAGTCTCCCCGCTGGCGTTTTGGCTATGTTGGTGTCCTTCCTCATCCTACGTACGAGGACGAAGAAGGAAGCAGACCCATCGCTTCGCGGCTACACGCGTATTCAACGCATCGCTAAATTGGACTGGATCGGATCCTTCTTCTTCATTGGTGGTGGTATCCTCATCTTGCTCGCCCTCAACTGGGGTTCCACGGCCAAGTGGAACGACGCCAAGGTCATCGCGTCGTTCGTTGTCGGTGGCGTCTTGTTTGCACTTTGCCTGTCATGGGAATACCTTCTAGAACGAAAGCAAAAGGCAGAAACGCCATCCAAGTCCGCTCTATTCAATGCTGTGCCCATGATACCTCTCGACATGTTCCGCTCGTTTGACGTGATCGCAGTGTCCTCTGCATCGTTCGTCAGTGGTATGATTATGCTGGTCATGTTCTATTTCGTTTCCATATTCTTCGCCATTGTCAATGGATACTCGGCGACCAAAGCCGGCACACAACTTCTATTCTTTGCGCCTGGAATGGTTAGGATTCACTTGGTTCCATCCGTGTTCGGTGCTCACCACGGTGATCCTCCCAGGGAGCTGGTTCACTGGTCGCATTGCGCATCGTGCATTTTACCCGCCAGGTCCGTCAGATTGGCAGACCTCCAGACTTCTGGCGACTGACAAGAGGCATACCGTATAGCCTAGATACCCAATTATTCTTGGAGGAATTGTCGCAACTGTTGGCATTGGCATCGTGTCAACCGCTGTCTCTAATAATCACAGCAGCCTGATCAAAGGGTGAGATCGTCGTGCTCACAGATGGCCTTCTTCCTCACCGAGAGTATAGGAGTCTGTTCATGTCCGGATTCGGTATTGGACTCGGTGTCGGTCCCATCGCGACGCACGCTCGGTTTTCCCAAACAGACGAGCGTGTGGCTGTTGTCACCGCCCTCATTCTCTTTGTACGTCTCTATAAGTATACTTCCTCATCCGGACTGTCAGTGATGTTTCTACAGTTCCGATCTTTCGGTGGGACTGTCGGACTCGCGCAATGCGGTGCTGTTCTTAACGGGAAGGTGACGGCCTACCTGAAGTCACTCGTCGAGTCTGGCGCCATTTCCGCCTCCGACGCATCGTCCCTCCAGCTTTCGGGTTCAAATCTCGGGTCCATCGGCAGTATCCAGGCCCTTCCGACGTCGCTGCAGCAGTATGTGAAGAATGGCTTTCAAGAGGGCACGCGCTGGGCGTTCATCTCATTGATCCCCTGGGCCGGCGTCGCGGTGATCATCACCTTGTTTTTGTCTAAGACGCGGACAACGGGCACGAAGCGGGAACCAGAGCCGTCGGCCGTAGAGCTGGTATCTGACGGGGAGAAGAAGGTATCGAAGGAAGCATTGGCACATGTGGAGCTGCGCAAGGTCTAATTCCAGATTTATCTTGGACAAAGGGCGTTGCGCGCGCTAATGATAATAAGTACTGACGACATTTCTGACACCGTATTTCTTGCACATTCCTCTCTATACGTCTTGAGATATCTAAACTCTTGTATGTTAGCTATTGTCGGTTCCGAAGCTACACAAGGTTCCACCTGTGGCCTGACATTTGAATCTATTCAGACCGCCTCTCGCAGGGTTGAGAAAGAAACTAAGGAGATATGATACAGTGATAAAAATCAACCCTTGGCCCATTAGGATAGTTCTAAACTTTGACGTCGTCGAAGCGCTGCTTCTCGTCCGTGAACCTCGTATTACCATCGTCGTTGTAGGCTGGCGCCTTGTCGTTCGAGTAGAGCGGGATGTTGCCGTACATATTCGGATTGTTATAACCAGAGCCGTCCTGGAAATTGTATCCACCTTGGAAACCTTGTCCGGGATAGCCACTGCCACCGTCGACTGGCCCGTTGATCCACTAAGAGGGAAAATCATAAGAAGAGCTCTTCAGACAATAACCTGAAGATCACGGACCGATTGCTGATACAGAGCCGGGTGGAAGGAGCTCGGTATTTGGCTCGGAGGAAGGGTGACGATTAGCCTCTAAAGTTGTAGCGTTCGTCACACGAGGGCACTTGAGCAACAAGAAGGATGCGCACCGTGTTGTTAGTGAAACTGCCAGGTAGCGTCACTTTCCAGACAGGAACGAACGTGCCTGCACCACGGTTTCTTGAATCCTCCGCCGCCCACTTATTCACCAGTGCGGTAGCACGGGTCTGACCAATATGCTTCCACACGAGGATGGGAATCCAAAAGAATAGTGTGATGCCGACGAAAATTCCAAAAGTTATGAACCGCGTCTCGAAGAAAGGACGATCGTTATTGTTGATGCGATTGTTGAAGTTGTCAAAAGTGTTGAAATTGTTAAACGTATTGGTTGCGTTCTTGTCCAGGGCGTGGAAAATGACGGGATACAACGCAGCAGGTACAGCGATGGCGGTTCTAAGATTTGAGAGTCAGTATATATAGGCGTATCACCGAAGTAGGTCGCATAACGAACATGAAGTACACAAGCATCCATATGCCTTCGAATAATGGTTTGTTGTAGCGGGAGGTCAGACGAATCAAAGTAGGGATTCTGCTGGCCCAAGAGTCCGGAGAAACCTGACGTGCGCGTCAAAAAGTGCGACTCAGAACGCAAGGCTGCAAAGCGTACATGTCCATGGAGTTCGAATGGCAATACAGGAGGTGCCTGCTTCTGGTGAAGATACTGCGCCGAAAGTTTGAGCAGAAACAAGAGACATTAAGAGACGTGGACTTACCAGGACGACCTGGTCCGACGTCCTTTGGGCGACAACGGGTATCATCTGCGGCGCAGACATGGCAGAGCAACGATGACGACGGGGTAAGTTTAGAATTTGGAGAACAGGTCAAAGGTCGTATGCAACGTCCAGGCTGCGAGAAAAGTGGAATGAAAATTCGAACCAGTCGATCTGCAATACAGAGACCAGTCTGCAGTGAAGAGTGGAATGAAGAGATTCGATGCAGAGGAGAGCCGTGCTGGCACTGGCGGTGGTGGCTGCAACGGAAGCAACGATCTCCTGGAGACCGTATCATGTGGCTGTGCTCTCACCCGACACATCCGTCGGACCACGGTTGAAAGTCTATGTCAGTAACTTATGTATCTAGGTTGCACCTGATGACAGTGGTCTACGTCGCTTCGAACGTACACAAGCTAACTTAGTCTACGTTCACCTTCATTTTCCCTATGGGCATTCGATACAATCTCATGGCAAAATATTCCCTGGTTTTCCCCCATCGATCTACACCCTGTGCCTCCGCAACGTCGACGTCTTCCCACTCAACGTCAATCCCAACGTCGGATAGATCTAATTCTGACAGCTGAGTGTAGACGTCATAAAAGAGTGCGTCTATGTACGGTAGTGGGTAAGATTGACACGCCTCAGCCAGCATACGCGACTCACTGGTCGCTCCTAAGCCGTTGAAGAAACTGAAGCGTGATTCCGGACTGGCCAGAAGGTCTGGGACATGCGCAAAAAAATCTCGCAGTTCTTCAAACTTGCAGTCAGACAAGACTTTGACAAAGAGGTAAGAACAATTACCTCTGTACTCCTCAGAGAATGTGTCCGTGTAGATAGCATCAAAGCCACCGGCGTCCGTAAGATCTTCTTTGTCAATGAAATCTTGCCACTTGCCCTCTAAGATCTTGACCCCTTTCTTCTCATACCATCCTTGCTCGCGCATATGCTGCAGGACGTCGGGGTGAGCTTCAATGATCACATGCAGGGAGGGAGCCACCGGTAGATTCTGAAACATGCTGTCGATCTGCCTCAGCGATGAGAATGAGTGCGAGATAATATCCGAACGACTGAACGCACAATTCCGAGGCCAAATCCAACATTCAGAATTTTCATCCCGATGTCCGCATTCTCATGGCCCACACATAGCTTTTGCACCGTTACGTGCACTTCATACTACCGTCGTTGAACGATAAGTTCTGGAGGATTTCGACAAAATGAACTGACTGATCTCCCTCTCCCAGCCCATCATAACACCGACTTCTTCGCCTTCGGATTGCAAGAGACAAATTTCTTGTCCGTTCTCGTCTTCAACATATCTCAGCTTTGACGTCAAGAATGCAGCTGTGGAGCCAAGTGCCGAAGTATCTGTGGCTTTGAGGATAAGCGACCCCGCATCCAGACCAACGGAGCCCGAGCCTCGGGAAGACAGCAACTGGAGAATAAGCTCTAATTATGGAACTTTACCTTTAGGCATCGCCTCTCCTGAACGAACCAACATGACATACCAGAACGGATACCTGCATCTCGGATCAAGCGATAACATGGCTCATTGTTGAGAGAAAGAGCAATGTCTGCTGCCGTGTTACCGAGGTTATCGGCTGCCAGTGTGATTCGTCGTTAATTCCGTCTCACGCATAGCGCGAGCAAGGACTCACTCAGATTCCAAACGGCACCTTCTTGCAGCAAAGATGAGACGAGAGATTCATTCTCGAGGCTGACAGCCGCATGTAGAGGGGACCAGCCATCATCGTCTTGAAACCAAACCGGGGCACCTGCGTCGATCATATCCTGAATGGCCGTGGTAGGTTTGCCCTCCAATATTCCGGTGACTAGGGCTTGACCAAGCACAAGGATCTCGTTGACCGAGTCGTCTTCATCCGTGAACAGTTCTTCTGATGGCATACGTGCGATCGCAACAGCAGCAAGGGACACTATCGGAAATCGACAAGTGAAAGACTGGAAGGATAGTCAGGGTTGAAGACGAGATCCGAAGTTGATGAGGTTCAAAGTTGATGATGTTCAAGTTGGTAGACATCGCCAGCCACCCTAGGGTAGGGTTTGAAATTTGACTTCGGGAATGGCGCCGAGTATCGGCCACTCCTAGCCTGCATGTATTCCGACAGAACATGTACTGGATCCATGGTACTCGAGCCTCTCAGGAAACTCCCTGAACGTCCCTGAGAAACTCTCAGGAAACTCTGAGTCTCTTGATTTTCCTTCCCTCAAGATGAACAGATCGGCCGTTTGACATGCGTGTAGTGTTGCCGCGCTATGCGATGCTACGATTAGCGCTACGGTGTTGGGGGTCGTAGCGCTATCGTCGCGTGTCATAGCGCGAAGCCATGCGACAGCTCAAGTAGATTATATAATCAGATTCCCGAACGCGCGAAGAGCCCACCATT
>MU277239.1:32045-86609 GCA_022160305.1 Artomyces pyxidatus | reverse complement strand
CTCGAATTCCGGGCCGCTGAGCGCTCCCTGCCGCCTTCGCCAAGTTCGCCTGCGGCGTGCACAAGAAACTTATAAGCCGTATGAACAATAACGACAGTACTTGACCAAAGGAAGATCATTTCTGCGAGGAAATCTTCATCCGGGAGGCAACCTGCTGTTACTGTATTTGATCCGTTCTGACCGCCCATCTAGTGCCGCGCACGCGTGCTCCAGAAGTTCTTCATGCCACTATCGGGACGTCTTCGAACGCTGCAGCCCGGACTTTCAAGATGTGCGCTTCGCCTTATCCTCGCTCCAACTTTCAGGTTTGCAAAAGGAAAGCTTGAGCCTCTTGATACTAGGTGAGTGACTCCGAATGGAGAATCGGTGATTGCCACGCTTTGCCCCGTACTTACGATCAACATAGCTTTGATCTGAGACTATACTCATCCTCAATGGGACCATAGCGGTGTAACTATCCTATCCTATCCTATCCTCACATCAGACAGAACGCGATCTCAGTGACGAGTGCTGAGTGCTGAGTACGGAATCAGTTGTTCTTGGGCGAGGGAGCTCGATCCCTATACGTTCGACCAACCGAAAAGTACGCTTGACCGCTTCGTGGGGTCTCAGATATAGAGCTATATAGAGGTGCTGATATCTGCAGGCTCGGTTGGGGGTTTATTTTGGGTACTGGTTGCACATGGGCAACATCCAAGACTGTGCAACCGTATCTCCGGCACCGCATGCCAACCAGCAGACGACCCGTCATACCACTTCCCTGCCTGGTGGATGCCTCGGGTACCGTTAGCCGGCGTCATGCCTGTGCGGCGTTTGCAAGCATCATAGCTTCCGTTTCGGTCACGGTTTCGCTGGACGCACGCGCGAATGGAACCCCGGAGGTTGCGACGCACGATGCTCACCGGCCGATCCGTTGCGCAGGCGAAGAACCTCGGGATGACTATATAAAAGTGTGCGCTCGTCGTCGTCTGCTGCCCAGCGCCAGATAGCTCCTCTTTCCGCGTCTCCAGGTTCCAGGCCACAATGCTCGCCGTCCTCTCTTTCATCCTTTTGGCGCCGCTCGCCTTGTCGCGCATCACGCCGCCGCGTCCTTCTCCCCCGCGTGTGCCGCACTCGTCCAAGCTGTCTGCCCCGCGTGTCCACCACTTGACTGGGGAGGTCGTGAACCTCACCACGCTATATACTTTTGATCAGCTAATCGATCACACAAATCCGAGCTTGGGTACATTCAAGCAACGCTACTGGATGGACTGGGAGTTCTACAAACCTGGTGCGTTGCTTCCAGATATCACTGACCTGCTTAGAGCTGAGAAAGCCTGTGTTCAGGTGGGCCCATCGTCCTGAACACCCCAGGAGAGGAGAACGCTGAAGGTAGGAGGCACTGATCGCGTTTACCGCGCTACGCCTCATGTCTGATGTTCATGCAGACTACACTGGTTACCTCACCAACGAGACCATCGTTGGGCAAATCGCTCAGCAGCAGCACGGCGCGAGTATTGTGATCGAGCACCGATACTACGGGGACTCCAACCCGTACTCGGACCTCAGCGTTGCAAGCCTCAAGTATCATACGATTCCGCAAGCCATCGACGATCTCGTTTACTTCGCCCAGACCGCGAAACTGCCAATGCCTGGTGGTGACGCAGTGCAGCCTGGCAAGGCACCATGGATTCTTGTCGGCGGAAGCTACTCTGGTGTGTATTGCACAATGGCTCCCTCAACTCGACTGATGATAGTGTCCCTGTAGGTGCTTTAACGGCGTTTACAATGGTCAAGTTCGTGACGATTTCTTGAGTGTTCGAATGCAATCTCTGATATCTGATCAGCGCCCCCGATGTATTTTACGCCGGCTATGCTTCCTCCGCTGTCGTCGAAAGCATTGTGTACGTCCCAGAGCGCATATCTGGCCGCCAAGAGACTAACCTCCCGTTCTACCAGCGACTTCTGGGGCTACTTCGAAGTTGTCCGACAATTCATGCCTGCGAATTGCTCCGCGGATGTCGAGGCCGCCATTACATACATCGATAGCATCGCCAACAGCACGAACACCACCGCTATCGCCGCGCTCAAGAACTCTTTCGGGGTGGGCAATCTCTCGCATATCGATGACTTCACTGGAGCGCGTACGTCCCCACGTCACATCTTAGCTTGATTCTATCCCAGAATGACGAGACGAACCCCAGTTCGGTACGATCTCTTCAACTGGCAGTCCCTTCAGCCGGACAGTGGTGGAGCCGTTTTCTACGACTTCTGCGACGCTATCGAAGTCAAAAACGGGAAAAGTGCGCCAGCGGCTGGATGGGGCGCAGAGCATGCGATCGCGGCGTGGGGCAATTATTGGAGGACCACTGCTTACGCGAATTGTGCGTCCATCTATCTCTCCGCGGTGTTCCTATATGGGAATTCATAACGTCGTTGACAGACTGCGGGACCGACAACGCAGAGTAGGTATTCCTCAGCTAGTACATGGAGTATTGTGGTGCTGACACTTTGCTTCAGAGACTGCTTGGGCACCTACGATGCGAACAGCGACTACTACACGTCGACTACGCTGGATAACTCTAATCGTTCTTGGCTGTGGATAGTGTAGGTACATTGTTTATGCTCGTGAGCATCACGACTGATGCATCAGCACGTCAACAGGTGTAATTATATGGGCTTCTTCCAAGACTCTGCACCCGTCGGCCAGCCTACTATAGTATCCCGCCTCACCGTGCCCAGCGGCGACGAGGTACGCAGATCATACACCTCTCCCGTTTACGCAATCTAGACTAAGTTGTCTCCCGTGTGCAGAGACAATGCCAGGACATGTTCGCCGCCGCGTTCAGCACGCCCCCCGTCCCCGAAGCCGACGAGACCAATACCGCCTATGACGGCTGGAATCTCCAAGTTGACCGCCTTTTCTTTGCGAACGGCAAGCGTGCGTGCCCCTTATCTCTATCCTTTTTGGATCATACCCATCCCCTGTGAATAGGCGACCCCTGGCGCTTCGCGACCGTCTCGAGCGATCTCGTGTCGATCGCGAGCACCTCCACGCAGCCCATCGCCGAGGGCGACGGCTTCCACTGCTCGGACATGATCGCGGACTACGGGCAGATGGACCCGACTATCCTTTCGGTGCAGAAGGCCGGGCTTGCGAACATGAAGACGTGGCTCGCGAGCTGGAAGCCTTCGAGTGACGTCCACGAGGGCGAATACTACGCCCGTCGAGGGGGGAGGTTCGCGCGGTAGTGGCGATGATTTATACATACCTGGTGCTTGCGCGCATCGCACTGGGAAGCCGTCCTGCTATATCTTATTGTAGATATCCCTCTTTGCAGTCAACATTCAGACTCCCGCCTACCGTAGTATAGGCTGCATCAAGTGACCGACTGAGTTCAGCCTATGCCATCATCTCTTGGCGGCAGTCTTGGCTTTGGCCACCATCTCCTCCCAATCCTTCTCAATATTTTGCTATCATCCGTGGATTACACACACAGAGGCCGAATGGTACACATCACATTCGTATTTCCACGGGTATCCATCCCGTCATGCTGTCGCATTGACTGACCCGTCGAAAGGGATACTTATGTACGACCACACGGCGAGCTTGACTACCCACAATCTCGAAATCCCGTGCTCAATTTGAGTTTACATGCTTTGAGGCGCTATGAAGCAAAATACCCCTGGGCCCTGGCAGACGCGGCGCAGAACGAAGGTGAAAGTTGTTTATTCTTGACCTAACACAACACATTCTTTCAGGACAAACGGACACATTTATACTACACGAATACAGCGGATCCTCAGCCACTCCACACAGCAGGCCCAGGAATGGTGTAGTTGGTCTCGCCTTCGTTCGAGTAGATATCGATACCAACACCAGGATCAGACCTGCGAATCTCATTAGTATCGCGGCGTAGACGGTCATAATACGGTCGTTACATGCTGTATGCACCAGGCAACTTCACCAAATAGTTCGACGAGGGGGTCTTGCCGGAACCTCCGGTTACGATGAGTTGTGCGCATTCTGGGTAGAACTGCGGTTGGTTGGAGGTGTGAATGGCGAGTAGCTCATGTCGGATGAAGTACTGTCCGGCCGCGAGGCTAGATGGAATCTTCGACGTCCAGGAGTTGTTGTTCGCGACCAGCTCACCCATCCCCCAGAGGCCGCCAGTGAGGTTCCCGGATATCAAACCCGCCTGATCGATTTTGAACTTATGACAAGGATTCATTATGGGCTGCAACGGTGGAGATACAATAATCGGAACCTACCCAGTTCAAGGAGGATGTCGTCGCAGTCGTGCAGCTTGATCCACAGCTGGCCATGTACACCATGACAGGTCCAATCGTGTGAGGCCAGGTGCTGTTGACCGCGTGAGAAGTCTCTCAATCTTTCCAAATGAGTAGACTCACTTCCAATACGCAGTAACGGAAGAACCGGCTGAAGCATATCATAAGAGCGAAAAACAGAGTGATGATGCGGCAACAGCGTACCAGCGACAGTCGCAGACTGCTGGCCTGAACCGAGCGACGCGCCATTCGTGTTGCAGGACAGGTATGAGCTCGTCGGATCCGTGATCGGATTGTAAGTGTCCCACTAAAGCTGTAATCAATTCTCGTCGATCACATAGCGTGAACGATAGACACACCTCGCGCTGAATGCTCGATTGGCCGGTGGGTGTATTGTAAGCGGCGAACCTGTCCGGATAATGAGGATCCATGTACGCCAAACTGGTCGGAGGGATACTGACCCTTTGTAGTAAGTCCCGGCTATGCTGTAGGCGAGCACTCCTCCGTGGGCAGCGGCCTGAACGTGTCGTGAGCATAGCGTCTCTGACAGGTGTGTTTCGATAGAATAGTCACCATTGGGACCAAAGCAAGGGCGGTGAGAGCAACTGTGGCAAGCATGTCGAGAGGATACAGAACCTTGCGTCTGCGAAACTGAGGTCAACTGTGACTCCATTGGACAGCTTTATACCTAGGTTCAAGGCAGGGTAGAATAAAGGAAACCGCGCTTCATGGACTATGTCACCAAGGTGGGATAAACTTCGGCTAGCGCAGATAGTCTGATAGACAACAAGACCGATTCCGCTTGCTTGAATATTCGGGAGATTGTGGAGTGCTCCACATGTTTTCGCGACCGGAGAATATGTCACGCTTCTGAGAAGACAAGAGGAATGGTAGAGGGTGTGTTCGGCACTCAAACTCACTACCTTAGGCTCCAAAACGAAGAGAGGGTGTAATCATGAGACCTTACAGATAGAATGAGTAAGGCCATGAGGAGGGTGTCGCCTGCATGCGCTCGGTCCGAATAGAAACCCGAAAGAACGAACCGTCCTCGTGGCGGAGTACTGATATTCTGCGGCATATATTTCGGGGAGAAGGTAGTACATAGCACAAGCCAGTTTGTGTGGTCTGCAACACTTCTCCCGCGAATTGAGGATGAAGAGACTCACGTGTTACTCAAACTCCACAATGAGTGAGGTAATTGCAAGGGAACCCGGGCTATTTGACGGAAGGACGATGCAATGGAATAGCTAAGAGGTCAGGTTGTACTATGAGAATGCGAAGGAACGACATAGCGACGTTAACCCAAAGTGACGCAGACGCCTTGTGTACCACCAATATACGGATGAAAATACAGAATACCCGTCAACTGCCACGTAAGTAAGGTATTAAGTACGAGCAAAAAGTCAAAGTGAGGTGTTGACGACGCACAGGCTCGAAAATGCGGCAGCACTCAATCGTCCTCGTGAATGATAATCTTCGGGAAATCCACAGCCACGGGCGCGGGTTCGTCAGCACGCGACGAGTCGCCTGGTATCTGGGGCCCTATTTCCTCCGCAGGCGAGTCCTCTGCCTCGTCCTCGCTCTCCTCGCCAGGTCGTTTGAATACCAGCTCCTTGCCATTGACAAGCCGCTTCTTCTTCAGCATAGAATTAGACGTGGGGGGATTGACTTTGCCTGTTGCATCGACCTCCGCTAGGTCTCCTTTCGAGTCCTTAGCCTTCGACCTTTCTTTCTTCTTCTGACGCTTAGCTCGGTTCTTGGAAGTCTTTGCCTCCGCCTCTTCCTCGCGCTGACGTTTGCGTGTCTCGAATTCAAGTTCTTCCTGCTCCTGTCAAATTGGATAGGACGGTCAGAAACCAGTGTGAAACATGCCGTAGATGAGTACCTTCTGCGACTTGTCCCCGAGCGCCTTCAACCGCTCGTATTCTCTCCGCCTGCTTGCCTTGTACACATGGAACTCTCCGCTCCCTGCGCCAGCGCTAGAGCCCTGGACGTTCTTCATCATCTCCCTAGCAGGCCGAATGGTCTTCTCCTTCGGCGGTGGGGGAATATATGCCGGCTTTGAGGGATCCTTCAGCAGACGATCGAGTTGCATGCGTTGACGATCGACAGCAGTCGTGGCATGTCGCGCAGTGACAGGCTCTTTAGATGGTATGGGAGATGGTGAATGCGACATTGCTGTACGGCGGTGACTGCGATGTTGGAATGGGCAGCGGTGAAGGTCAACGTCGAGAGCCTGCCAAGTACGCGTTCAGCCTGAGAGCGTTGCAGCCTAGACACAGCCTAAGGTTAGGGGTTCCATTTCCTCCCTTTCCAAAGTGAACCGAAGTATGGATCTGTACTACTCAAATTGACACACAACTCGTCAGAGAATCAGCCGTGATAAAGGCCGTCCACTCCAGCTATTCGAAGACAGACTCGCAGACACGCGATGAGCGACTGGCGTTCACGATCACGATCACGTTGCGCTTCCGCGCTGGTACTTCGGTCATGGCAATATGTGAATCGTAGACATGATAGAGGTCTAGAAGTACACCAAGACGAAGACGTAGAGTATATTATACGACTACTTCACGAGTCAGCAGTTTCTCGGTAGATGGACAGAACAAACTCACGTAGGACAGCATTGATGCAACCATCGTTCTCCGGATTATTCGTTACCTGAGCGTACTTCCCAAACACTACCTTCCCTCCGGCAGTGACCATGCCCAGCTCAGACACGTTGACTTCAATGACAGTACCCTTCGTCAAGACACCGAGTTGTGTGTACATAGGCGATTGTGGGTTTTTCTTGACTCCAAGGATTTGTAGTTGAAAAGTCGCCTTCAAGTCCGCTGTAACGTGCCATCAGAATGGCGAGGATCTCGAGAAGACACGACATACGATGCGTGACATTGGCCTTCTTATACCGCAGTGCCATCGGCCGGATGAATCTCTCCATCTTGACAGGTTTTCGTGTGAAGCCCTCTCCAACGAATGTCGCCTTCGTGACCATCCGTTTCCATGACTTGCTTTTACTCTTTCCCGTCTTCATAACTTTGAACATCTCGTCCTCCGCTATTCCACGGACTTTCGGTAAAGGTACGGCATATTTTGCTGCCTTGTCCTTGCGCTTCTGTTTGATGGCAGTGGATAGAGCCTTGGCATCCTTTTGACCTTCCCGATCTAAGAGGAAGGTAGGTAGAGCACCGTCCGGAACGGTGGACGAATCAGCTTGCTTGACATTCCGCTCGTCGTGTGCTTTCAGGGTTTTCTTGAGTTGTACCTTCTCTGCGTGACGCTTGGCGTGCAGGATTTTGGCCTTCAGACCGAAGGCCTTTTGTGCAAACGCGGACGAGCGATGAACTTCGCGAGCTTCACGTTTCCGCCTGGGCATACATTAGACGAAACATCGCACTGGAATATAGTAATTGGACGCACTTCCGCTCAAAGTGATCTAACCGCCGGCCATGGCGCTTGATGTGCTCCTCGATGTACTCGTTCTGAAGAGGGGTCAGCTGGGAGACTTTTCTGGAGTAGTGAGTGCATTTACCTGAGGCTGTCAACGAGAAAGACGGGTCAGCGAAGACCTGATGCCAGAGAAAGGAGATCCTACCATGGAGGCTTGAAGGAGGAGGATGCAAATAAAGGTCAACACACCGCACCGAAGTGGCTGCGCGCGGCCGGACTCATATAGCACACCAAATCTAACACGTCGACACCGACACCACCACCTCTATCCTGCTCTCCCCATCCTCTTCATGTGGCAGGACAATACAGCTCCCTACGCTCCATCATCGTCTCAGAACGCATACTACCCTCAAGCTGCCCCGAACGCCCCGCTCCAGTTCTATGACCAAAACACGTTCTATCCCGGGTCACGTTCCAGCCTCGAAGGCAATGTTGGTGCGCAGGGGACCATAGCCCAGCAAGGGGCTGCACCTGGGTATGGAGGCAGCATCCAACCCATGGGAGGCTGGTGGACAGCATTCGGCACAGGAGGGTTTGAGGGCGAGCCACCACTGCTAGAAGGTGCGTCAGGTCGCCTTATGACTATATACGTGCTGAACAAGTGCGCAGAGCTGGGAATAAACTTCTCACACATCGGGGCGAAGTCTATGACGGTTCTGAATCCTCTGCGGCGCGTCGACGAGAACATCATGGACGACGCCGACTTGGCCGGTCCCCTTCTATTCTGCTTCTGCTTTGCGACTTGCCTTCTCTTTGTAAGTCATGATCCATCAAACTGTAGTTCCTCCACCGATTTGACGGGAATTACTATGCTCTGGCTTACGACTTATGCGCTTTCGTTAGTCAGGGAAACCTCAATTCGGGTATATTTACGGAGTTGCGCTTCTAGGCTCTGCATCTATCTACACCCTCCTCAACATGATGTCCGAGAAAGGCATCGATGCGTATCGCGTTGTCTCAGTGTTGGGCTATTGCCTGCTACCTATGGTCGGCGTCGGCGCGTTCAGCGTTTTGGTCAAAATGGAGTGCGTGCCAATCTGTTTGCAAGCCGTGTCGAGTCACTGACAAGGCCGCAATAGTGGACTATTGGGGTATATTCTGTCATGTCTCTCAATCGCTTGGTGCACATATTCCGCCTCCGGAATATTCGTCGCCGTCCTGCGGATGTCCGATCAGCGGCTTCTGGTAGCATATCCTGTCGGACTGTTATACGGCTGCTTCGCCCTACTCAGCGTCTTCAATGTCGGTGTAGGGGGATCCACATCCGGGAAGTGACCGGACACCTCGAGGTTGGTGATACCGTAGATTGTATCCTTCTGTGTATGTATACCTGTCAGGAACTTTCACGACGAAGTAGTGACCACACAGGCAACAAAACGATATCGCTTCCCATCCAACGCAAATCCATCAATTGGATGACCTACTGCATGTATTACCAGAAACCGGGGATGATTCTCCATCTCACCCTTGTCGCCCAGTGGCTCCAGGCTTCCCCGAACTCTTCCTTCAATACCTTGTCCTCTAGCGGGGCTCTCCGTACTACCATCCCTGTCACCACCGCACTAGTGACTATCCACAACGCAGTGACCCACTTTATAAACGGACTTTGCAGCCAGCCGCCTTCGACTATCCAACCGCCGGGAGAGAACAAGCACAACGTTATACCCACTGCGAAAAAGATGGCTCCGGCATACGAGGGGTGTCGAACGTACGCGTATGGGCCAGTAGTAACGAGTTTGTGTTTGCCGGCGGGCTTGAGAGAGAGTTCGAAGGTGAACAAAGGACCGAGGGCACTGTACGATGTGAGGCGTAGGACAGTCCCGATGGCAACCAAGGCAGCCCCAATTGCAGCAGGAGGCGTGACGCGAAGCGCGCCAGGCGTGCCTCCGGATGGAAAGACTAATGCGTGCAGCACAGTACGCGAGGTTGGATGAGACGGCGTGTGGGCAGCGAAGGCGAGTGCGATCTCGACGAATGCGTTGATCCATATCAATATCTGCGTGAGGTCAGACGAGCAGAGCAAACTGTTTGTGAGATAAGAGCACGCACTCTAGCTAACAGCGGAGCTCTGAGCAGAGCACGCGTGAAGACGCTCGGCGTACCGTATCGTGCGCGCTCTTCAGCGTTGGGTTCAGAAAAGGGCGGGGTTGTACAGACATGGGAGCACTGGGCCACAAACATGGTGAGCGGGACTCTGCGCAACGTCGTGCTCGCGATAACGTCCATGGCTGGGGGCTTGCTTGCAGCGCTGTTTTGACAATTCTCCGTTTTTGTAACATGAAGACCGTTCAGGTCGCATTGAAGCACGCCTACGTACCTGGTGTGTACAGCTATACACTGCAGCTTCAAGTTGGCGGTGGTGGATGTTGTTCAAGCGACGAAGGCTGTAGCGCTACTAATTATGGCCGATTACATAGCTGACACTCGCGCGTTGTGCGCGCGCAGTCATCCGGCTCGCGGCGAACTCGAGCGGCAGTGATGAATGAGGATCACTCCCAGTTCCCTTCCACGCGCTTGCATCGCCTCGCTATTTCCCCTCGGCCATTTCGGTTCTCACCAGTTATAAGAAGCAAGGCGGAAACACGAGCCGAAACAAACCCTTTCCCTAGTGCTGACTCGGAAGCCGCTCACACGACATACACAATAGGCTACCGTTCTCTCTGCTCCGTACCCTCTGCCATCTGGACGCTCAGAGTCTTATTTATCGCGTACTCGAAAACGCCATGGGCCGTGGAATCATCTACTGGATCTTTCAGCGCCCAAAGTTCTGCTGCTGCCTCCCTGTGCGCGCATGTGTAATTATCATGTCGTTACTGGGGCTTGTCCTCGCCAGCCTACTCTCCATCATTCTCTGGTTTGAGGTTGCCAGTGAGTCTTTCGCGTGTCCGCCTTCTCCTCCACACAATATAACCCGTCCTCCCGTGCGTAGGTACACATACGTTGACAGGGTCAGAGCGAGCGGCCTTCATAGGTGCAGGGGTGGTAGAGAGTCTGCTTGCGCTTTTGTCTGCTGTAGGGTATGTGGTTTTTCTTCCGTCCTCTTGAAGTCATCCTGACAGGCAGAGGATAGATTCATTGGTGCCATCGTGCGAAAGCAGACATTTGTGACCGCATATTGTATCGGCCTCTACATCCACTTCGTGCTCAACCTTGGGGTCGCCGGCTACTTCTTATTCGTGATCGTGCACGCCACGCATTCAGATGCGGTCGCCGCATGCCAGCACGCTATCACCAACACGGACGCGCAGGGACAATGCACCAACCTGCTCGGCGTCGCGAAGTGGATCTACGTGACCGTAGCCTCTGTGCTCCTCTTCGTTGAACTGTGTACGCCCTCACCTACCTTGTTTGTCATCGCACGGGCGGCTCACCGTATCATGTAGATGGCGCGATCGTCGCTACGCGCTATGTTTACCAAGTTCGGACGGAAAAGCGTGCAGCGCGCCTGCCGATGCATGAGCGTGGGGCAAGCGACAGCTCACGATTGATCCCTGGATTTGTTCGCTATAGCGACCCGGCTGGCGAGCAGGTGTACGACTCATACTACTACCCGCCCAAGCACGAGCAGGGGGTGTCCGAGTACAGCCTTACCACGGACGCCGAGGGCACCCAGCCTATGGGTCTGTATGACCCTCCGACGAAAGGTCTACCCTCTGGAGAGTTGCATGGACAGAAGTCGTACACGGACGAAGGAGAGAGGGAGCTGCGGAAGAGCTCAACGTCCCCGCATGCAACAAACGGAGAGCCAGGCCATGAGGGGGAACCGCCTGCCTATGTGTAATTTTGGACTCGGAGCCGGCATCATGTCGCTAGAATATTTGTGTGTATCCTGTAGCATATACTTACAAAATTGACAGGCGTAATAATTACTGTGCAAGAACTGGCTGCGTTGCTCATGCAGTGTGCTAGCGGTGCTATAGAACCCTATGTTGTGGACCCACATCGACACACAGGGTCAAACAACGGCTGCCGTCAAGCACTGCACTCCCGGTCGGCTGTCCTGCAGTCGGCTGTCCAAGCCTGAGAGCACCTTTCACCGCGTCCGGTCATCTCGCTGACCGCAACGCCAGCATCTGTACCGCTAGACTGCTCCTAGATGTCATGCACATACGGCACCATGCCCAACGACAACACATCATCGACTCTGTAGGTCTATCCTCCTTTCACACAACTTGGCTCACGCGGGTCGATGTATCCTCTAGCTCGAGACGCTACTCTACCAACTGCACATCCTCTCCTTCTTCATGGCACCATCGATACTCGCAGTGGTCACCCGCTGTGCCGCGCAGTTTCAGCTGTCCAAGCCGCGCGATTACGACGCCAGACGCTCCCTGCGTCTGTGGTACTTACTCATCCTCATCTTCAACTTCGGCAGCCTTTGGACCCATGCGGCGCAGGGCGTGTCAGAGGGACGCTCCGTTGTGCTGGACTTTGTCGGTATGGGTGCGTGGCAAGTAGTCGAGTTCCAATTCCTGTCTATTAAACCGAGGCCGCAGCATTCACACCAAGTAGACTGCAACTGTTCTCGCTGGACTGCACCATCGTCGCTCTCTCCCTCATTATCACCACTATTGCGTATGAGACGTCGTACACGCTTGCGTCCTCCAATATCGAGGACCCCCTTGCGCCGACCGCAGACATCCCGGCTGACACCTTCGTCATCGACCTTCGCATGTCCGTCTTCATAAAACATCTGCGCTATCCGCCGACGCCCCCACCAGATTCAAGCCGAGACTCGTTATTGCCAATGCCGAACACGGCGTCGTGGCCACTTTCGGAGAGCCTGCGGATGCTCAGGCGAGCGCAGGCGGGGCGTCGCGCGAGGGCACAGGAGGACGCCGGGGCGGCGGGGGCGGCGGAGCGGGGAGGGCGTGCGCCGAGAACAGTGCCGGGAGGAATGGGTACGGACGTGGGAGGATAGGATATGTCTGCCGTTTACATCAATGGTATTTATCGAGTTTATTGTACGATTGGCATGGACGACGATGTTAGGCACGCGCATCACCATTTGCGCTTCATCTGAAGAGGCTCAATTTTCGGAAGAACAGGTCGAAAGGGACATAACACACCGCCTCCCGGAGACATGCTCCAAACTTTTCGAACTCTGCCTTGCAGGTGTCCTTTTGTACGTCGGTGTACGTTGCCACGATGCATTTACCATACGCAGACGCATGTGTAGCACAAGTGGTGGTTGAATGCAATGCTAGCCTGCGCAAGGGCGTTGTTGCAGTAGAGACGGAGCTCGAAGGCTGCATGGCGAGACGATCGCGAAGGGCGAGGACGGAGCAGAACAGCGCGACTCGGAGGGCGCGCTGTGGCGGGGTGCTTAGTCAGCGAGACGCGGTTGCTATTCTTAGGTTTGACCACCAGAGCTACTAGTGACACGGCCGCGACCACAGGCGACCCGCTACATCACCTGCAGGAGGTCTGCACTTCCGCCTCTTCGTTCTCGGTCTCTGCACCGTCGCGCTGCACGCGTCCCCAGCCAGCCTGGCCGACGCCGCCTCTCTCGACCGTGCTAGGTCGGGCACCGTCCCACTCGGCCTCTACCCCTTCAGATGATCGACTACTACCTGCTCGCGGCTACCATCGCCATAATCATCGTCTTACTTCTCTACTTGTTCTTCTGGAACAAGCTCATAGGCTATGTCATCGGAACCGCATTTCGTGTCGCGTACTGGAACAAAGGCGGCGAGAGCACATGGGTTCACATTGGTGCGACACGGTATTTGTCGTCGTGTTCGCAGCTAACTTTCGATACCTCTAAGGTTCCATTCACTTCGCACTGCTGGCAGGCCGAATACTGTTCAAGGACGTTCGCTACCACTCAGCGAGCCAGACCATCAAGATTGTGAAAGGGCAGGTTAGCTGGCGGTACTGGATCAGAGCCCCTACATTAGAAGAGGATTTGCAAGCTCGCGCGACAGGAGAGGACGTCGATGGTCTGCTGCATGTATTCCCATACGCTTCATCTTGCGCCTGACCAGTTCTCTCTTAGCTCGACGTGGGCTCCGCCCTTCTTCCTGTCGCATTCACGCGTCCGTTGAGGGCTTCGAGTGGTTTCTATACAATCGAACCACCGCTTTTGACAATATTGTCTCTCAGATGCAGGAGAAGGAACCTGCTTCCGAAGGCCGTGGGCACGGTACGGAACACCCAGCGACTTCGCTGAGGAACATATTCAGCAAGTCATCAGCTGCCGTCGAGAGTGAGTATCGGCATGTCAAATGTCGACCACCTTCTCACTAGCCTCAAGCCGATCCGCAGTACCCCCCTCCCTCGCAGTCACGTATTATTCCCGTGAAGACACCCGACTTCTTACGGGCTTTCATCGAGCGATTGCGGAAGCAGCTACCGAATCTCGATCCGAAGAGCTTGCTACCTGTCAGCTTCGAGGGGGTCAAAGGTGCCATCGTCTGCGGTAATATGTCGACTCCAAGTGTCTTGGTCGCCGAATTTAGTCGCGCAGAGGGGATCTTCGGGACCGTGCCGGTATGGTGGGCCCATACGTTTGCATCTCCCCCACATTGACCCTTTTTTCAGTCGAAATGTTCGCTCGACCTGTACAAGCAGCTTCTGAACATCAAATTCCAAAATGCGAGTATCAGCATGAATGAAAATGAGCAATACGCAGATTCTATGTCGTCGACAGGGGAACGCCTCAGAGAGCAGATTAGATTAGCACAGTAAGTGTAACAGATTTCCTGGTTACTATCCCATGTCTCATCACCATACAGCTCCTTCAGCCTCCGGTCTTTCCAATATCTTGCTTACTCGGCTTTCGCCAAACTCTGGCGCCCCGCCAAGCTTGCGCGTGCTATGAATAGCCTGCGGGACGCCGCCAAGGCGAACCGGCAGCCTACCACCACATTGGCCAGCAGCTTCAGGAACAGACGGAAACGTGCTCGGAGCATCGATCAAGAAACACCCCCTGGCGCAGACTTTTCACTTTTGGAATATGCCATTGACCGAAAGATACTGGAAGCGCCAGTGCTGGAACTATCGTATTACCTGGATGCTGTTGGTGTCGTACCCACAGAGGAGCAGGCGGATGGCGTGCACTCGTGCTCCTTTGGGAACGGAGGCACTCCGCCGGAATGGGGGCTGGACCTCGTCGTTCATGGTGGCTTCTTTAGATACGGGCCTTGGGCAGATCGGCAACGGTGAGCAAGCAGCCTCATATGCGGTCCTGAACATAGTCTTGACAAAGCCGTCCTCTAGAGCTGAACTGCAGCGAGCGTTCTTTCCACCAGCCTACCAAGATTTGAAGCCATCTCCTCGGGTGTCCCCAGGCGATAATCGGATTTGGACTGCAATGCGGGTTTTCGTCGAGCTGCGAGGTGGTACAACTTTGCAAATCCCGTTTCGAGAAGCCTCTAAGGTAAGTCGCGAAAACATCACTTTCGAATTAGGGCTGAAAAGATCGCGTGTTCTCCAGAACTGGATGTGGGACGGAATTGTTAAGCTTACTCGGCCTCGTAAGAGAGAGGGTGCATCCCTTAGCGTGAAAGCCGGTGATGACTCGACGATCAGCTATTTGATGCCTATGGTGGCAGATCGAAGTGGCTACCACCCTCTAGTAGAAGTGCATCTTGACACAGTTACCGTGTCGTCTAGTCTGAACGACATTCGCTTGTTGACTGCTGAGTCGTGTCGGGTAAGAGCTTCCTCAAATGTTCATTGGTCCATAGACTAATACATTGTTGACAATTCCAGGTTCAGGGTAACCTCCATTCGCCCCTCAAGTGGAATGAACACCGTGAATGGGGCTTCAATATTTCTCTGCGCCAACCTGTGCTGTATTTACTCCGCGACCATATCAACATGCTCACAGACTTGGGGAAGGATTGGAGCACAGGGCCTCCTAGCAACTACTATACGTGGGTGCCCATGCGTTATGTGGTCGACCTCGACTTCCGGAATTATGAGATCAATACTTATGTGAATGACCATAATATCATCGACAAACCTCTAATCCGTGATGAGAACGGTGAGTTTCGTGTAGCCCGAGTTACGTGGGTGTCTGATTCTTTGTTTCCAGCGCTTCTAACCATTCGTGGACCTCTGCTACGGAACAAGAATGTCATACCATCTGACAAGTACCGGCCGATGTCAACAACGGTTCCGTTTTTCCTGGAGGTACCCAACGTCACGATCAGCTTGACGTTGCCCAAGTGGAGCACACACAGGCTGCAAGCACTGGAACCCATCACGAAAGTAGCTACTATTGGATCTCTGCGCTTGGACGGTTCATATCTATACTTCGCGGATGTACGAGAAGCCAATGTTGAGCAGCTCAGACTTAATTTCACCGTGCGTAGTCCTCTGTTCTGTCTTCCTAGCTGACAGACTGTTATGTTCCAGGCGGATGATGTCATCTTCAAGTGCCTTGCGTGGTCAATCCGTCATTTCATGATTTTACGAGACAATTATTTTGGATCGTTCACGCATTTCTCTACACTGAGGGAGTACCTGGAGAAGCGACGGACTGGGTCTGTTGGCGACCCCATCGAGCTTTCATACCGCCGCGGGCATGTACGCATCCTCGTCTTTCAGTGAAGACCGACACTGATGATATTCGCAGTCGAATGTGCTACAAGTCGAATTGCAACTGACTATCAACAGAGGTCTCATCATCCTGCCTGCAGGACTTCCGGGGTATGAGACATATCTCCCATTACCTGGCCAGCCCCCTGAAGATGTAGATCTTGGCGGATGTGCGGTCTTGGCACTCCCTGAACTCGATGTGCAACTCCGAACGCATGACTACGGCATGGGTAAGCTCTGCGGAGACGATATGGTATGAAATACTGACCTTTCACCCAGAAATGTCGCTCAATGTTGGAACCCTGTACGGAAGCGCAATGACCAAATCGACTGAACGGTCTCTGTTCGAGCACCCCGAGTGGATCCCAAGCGGCGAGGTTCTTCTACTGGAAAGTAAGTCCGAAACGCAAAGCCATTGTTCTACTTCTGAGACTCCTTCAGGGATCGACATCGTCGCCAACAGACTATTCGGTCCTCAGCCTCAAACAGCGACTTACGTGTGCATCTGGGAAATCAGTATTGGAGATATCAAGAGTGCGGTGTCGTCTGCTGAGCTCCGAACCCTGATGACGGCGTTCGACGTCTTTATGCTCAACTATCGCGATCCACTCAATTCACCCGCAGTGGAATACGCGGTGCCTGCGGATCCTGACGGTAAGTGTCTTTCGCTAAGACAAAGTGTTTGCTCAATCCGCAATAGTAACATTTTTGAAAATCACGATCGGAAGCATTGATTTGACATGGTCGGCTGCTCCCGTCGCCGTGCAAACTCGTATGCCCGGTGGTCTGCGCATGGAGATGAATGACATGGCCGGCAACAATCATCGAAAGGTCACCAGCATCCAGTTACCTGAAGTTATTGTGAAGGTTCTATCAACCCACCCTTCGCGAGGTCATTGGATAGAGGTCGCAGAGGTGGTATTTGATCTCGCTGTAGACATATACTCTTGTCCACCCGGCTGGCAGGACTCGGCCATCGCCCAGGCTGCCTTCTTAGCAGTACAGGATGCACCGACCCGACGACTGGCTGCAGTAATAAATCACGCGCAGACAGGAAGGAAGAGGCCGCATGGAGGTGAGTCAGAGGTGATAATGCGCTTGCGAAGGCTGACCATTTATAATCATAGGCAGTGGATTGTACATGCCTGTCCTTCGATTACCACGTCCTCTTCGCCGTCGTCAGCCGTCGTTTTCGGAAGTCAAAGTAGAATTGGGACCTGATACTCAGTTGAATGGGGACTTAACAAAGCCGATGCCGTTCTCACATCGACACCCGTACAATTCAGATTCAGAAGGAGACACGTACGCTGAGACGGATCGTGACTTACGCCTTGCGTGAGTTATTCCATCGTCAGTTTGCCCATTGACATTCTGACGGCGTTTTCCTCAAGCAAATCCCGCCCCACCTCTATGAATCCCGAATTCCGTGTGGATAGCGAGAGCATGTCTAGCGGCGACGAGTCCGATAACGCAGACCTCACCGACGATACTGGCACAGACAGCGATTGGTCTGATGGTACGTGCAGCTTGCCCACAAGAGAGAACACAGGCACTCATCTAGGTTTCCAGACGAGTCCAGAGCATCCAAACAACCATTGTCCAATCCATACTCTAAGTTTTCCCGACACTATATCTTCCATGCGTCCAGAAGACCGTCCTCCTGGGCTGGTTCACCTATGATCCTCGCTCGGGTATGTCATTCAATATATAGTCCGTTCTATCTCCTAATTAATTTCTAAGGATCGGAGGCCTATCGTTGACCCTCCTATCAATCATCGGAAAGGACCTCTGGACACGGAAGGACGCGGAGCCTTTTCACAATGGCACGCAGAGCCCTGCGATGACGAGCACGATTCAACGACTGTTCGCGTCCAGAACCGATCGGTCTCGGTCTGGCTCACGCCCGTTCTGCCGTCCGCAATGGTCCAGGTGTTGGAAGAGCACTCGAAGGCTGTAAGCCCCTTCTTCCCTTTCTCACTGGTGATTACTAATCGGTTTCCAGTCTATTGGGTCCGAGCAACGGATCGATATCCTGCTGTCTAACCGTATCAAAACACTTGTCGCGACATCGGACACAATCCGCGATCTCATTTTCAGCGTTCAGCTTTCTTCGCTCCATATAAGGGCCGTCCAGCTCGTGGCCTCTGTATCTCCGCAGGGCGGTCCGGGTGTTCTGCAAGATGGAGAAGCTACATGTTCTGCGGATGAAGTCACAACTATCGATCTGCGCTTGCACGACTTCTCTTTCAGGGGGCAAACAACGCAGCGGAACAAGCGACCAGCAAACTCGTTCGCGGCATCTATTGGTCGTCTGTGTCTCGCTTTGAGCACCTATGGCTCAGCGTCCAAGAATGGACGACTGCAGGGATCTCACACTGTCATGGACGTGGCTTTGACTCGCCCTGAGTTTTCACTGACTCCCAAACGCGTGGACGTCTCAAATGGTTCATTGGAGATGTCCTTGGAGCATGTTGCAGTCGAATATGCGTTGTCTGTCGTCTCGGCGTATATGGGCCCCACGCTCCAGGCATTACAAGATCGCAGACGATTACGGGAACACGAGTTGAGCGTAGCTCGCGTTCGCATTCATCAAATCCTAGTCTGGTCGCAGGAGCATTCTGTGGTCGATCCCCTTTCCACCATCCAGCCTTCGTATCTGATACAAACTGGTCGACCGCATGACCTTCGCACCAACGCAGGCAACAAGGTCTTGGTCTATCTCCGAAGTTGCCTCCGATTTTTGGAGCCCGAGCAACATCAAGCTGTTCGGGAGCTTCAATTAGGCGACAGACCAGAGGTTTCGAGAGAAACAATCATAGAATTACTGGAGAGTCAATTGACTGGTTTAGTCACCGAGGGCGACTTCAGTACCCTCGTAGACACCGACCTCCTCTCAGAGCTCTATGCAGCTCCGGACCAGAAGCATGCCACAGTCGAAAAACTCTATGATACATCCATTGAGGCCATCAACATCAGCTCACAGAATATCAAGCTTTCTATATTGGATCCCTCACATGCAACCGCATCCGACGTTACCATTGGGCCGATCAGCGTCGTAGCAGGTCTGCGGAAATCCGAACTTCTTCCCCCGGTCCCAACGAAGCATGCTAAGGATATCACATCTCATCGAGACAAAGTTCGCCCCAAGTTTGAGCACCTGATGTTGGCCATTACCTTGGACAGCATCGAAGTGTTCATCTTGCCCCATCTTCTGTACTTCGCCGAGCGCATACTGCTTTTACGTCGGCGAGTAGGAGGTCTTCCAACATCAACTCCGGACCACACTTCTCGACCTTCGTCTCGCATTCTGCCTGCTATGGACGCCGTCTATTGTGACTTGACGGTTTCACTCAACCATTTACGACTTCAGGCAGCGGCCGAGAAGTTGGTTCTTGTTCTCGACATCTCCCGCCTCGCGTTTGTCTCCAGCCTCTACTTGAGGCTCTTCGCCAATCCTCAAGGACGCTTTGACATGTCGGCAAACTCATCATTGATTGTGGACGCGATGTCTCTAGAGGCTCGTTCGTCTGCTAATCGCAGCGCGCCATCATCCCAGGATGCATTGGCCGTCATAACCATCCGTAATGCCAAAGCCAATGGTGTTGTGCGACAGGAACTGGCGCTCAGCTCGACCGTGCGCGCAGTCTTGGTGATGGATGATCTGCGATTATCTGTCCCACGGAGTGCCATTCGGCTGAGCAGATTTATAGAGGAATGGCGAGCCGATTTTCTTCCAGGGATCGAGAAGACACTACAGACACTGTTGACGGAGGTTAGACCAGAACCGAAGGCCCGGTCATCACCCGCACCCGCGCAACCAAGGCTCCCTACAATTCATTTGCAACTCTCTCTGGTATCTTTCGGTATTTTCTTGCATGTAATGCCTGGGACTTGGCTCTCCTGGGAATCCTTCAACATTGTGACCTACCTCAGACTTGGGCTCACGAATTCTCGAAAACTGTCGCCATCGTTCGGGCTGCGACTTTCCTCGCAGAGAATCAGTATCATGTCGATGTCTAGCGACGGTATTGACGCATCTCCGACGGAACGGTTGAAGCTCGACCTCCCTTCCCTCACGGTCACCGGACGATATGAAAACCACGGCGTGCACGCTCTGGCTTCCGTCGGCTTGTTCAGAGCTATAGTCAAGCCTTCTTATTGGGATACACTACTTTCCGTCCAGCAGAAGTTTGGGCAAGATTTCAATGATCTCCTTCATTTTTTGGCCGATGCACGACGGAAGAGGCCAGTGAAAGCCAAGCAACAGGACGTTGGACCGTCAAAATTCACTTTGCATGGCGGCCTAGTCAAGGTCAAAGGGTTCCGCATCGGCTTAGAGGGCCATTCATCGACGGTTTTTCTTGAGTGCCAAGATATCAACGGCGGATACAAGATTGAGGATGGCAAAATCTGGCATCTGAATGTGACCGGTCTTGCTCTTTCCCTAGCTCCTCGCGCATACGCATCAGCAAGGACGGCTGTTTTCAATGGCAATCATCGCTCCGCATTTGTCATCATTGACTTTAAGGCGAAAGTGAGGCATCGAAGCAACGGAGAGAAGGATGTTCAAGTTGTCGTACAGAAGACTCATGCGGTCTTGCAACCTAGTTCGATCGGCGAAATCGGTGACTTCATCGACCACTTACAGGTGAGTATCTCCTCTCCGTACTTTAGCCACATAGCTGAACAATGACTAGGCTGAAGTTCTCATTCGACAAGAAGAGCGAGCCCGTGAACTGGCCGCCTTCAAGGAAAAGACCAGAAATGTTATGAAGACGTTCGAGGTCAAATCGAAGGAGACCAACGCGGATGCCCACTTCTCTGCGCTTAGTGGCTATGCCACCACCTTGACCATCAAGAATATCGGCGCTGCTTTCCCTTTGTCCTTGGACGGTAACCTCACGCTTCCTCAGGGCGTTCATCAGCATCCGGCAGTGCCAGCGTTCTTGTTCTCAATAAAGTCACTGGTATTTGGTGCTGAGCGCAGTGGCACTGGGCAATTTACCATGCAGGGATTTTCATTCCAATTCGTCAATAGGTACGTGTTATCGTAAAGGGGTCGTACGCTCTCTCTGACAGCGACAAAGGTTCAAGCAATCGACGCCGTCCGATTTCTCAGGAGAGAACCACCAGACGCGAAATCGTTTAATCTATCCGGAGATGACTGCCCAGCTCCGGTCTGAGCGGTCCTTGACGTCTCGTCGCATTCGGGTGGGGGCTAACGTTAGCGGCTTCATCCTGGACCTTGATTCGTCGATACCTGATCACGTCTTCTCGCTCATCGACGTTTATCGACGAGGCAAAGAACGCGTCGATCGATTGACTGCCAACCTTCCTCGGAGTGCCATGGCGCAGGATTTGAAACCGAAGCTGGAAGCGATCGCAGCGGAGAAACAGGACAAGGCGCTTCCCACATCCAGTATCTTATTGTCATTGGTATTCCTCAGTGGCCAAGTACGGATGCACAGTGGTGCCGCTCTACCGAGGTCAAGCTCTCTCCACGACATCAAGGACGCTCGCATGCCTGTGTCCGTTGCCGAATCCTTCAATCTCCCTGTTGTGTCCGTCTGGGGAGAATATCGTGCCACTCCAACGTCCAAGAAACTGTCTGGATCTCAAGACGCGGAGCCTTCCTCTCTTATGTTCAAGAGCACCGTTCATTCCAGCGAAAACACACTCCGACCCTCGTTATTACCATTCTTAGCAGAGCTCGTGAACCATGTCGAAGTCCGCATGCGCAAGATCAGCTGGCAAAGCTCCGATACGACAACTTCGTCTGCTCGAGAGCTGATGTCGTCAGTGCCGGCGGAACTGTATTCAGCCGGCGGCACAGGACCGGCTTCCAGCTTGCAGATCACCTTTGCTCTTCGAATCGATTCATCGAAGTTGCAGTTAACGTGCCAACCAGACGTCAATGTGATTGCTGGTATCCATTGGGACAGTGGAGGATTCGTCGTCAATATCGCGTCAGGCGCTCGACAGGTTTCTTTCCTCGGAAACGTTGGCGGGCTTACTATCGGACTAAAGCACGGGTTCCTCAGCGAAGATTGTGTCCGGCTTGATGCGCGCAACCTGAATTTCTCAGCAAGTTTCGCGAAAGGTGACGATGCTCTGAAAGGGACTACGAGCATAGTTTCCATCGTTGTCGACACTGAAATTTCTGGAGGCGTGCGCTTCTCTCGTCTACAAGATGTCCTGTGCTTCAAGGCTGTCTGGCTCGATCGCATCCCCGTTTTCAGTGGTCACAGCTCTGCCACGCCGATCAAGCCTCCGGTGACGACGTCTCCCTCTCCAGGTGGCACGACTGCAAAGCAAGACTTAACGACCGCTATCCTTGTCCGCGTGCGACGCATCGGTCTCAACGTGGACCTAGGTCAATCCATCAGCTCCGTCAGTCTGGACATGGACAACGTTGTCCTGCGCAGCAAGCTGGAACAAACATGTTCTGAACTTTCTCTGTCCATTGCAGACGTCCGTATCCTGGCAACAGGGAATGTCTCTGGCCATGGCCACATTCCTGATTTCTCCTTCAAGACGGTCCAGCGAAAGGACTTTGCCAGCCAGACAGAGGATATATTGGCCCACCCCAGGATGTTGGACATGTCGCTCACCAGTGGCACCCTCGATCTTACCCTGGAGTCAGATTACCAGAAAATATTGCATCTTTGGCATGTCACTCTCCCATATATGATTTCACTGTTACTCATCTTTTCTTAGGGCTGAACCTCTCAGTATCGCTGTCGTGGACGATTGGGCACAGATGTCTCCACAAATCCCCGTACTCGAGCGCCTTCTTCGCCTGTCGTTCATCGTGGTAGGCACGGAAGTGTTAGCCATCGCTACAGTGGGGACTATGCCGAAGCTCGTATCTTACGCGACGAAGTTCAAAGCGAACCTCGAGGCCCAGAGGGAAGGAGCGGCACGAGAGTCGAAGGCGTTCAGGATCGCTCAAACGCCCAAGCCGGACAATCCTCTGTCTGCATTCGCAAACGCCATGCTACAGTCGGCTCGAACTCGGCTCAAAGAGAAGGAAGACGGGTTTTCATTTGTCGTGCAACAACAGATGAACTTCAGTCTCAGATTCCTCCGCTTGGTGGTATTTCCGCGCACTATGACCGACGTCGAAATGGCGCACTTCGTGGCCCGTGACCTCCGTGCGAATCTGGATCGGATCGTGGAGTCGGACACACTCCCGGCAAAGCGAAAGCTACAGTTAGCCTTCTCGTCGATGTCGACATCTCGGTTTTCTCAGCTCAATCACGCGACTGTGAAAGCCGATGACGTCCTTTCGGACAGCAGACCTTGGTTTGAAGCAATCCGAAAAGGGGCCGCAGAGTCGACGATCTTCGAGCTGCCGGCCATGGACATGTTCATGGAAAGCGAGGAAGTGGACGATGGCCAGACGAAGACGATCAATTATAGCTTTGTGAGCAAGTTTGCGCGGGAAGACGGGGCCAAGGAACACCCGGTGAAGGATCAAGACGACATATACATCACGCTGAACGTGTCGCTCTATTCATGGCTCACGCTTTTGCGCAAGAACCTGGCGCGGGAGATGGACCAGGTGCAGGGGCCCGGCGACTGGCGTCAGAGCATGCCCCCTGCATCGGGGGCGTCGTCGCCGCGGAAGAAGAGCATTGTCGAACCGCAAGCGCCGGACCTGAGCGGGCGAGACGGCGTCGTCTCACCGACCCTTCGTCCGCGCGTAACGACGGTCTCCAACGACACGCGATCATCGCCGCCTTCTTCTTCACAGATTCACAAGAAGACCGGCTCTCTGTCCAGCGGCGTGGTGCGCGCATTGGCACCCCCCATCGAATTCAAGACTTCGCCACCCGCTGCCGCTCCGCCGGCGACGACAAGCGGGATCGTCTATGTGCCTCTGCACCGGCGGATAGAGCGGCTGAACATGCGGCAGCTTGGAGAGGCGACGCCGGATGTGATGCATCCATTCTTCATGAAAAAGGCGGGATTCAGTTTGGAGGACTCGTTGCCGCAGTATGTGCATGAGTATGCGACGATGCCGATTGAGGAGATAACCCAAGCTCTGCTGAGACTGTACAGCAAGCAGCTTAGCAGTTCGGGACAGATTTGACAAGTTGGGACTTTGGAGATATACGAATACTACTTACCTATACATATATATCTGTACATAATGGATAATAACCTGTCGATGTAGTACGAGATGGACTTGAGAGGATAACGATCATGGATAGTCGTGGACACGCTTCAAGCTGAACATCTCAGATGTGGTGGCGGTGCATAGTTGCCCGGCCCTACGCATTTGTGCTCTCACATTCAAGCAAAATTTTATGGGTAAGAAGAAAGCCTCTTCAGCCCCATCCAAAGCGGCCGCGAAGGCAGCCAAGAAGACAAAAGCTACACAGAAGATCGAGCGAAAAGAGAAGAAGAAGAAACCTAGTAAGGCGAAAGATGATTTTGAAGAGGACGAGCAAAACCTTGAAGAGATCCTTGAAAATGTGAACGAGCTACAGATCTCCAGTATCTGTGTTAATGAATGCCGTCTTCTAGTAGATCAGACGAGAGTGGGAGGCGGCGCACGCTGTGACTGAGGAGCTTGTGGAGGGGCCGCCAAGCAGACGGGCGAACGCAACGTTGACGCCCTGCCCGAATGGCAATCATCTATGGTGCATAGGGGGCGAATTCTTCAGCGAGGATGGGAAAGCCGTACGTCCCTTCGTCCCAGGTTGACCATTCCGAGTTCGCTCATTTTTTCTTCAAGCACTTCTACAGCGACGTATACCGGTATTCCCCCGAAAAGGTCGGGTTTCGTCAGATGCAGGCGACTTCGATCTCTGACCAGTCGCCTTGGACAGGACGAATGGCGTAAATTCATCTCGCCTACGTGCCCTGGCCCGAGGTCAGCGCACGCCGTCGTGGCTACACCAGCGGGTGGTGGGAAACTGTTTCTGTTCGGTCAGTCCTTGCGCAAGATCCCATGGCAGAAAGGCTGACTAGAGTGCAGGCGGGGAATATTCTTCGCTATATCAGAACACATTCCATCATTACCGCGATTTTTGGTGTTTCGACATCAGCACGCATTCTTGGGATCGCATTGATACCAAAATACGCCCAACAGCGCGATCGGGCCATCGGTAAGTACTCCATTGTCAGAAGCGCCACGTCGTCGAACATGTCTGTAGGATGGCGATGTGGAAGCATTATGTTGTCCTTTTCGGAGGATTCTATGACCCGGGGATAACAAGTAAGCCTGTTGAAACATACTATACACAATTGTTCCTCTGACATCGGCTCTGCCAGCTCGATATCTCAACGATCTATGGCTGTTTGACACACAAGAATACAAATGGCAAACAATCGAGTTTAAAGACGTGGATAGGAAACCATCGTGAGACCATCCCTGCCAACCGAGAAGGTCGAAATACTCACTAACCATTCGTGCTCAGTCCCCGGAGTGGCTTTTCCTTCCTCCCCACGCCCGATGGTATCATATTGCACGGTGGGTCTAAGTTAATGCCATCTTGTATAAAGTATATTTCCCGATCTCTAATCACATAGGCGGCTACTGCAAAGAATACGCCAAAGGAAAACGGCCGGTTGGCGTCATGCTCGAGGATACTTGGTTTTTACGGTCAGTCTGCTTCTTTCATGCATGCCTTTGTTCCAACCAGGCTACCAGAATGTCCATCACGACGCCGGCCGAAGGCGCAAGTTCGAAAAATGCGTCTCCTTTGAGCGTCAGGTGGGAGAGGCGAAAGAGACCCTCCACTGCGTATGCCCCGTCGCTCCGGTCAGGCTGCACCATGACGCCCTGGACCACAAGGAATATGGGCATCTTGTTCGGCGGTGTCACAGATGAGGACACGGGGGAAGAGACCATGGAGAGCGTGTTCTGGAACGATTTGTACGTGTGCATCTGCGCTATATGGTAGGACTATCTGACGGTCCGCAGAAATGGGTATCAGCTGAACGGTACGGGAAAATGGGTGTCACTGATGCTGAAGAAGGCGAAGAAAGGCGGAGCAAAACAAAAGAAGCCTACACCGGCGCGGAGAGACGATAGAGGGTCCGACGACGAGGGAGAGAATGCGAGTCAGGCGCAAGAGGTCAGTGGGTGTGCACATCGTAGAGTACTGCGTTGACAGCGCCGCCAGACCAACTCTGCGGATCCCGAGATCGACCCCGACGACCCCATACTGAGCACACCGATGCCTCGCTACAACGCCATGCTCTCCGTGCTGCGCAACACTCTGTACATGTGAGTATTGGCCCTCTCCAGCCGCCGACGACCTGACCCCATCACAGCTACGGCGGGATATTTGAGCGCGGGAAGCGTGAATACACCCTCGACGATTTCTACGCGCTCCAGCTCGACAAGATGGACCGGTACGTGTGCCTGAAGGCGAGCGACGTCGTGATCCCCGCCGGCGATTCGAGCGAGAGCAGCAGCGATTCGGACGATTCGGGCGAGTCAGGCGGAGAGTCCGAGACCTACAATGGGGATGACGACGCGACAGCCGTAGATCCGATCGAGGCCGCCCAGAAGGTCGAAGTCGAGGACGACATCCCACTAGAAGAGGAAGAGGAAGCCTCAGCGGAGGAGGTTCGAACTTTTGGTCGCTCGTAATTGTTCACTAATTTGACTGACACGCGGTGTTGCACCCAGGCTGTCATCTCGCTGCGCGAGCAAGCAACGGCTTTCATGGGCATTGCAAAGGACACGACACGGACAGAGGAAGATGTGCTAAGCACGCCTCTTCCAGGAGAGACTCTCGCGATGTTTTACGCGCGCTCCCGTACGTGTTCCTGCTTTTGCGTGTTGACCGTGTTTCACAACGACCGCGTCAGGTCTATACTGGGCGCAGAAGGCGCGCGAGAACAGCGATAACCGCGGAAAAGAGCTTCAGCGTGAAGGGTTCTCGTTGGCGCAGAAGAAATATGGTGCGTCCCCGAATCTGTGAAGGCCTACACGCGCAGAACAATGACGTGCCTCTCTGTTCAAGCCGCATACAAACCTGTGCTGGCGGAGGTGGAGCGCATATTGGCCGAAGCCGGGCTGGACGAGGAAGAAATGAAGCGAGGCGGAGCCACTGCTGCAGGTGGGACGGGCCAGAGCAGGAATCGACGATGATCGACGGCGGACCCATGCTAACTGAATACGACTTTGCGTCTCGAATGGAGGCATTGCTTGTACCGACTTGGGCTGACGATCTACTCTCGTGAGCTCGATCAGGAAGAAATCGGTGTAACCAGCAAGCGAATTCGCAGCGCATATCAATGCCCCAGATCGTAGTCATCACGCGCATTACTATAACATAACGTACTCATAGACAAGAAACTGAAACAATCAGACCTTTGTGCTCTGAAGTAAGAATCAGCATGGACCAAGGATGCGCAAGATGGAGAACAACGCACCACGGCGTTGCCAAAGCGCTCCTGACGCTTCCGCCTGCGCTCCAACTCTGCAGCGTCGACTTCCTCCGCTGCGGGGACGGGCCGTTTGCGATTTGGTGACGTGCCCTTTTCGGCCGGCGTGGCCGCAGCGGGCTTGGGCTGAGTGTTGAATCGCTGTGCGCGGGCCTTGAGCCTCTCGGGGTCCTAGCCAGGCATGAGAAAAGACACGTGGAACAGAACAACAAGGCAGCATACGTCAGGGGTCGTGGCAACAGGCTTGGCCTTTGCTGCTGGCGAGGCAGCTGCGGCGGGTTTGGGTTTTGGGGCCTTTGGGGCCTTTGTGCCGAGAGGGGGTGCGGTGGCGAGGGAGACCTTGGGCTTCTGCTCGACGAGGGGGATGCCGAAACGCGCGGCGCGGGCGGCGCGTTTCTGTGCTTCGTCGTCGACGGGCGCTGTGGGTGCTGGAGTGTCAGCGGCAGTCGGCGCGGACTGGGCGACCTGGATGGGAGTCAGCGAGAGGACGGGGGGACGCAGACGGCGCGCACTGTGGGTTTGGGCGGGCTTGACGGTGCAGCAGGAGCTGGGGCAGGGGCAGACACGGTCACAGGAGCGGGTGTCGGGGCCTGGGCGACTTGAGGCTCGTTGGGAGTGGAGGAGACGCTGTGAATGGATGAGCGAGACGCGACGCGACGCGTGGGGACGACGTGACTGACACGGGCGGGGCGGGCTGGACAAGGGGTGAGCGGCGGGCCGGCGGGCTGTGAGGAGCGAGCACGTACGACATCGACTTGCGGGGGTGGGGAGTATTTGTGGGAATATGCTGCGAGAGCGTCTGGGCTTGCGAGGATTTTTGCGACGAGGTCTGCCTTTGTTGCGCGGGCGGGTGCGGCGACGTGTGCGCGTGCGAGGACGTCCTTGAGGTCTGCGACCTTGAGTGCTTTCCTGTGTGAGCGTCAGCGGTGGTGAGCGGCGGGGCGTGCGGGAGGGGACGTGCAGTTTTGCGTCCATGGCGGTGGTTGGGACGAGGATGTGGGAGGCGCACGTGACGCTGGGGTGCAGTGAAAGGCCCCCGCCTCAGCGCTGGGGAGCGTTTGGCCAATCATGGAGGACGTTGTCGATCAGCTGTTCCCCTCAGCCTATCAGCTTGCCCACCTCGCAGACCAGCACATCGACGCTATCAACCAGAACATCGGCCAAAACATAGACCCCTTTGCCCGCGACAACAGTCTCTACAACTTTTACCACAGGCAGCACGACCATGTGCAGTCCTCTGCACCCTCCCCCGGGCCCTCCTCCAGGCCCTCCCCCGCGCCGTATCACCCACCAGCTCCCCCGCTCGACCACACAGCAGACCCCATCCCGCCCCCCCTCGACGAAGAGCCCCTCTACGTGAATGCAAAGCAGTACTACCGCATCCTCAAGCGCCGCGTCGCCCGAGCACGTCTCGAGGAGCTTCACCGTCTCTCGCGCCAACGAAAGGTCTGTCCCCGTTCACACCAGAGTCCCCCTCTCCGTCGCTCATTTTCCTTTCTTTTCAGCCGTATCTCCACGAGTCGCGCCACAAACACGCTATGCGTCGCCCCCGTGGCCCCGGCGGCCGCTTCCTCACCGCGGAGGAGATCGCAGCACAAAAGCTGAACGCACCCGCAGACGAGGATGCAGAGCACGAAGGTGCAGCCGACGCAGAGCACGACGAGGAGCACGACGAGCCCCAGGACATGCTCGTCGACCCTGCCCCCACCGCCTTCCAAACGGGCCACTCCCCTGACGAGATCAATCTCATCAATGTCGCGTACAATCCCTTCGTATCCGAGCCCGTGCACTCGCACCCCCACCCGCACCCCCATTTCCCGTCGCCCCCACAGCAGCAGCAGCCACAACAACAGCCCCAGGCCTTGCTCAATCCAGGCCCCGCGGGCCCCGCGGCTACCGTTGCGCGCTCTCCATTCTCTGCGATGCAGATGCACCACGTCCCGCACCCGCACGCCCACGCGCGCCACCACCACACTCGCCTCAATCTCGCAGAGGGGCTCTACAGTAGCGCCCAGCCCGACGCAGGCAGGTCTTGAGTAGCTGGGAGCACGGGCGACCTGACTTATAGTGATATATGTGATACCAAGCGTATTGGGTTCCGGTGCTTGCTGCTATCGTTTTGCTGCGGATACACGGCGCTTTTGTATGTAGTATATAGGGATGCGTGGAGTCTGCTTTGCAATATTGAACCGCTTTCGACTTGTTCCTCATGCAACCTTCTCAGTGGCCGGTATGTTTCAGTGGCAACCAGCGTCTTGTTCACGATGCAACCCGCGAATATTGTAGCCTCGTTTCCAGCCAGCTGGGGCACCAGCCTATATCCTCGTCTCGGGACCAGCACCGGTACGACGACCTGTTACTTGCGCTCAACATTCTGACTTCGTTCTAGGCCCCCAGCTTTGCACCGGCCCCACCCCCGGAACCCATCGCACTCCCATCGGTGCGTACTGAACGGCGTCCACACCTGCCCGTACTCTGATCCTCCATCACAGGCGCTGCTCCAGCTCCCGCCCGCCTACAATGAGATGATGACGCTCATCCAAGTACGCTGTCACCAACCATACAGCCCGTACTGAGACGTCAGCGCACTAGGACGCCCGCACGATGCACCTGGCGACGCTCGAGCAGCACCGCGAGATTGAGCGCTACACGACGGATCTCGGCGAGTGGCTCGGGGAGGAGGCGCACTTCGAGCGCGCGCAGGTCAGGGAGGTCGGGACGCGCGTCGACCAGCTGAAGGAGGAGTGGGAGCGCGGTGAGTCCTTGTGTCGCTTCGCGGAGGTCGACGCTGAGGCGTATCGACTGTAGTCAAGCAGCGTGTGCGGGACGCCGGCGAGGCGCAGCAAGCGCAGCCAGCCGTTTTCCCTCCACCGCCCGGTGCGTTTCAGCAGAGAGGAACCGTGTATTCCGACGACCTGTACTCGTCCGAGTTGTCGACGTCCCCGGTCATCCCGGGCGCGGACTACAGGAGGAGGACGCCTTCGACATCTGAATCGCCGGTTATTCCTTCTCCGATCCTGAGGCGCTTCTGACTGCACAGGGTCATCATGCCAATGAAGAGATCTGATGGACGTATGTTTAGCATATGTATGGTTTCAGGTTCCAGCAGTTACTCAGAGAGACAAAGTCAGTTGCAAAGCAAACACGGGCTTACAGTATGTCAAAACAGTACGATCTGAAGTGTGACGACACGCTCGAATAAATAACAGCAATGCAGACGAATGTGTATGTGCAATGGGTGTGTCTAATGTACAAGATGGAAGCACTCAACACAGTCATGGCTCGACATCCATAGCATCGGCATCCGGGCTGCCCTGCGCCCGCTCAGCAGCAGGGGGCTCAGGTTCAGGCGGAGGCTCCAGCGTGCCTGGCATGCCGAGCGGGCGGAAGACGACGAGCGCCATGCCCGGGTCGGACTCTGCGCGCAGGCGCGGCAGGGGCGCCGCGAGCGGGGGGTGGCGGAGGAACGCGGGGAGGACGAGCGGAGGCGCGACGTCCTCCTCGTCCGACGACGCGTCGAGGTCCGTGATGACGATGCCTGGACGGCGCGTCAGCGGGCGCGGGGAAAGATGATGAAGAGGAGAGGAGGCAGAGGGGGCGGACGCACGGTCTTTTTCGGGCTCGTACCACGACGACGTCCGCATGGTGACCTCTGGCGAGGTCGGCTCGACGATGTCGTCCGTGCGCAGGAACTCGGACGGCGGCGGCAGATCCGCCTCGGTCTCCATCTCCATCGGGATGAGCGCGTCGGGCGGCGCGTAGCTGGCGGGCACGGATGCGAGGCGGGCGGGTAGCAGGTTCATGGTGGCGAAGCCGCGCTCGAGGGCGGCGACACGCTGGCGCTTTTTCGGGAGGGCGGGGCCATCGTCGTCCGAGGCGGGCGACGAGGAGCCGGCGGAGGAGGAGCCGCGCGAGGGCGGAGAGTGTTTGCGCTTGAGGGAGGACGTTTTGAACCACGGGTGTTGCGCTGGCTGCAGGGCCCAAGTTGCTATCGACATTGTGCGCTGTGATTTTATAACGCGGAGGACATTGGAAACGAGTTGAAGTGGACGAGTGAACGACGAGTGAACGTTCTCGAACAGGTTGGAAAGCGGGCGCTCCCACGGTGGCACTGCTCGGACACCCCGTAGCCGCGTCCGTACTTATTCCTGCGCGTCTCACTCAGTTGGCAGATTTCACCGTATCATTCGTGTGGGCATAAGAGTGCATATTGCAGTAGAACTTGTAATCAGAGCGCCCACAGCGACAGGAACAGAACACATATCGACACCATCGACCACTCCCGCCGAATACAAACTCCCTCTAACCGCGCTTCTTCGACACACCAACGGTCTTCCCGCGACGACCTGCAGTCCATTTAGCACAAGCCAGGCACCAGAAATTGGACACCACGCACCGGTCGTCTTGGTGTGTTGACCCCTCACACGGAGGCCCCAGAAGTGCCGCAGACCACGATGCGCCCGGATCTTCTTCAGCCGCTCAAGATCGTCACGCAGCTTCGAGTCCACACCGTTGGACAGGATCTGCGAGTTCTTGCCGTCAACAATGTCCCGCTGCCTGTTCAGGAACCACGTCGGGATCTTGAACTGGGTCGGATTTTGGATGATGGTGACAAGACGCTCCAGCTCGTCAGAGTTAAGC
Organism: Artomyces pyxidatus; assembly: GCA_022160305.1. Taxonomy (NCBI): domain Eukaryota; kingdom Fungi; phylum Basidiomycota; class Agaricomycetes; order Russulales; family Auriscalpiaceae; genus Artomyces; species Artomyces pyxidatus. Next base: position 54,293 of record MU277239.1, on the reverse strand, counting down.
TCGCCAGCACTGCAGCAGCGCATAAAATGGGTTGTGAGAAGGGCTGTCGAGGAGGTGGGACGTCTGCGCTCACCGCTTGTTAAGGTCGACATCGGCCTTTTTGCAGACAAGGTTGGCGTAACGCCGCCCGACACCCTTGATCTCCGTCAGGGCGTACATGATTTTGCGCTTGCCGTCGACATTGGTGTTGAGCAAACGGAGAATGTGCTGCACGGGGAAGAGGTTGGCTCGGGTGTGGAACAGAGCATCCGCATGTAGTACGCACCTGGAACTGAATATGGGCTTCGGGGAGGACGAGAGACATGGCGACCTGGGGAAATGGGAGGTCTACGGGATGGGAGAGCGAAGTCAGTACTCTGGACAAGAGAGACCGACCAACGCCACTAGACGATCATCCAAAGTCCATCCGCTGCATCCACCTCCTGCTATCCTCTCTGCTCCGTTCAAAATCTCCCCATTACATCGTCCAAAGGCATCTCGGTCTAGGGCGCTAGATTCGTGTGGATCGCGGCTCACCTTGCTGGATATTTTGTCGTTGAGGACGCCGGCGGCTGTGCGACGAGCTCTCCAGCGGCGACGTTACGACAGTAACGCGCTGTGTCACAAACTCTCACGCTTCCGGGCGTCGGGCCGGGCCGACTACTACTTATGCGGCCTCCACCGCATCAGCCGCAGGCGCACTGGCAAGGCTTGTCGTCTCCTCTTCCTTCGAAGTGAGTAACAATGTCAGAGAAAGTTCTTTTCATTGCAGTCTAATTAGAATATATAAATATTGCGGAAAATACACTGCTTGACTCTGCGCGTTATCTTTCACCGTTCCACCTGAACCAACCCGTCCTGACTCCCTGGCAGCCTCTGCACTCACTTGGTATCTACGAAGTACTTTTCGGCGACGCTCAGAGCTTCCTGGACCTTGTCTGTGTTCACGCCAACGCCTTGCGCGCTGTCATCCTTCCCACCAGCCTGTTTAATCCTCGTCAGCAAAGAAAAGCCGATATAATGTGCAGTGAGCGTACCTTGCCGCCCAAAACATCAGCGACCTTAGAAGCCCATACGCGAGCTTCGAATCCCTTTGACCGCAGATACTCAGGGACATGGTTGACATGTGCAACCTTGTTCCCCTCTGTGTCAACACTGAACACATACGCGGCTTTGTTCAGTTTCTTTGTTTGCAGGATGACAGCTTGCAGGATCTGTGGTGTGCAACACGAATCAACACTGCACGATCAGCGTAACAAGTGTGCACCGACCTTCACGTTGCCCTCGACGTCCAGAATCGAGAAGTAAGCCTCGGCATTGGGGTTCTCTTTAAAGTAAGCGACAACAGCTTCGACGGCCTGGATGGGGCTGTGATGAGTAACGTTACGAAAAAATGAGACGACGATACAGACCGCCTTGTTGACAGACGCCTCCTTTTCCTTGACTTCTTTGTCGAAGGCTTTGCGAAGGGCCGCCAGACGGTCCCTTAGCTCAGTTTTCCGGATGAGAGAAATGTCAGCTTGACCAAGTTCCTGAGATAGCAAATCAACATAAGCTCTGTCTTGGATGAAAACGGTCGCACCAAGCTCAGTGCCTTGAGCCCAGCATCCTTTGTCTTGCCGCTCGAGAGCTCCACCTGTCGCAATTTGGCTTCCAGTGAATCTGCTCTCCGAGTGACGTCTTGCGCTTCGTGGCCAGTGACCGCGGTTATTCGGCGAATGCCTTTGGCGATGCCAGACTCTTCTGTGATAACGAAGTCCTTGATGTCACCCGTTCTCGCAACATGTCTGCGTATTAAGCGTGAACAGGTGTAAGGGGATGTAGGTGGAATGGACGTACGTTCCACCGCAGAACTCGACGCTTGTTTTCCTCCACTTGGTGTTCTCGACATCGTTCGCAATCTCCTCTACGTCAAACTCGAGGGTCACCACCCGCACAGGATCCGGGTATGCTTCTCCGAAGACAGCACGAAGACCAGGAATTTTCTGTGCAGTCTTGAGATCGAAATTCTTGCTGAATACCTTGACGTTCCTCTTAATCCAGTCCACGCTCAAGGACTCGATCTTGGCAAGGTCGGGAAGGGCGATCTGGGCTTTGTGGGAGAAATCGAAGCGCAGCTTTGTCGGGGCGACGAGTGAACCCTTCTGGTCAATATGGTCCCCGAGGATTTCACGGAGAGAAAAGTTCAGAATATGCGTTGCCGTGTGGTTGTTTCTCAGCGGCCAGCGCCGAAGCTGCGGGACAGGGTCACGTCAGCGGTAGGATGAGCAAAACACGTGGATGAATCACCTCATCATAAGAAGAGACGACGCTGTCTCCGACAGAGAGTTGACCATACTTCAGGTGCCCAATATGTAGAACATAGCCATTGAATACTTGCACGTTGGTAACCTCGAAGTCGGCCACGCCGTCAACGACGATATTGCCAGTGTCATACTCTTGGCCGCCAGATTCGGCATAGAAGCTGGTGCGGTCCAATATTAGTCCGAAGGGTGTGTCGAGAGGTATGTCGGAAGTCGACTTCAGGAATGACTTGTTGAAGTAAACGGCCTTCACAGTGGCATCAATATTCCCAAGGCCTGCCCAGCGGTGTATGTCAGCAACTGCATCATCACAGGTAGACGCACAGCCTACCGAACTTGGCGGAGTCATCCGTTTTCGGGACCTCGTCGTTCTTTTCCAGAGCAGCGATGTCGTGTACGTCCAGTCGAACAACGTCTTTGTCATTCTTCTTGAGAGAAGCCTTGCTGGCTTCCTTGGATGCTGCCTGGGCAGCTTCGAACTCCTGTTCATTCACTCCCAGACCCAGCTCTTCCGCCATCAAGAGAGTCAAATCCACGGGGAAGCCATAGGTGTCGTACAGCCGCCAGACGTCTTTGCCGTTGAGCTGCTTCTCTCCCTTCTCCAATGCCTGGGCAGCATATTGCTCAAAGAGCTTCTCACCGCGATCAAGGGTACGAGAGAAGGACTCCTCTTCTTCGTCGAGAATTTCCTTGATCTCATCGACCTTCTTGGTTAATTCCGGGAACACGTCGCCCTGGAGGTAGCTTCAGCACCTGCGAGGCTTCAAAATCGCGTTAAGAAGCCTACCAGCTGCTCTACTACGACTGGCGACAATGACGAGAAGAAAGAACCAATGGTGACACCAAGTTTTTTCCGTGCATATCGGGCACCCCGACGCAGGATACGCCGAAGAACATATCCTCGGCCGACGTTGTTTGGTACACCTCCGTCACTGAGCGCAAATGTGAGAGTTCGAACGTGGTCGGCGACGACACGATATGCAGTGTCAATGCCGTCGGCATCCTCCTCGCCAAACTTGCCACTGTACTCCCGGACACCGGTGAGCTCTTGTACGCGTTTGAAGATAGGTTGAAAGACGTCGGTATCGTAATTCGACCGCTTGTCCTGAATCACCGAGACAAGGCGCTCGAAACCCATGCCGGTATCGACATGCTTGGAAGGCAGAGACTTCAGAGAACCGTCGTCTTCACGATTGAACTGGATAAACACGTTGTTCCAGATTTCCAGGACGTCGGGGTCGTCTTGGTTTACGAGATGCGCAGCATTGCGACCGCCTATCCGATCGAAGTGAATCTCGCTATGGGGATATGCGTCGATAGGGTATAATTGGAGGACAGGTAATCAAGCCTTACCTGCAGGGTCCGCACGGGCCAGTGGCACCCATCTCTGTGACGGAGTTGTAGGAAGCGATAGAGAGACAGTCAGGGTGACTCACCCCAGAAGTTGTCTTTGGCGTTTCCTGGAAGAATGTGATCCTCAGCAACGCCTTGGTCCAACCAGTACTGCTTGGCCTCAAGATCTGGTTCCAGGCCATTCTTGGGGTCGCCTTCAAAGTATGTGACGTATAAGCGGTCCTTGGGCAGCTTGTAAACGTCTGTAAGGAGTTCCCAGGAGTACTCCACAGCTTCTTTCTGTCGAATACGATGAGCAGATGACTGGGAATGGGGGGCATGAGACACACCTTGAAGTAGTCTCCAAACGACCAGTTGCCCAGCATCTCAAAGAATGTGTGGTGATATGAGTCCTTGCCAACATCATCAAGATCTATGCAGAGAGTTGGATGAGTATAGATACTTTACACTGTGAGAAATACATACCGTTGTGCTTTCCGCCTGCTCTTATACACTTCTGAGTATTGAAGGCGCGCTTGAGCTTGGCCAGGTCGGAATGAGGATCGACGGTGCCCAAGAATATGGACTTGTACTGTTGTCGGGGGTCAGAACATGTTGTGGTGGCGAGTCACGATACACACTTGATTCATCCCGGCATTGGCGAAGAGGAGAGTAGGATCCTCATACGGGATGGTTGCGGACGAGGGGACGAATGTGTGCTGCTTTGACTTGAAGTAGTTGAAGAACTCCTGGCGAACCTGAGCGGCGGAGAGGGCTGGGGTGGCCATGGTGGACAGCGATCTGAAGGACGGACGGAAGAGACGGAGAGCTAATCGCATCTCGAGTCAAGTCAAATCTGCAGCTCTCAAAACGGTAGCCATCCGTCACGTGAGTTATCGCGCACGCCGCATCAAGACGCGGTCACGTGCAGTTAGTTCCACGGCCACGCGCGCTTAACTCGGCTCAAAACCCAGACACCCCTCGTTCACTCGTCGTTCACTCTGCACTCGCCCCTCCTCCCCCTTCCTCCTCGCTCACCCTCACAGTACATGCCTGCAAAAGTACCGTCCGTGATAAAGGTGCGCCCAACGTTTCTCACGGCGACAACACTTCCTGAGACGTAACATAGTGTGATTCGGAGTCAGACCTCCAACGTGAACTGGTCGACATTCGGACCAGCTTGTCCCTCACAGAAACCGAAGACACCTGGGAGAAAATTGCTCGCGCTCTTTCTTCCTTGTCTGCACTATCCAAAGGAGGAGCTTGTGACTATCCGTCTGCCTTCACCTCAGCACTCCGGTCGCTCTCTCGTCCCATCACCAGCGCAGCATGCTCCGAGCGAACTCGTCTCTCCGGCGCTGCCATCGAGCTGATTATTGCCTTGGCCACTGGTCTGGGCACCTCCTTTGAACCCCTAGTTCCCCAACTCTTCCCCACACTGCTCTCCCTGTGCTCTCGCCCCAACAAGGTCTTCATCGCTCGTGCCAAGGCTGGCATCGAGGCAGTCATTGATCAGACGCAGCTGCCGTCCGTTCTCCCGTACCTCGCTGAGGGATTGAAGGACAAATCCGTGTCGCTGAGGCTAATCGCCATCGAGAGCATCCTCGCCTGTCTCAACTGCCTAAACCCACCAGACCTTGAGAGGGAAACGCGCGCCAAGGACATTGAGGGCTCCATCAAGCTGACCGCCACGGATGCGAGTGCAGAGGTGCGCAAGATCAGTAGGCAAGTGTTCGATGCATACAAGATTCTGCTGCCAGACAGAGTAGACAGGTACGCCTTCGCTACCCGCTTTCACCGTTGCTTCCTCATGTTCGTTCCAGCTTCACGAGTCCCTTGTCTCCCACCGCCAAAAAGTACCTCAACATCAAAGCCTCTGTAAATCCGAACTCCCGCCCTCAGTCCGCCCAGTCCGCTTATTCTACGCACTCGGCTGCTGCGACCCGACCTACGTCGGCCATGTCCACCGGGGCCAAGCGCTGCGAGACCGTCGCTCGTCCAGCAACCGCCATGACACACACCCGCTCGGCCTCGGCCTCCGTCCTGACGTCCAGAGCGATGGCTGCGCCTTCTCTACCGCCTGTCCGTAAACCTGCCCCGCTCGCTCGCAGCCAAACCGAAGTGATCGCACCCGTGCGGGAGCGCCCCGCTGCCGCTCCCAGCCGCAGCGCCGCCATGCCCCCTCCGCCCACCATCCCGGTGAGGCGCGCGCAGTCTGGGCACCCGACGCGGCCGCCTCCGCCGGCAGAACGGCACGCTGAGGCGTCCAGCTCGCGAGCGATGCGACCGGACGCGCCGCAGCAACGACCGCCCACTGGAGGCCCGATGCGTCCGAATCCGGATGCTGCTGCTAAACCGATGTCGATCAAGGAGCGACTCATGGGCGGGGCGCGAAGGGTTCCGCTGCCTGAGGCGCAGCGTCCACAAGTCGGGGAAAAGCCCGCTGCGGAAGCGAAGGAACTCCCCAAGTCTGTGACTGCACAATTATTTTGACTGTCTTTGTCCTGACTTTTCTTGGTGAGCAGGTCTACTGCCGCTAATGTGAAGGACGCTCCCAAGATTTCCCCGCCGACCTCGTCGTCTTCCACTGCGAAGCTGAATCCCACCACCTCGACGTCTGCAACGACTACATCAGAAGTAACAAAGAGAGATGCTCCTCCTAAAACCGTACCACCTAGCTCCTCCACGGCGGCTGTCAAGCGACATAGGACTATCTCGACATCCACTGCGAGCACCGCTCATGCAGCCGCTGCCGCAGCCCCGGCTAAGAAGGCGGAGAAGCGCAGTGGGGGAGTGATGCAGCCAACACTCTCACAGCTCGCACGCATGAAGGCGTCCGAGCATGACAAAAAGAGCACCGCAGCGAACGTGAAGGCGACTGGCACGATGAGGCCACTGAGCATACGGCCGAAGACCAAACCCTCCGGAGATGCCCAGAAAGCGCCATCCAAGCCCGCGACGAAGAGTGCACGGACGAAAGAAGCTGACGCGATTATCCCAGAGGCATCAGTCCCACTTCCCGCCAGCCCCACAGCTTCTGCCAAGGCAGCATGCGTCCCGCTCCCACCTTCTCCGACAGTCCAGGCTCAAGAAGACGCTGACATCGTCGAGATCGTCGAGGACCAACCAGTCGCTCCGAAGATAGAACATGCGGTCGATTCACCACAGTCCGCCAGTACAGGAAGCGGACCCGCAACACCCGCCAAGGACTCGTATCTTGCAGCTCAAAGCTTCAGTCTGGCTACGAAGACGCCGATATCCACGTTGATGTCGAATATCCAGCGTGGATTCCTTTTCTCACCGAACTCACCTCTGTCTCCGCCCCAGTCGTATGCAACGACGGGATCAGAGGGAGAAGATGGGGCCTGGACATACCCGTCGTGGCCACCGCAGGTGAAGAATGTGCCAATCTTCGGCCAAGGGGAGCCGATTTTCGAGGAGGCGATGGAGCCTCCGTTGAAGGGCTCGATAGAGGGAGAGAGTGAGCAGGTGAGACGGGCATTGGTGGAGGTCGATATGAACTAGGGGATATGGAGTGATTACATTACTGCCCTCGCTTCGGGCCATATACCACAGCAGGTCTAATATCATGATTGCATGCACGGTGGCTTTTCTCAACCCTGGCCTCTTTCAACTAGACACGAACGCGAATTGGGTTAGCATTGCGCACGAGATGGGGGCAAGGACGCGTACCGGGTAGCCACCTGGTGTATGATTAGAAGCGGTCGGTGCGATAAGGAGAAGAGACGCACGAGCTTAGTGGGACAGATACCTCCTGCCCTTTGCCTTTCTGCGCTCAAGAATTTTCCTGCCTCCGATGGAACGTTTCCTAGCCAAGAAGCCGTGTTTCCGCTTCCTGACGCGCTGAGACGGCTGGTATTCGTTTCCACGGGATGCGTGGCGGACTTGTTGGGGTGCGGAAGTGGATGGAAGGGGAGCAAAGCGCGGCAGTAGGAAGGCGGAGCGCAAGAGGGTTGCGCGGTGTGTGGGGAGGATGGCGACGAAGGGGGTGGGGGCGAGGGAGGCTACATGGCGGGGGACGAGAGGGCGGGGGACGGGCGGGCGAATGAGGCGAGCGAGCTGGAGGGGAAGGCGGGGCATGGTGGCCGACGATGGGCAGGACGCGCGCGCGATATGGGGCTGCTGGCGGGGCCGGAGAGGGCCAAACAGAGGACAACAAAGGCATGGGCGCCTACGGGGTGGCACCGGCGCCTACGGGCTGGCTAGCACTGGCGCCGTACCGCCCCAGGACTTTCTTGCTCTCCTCCTGCTGCAGGCGTCCGCTCGCACGATGGGCAACTCAGCGTCCTCGCCCCAGCACCTAGACCTCCCGCCCCGCCCCCCAACGTCCCCCTCCGCTACCAGCACCCCCCACACCGTGCACCGCTCCCTCCGCACAAAGAAGAAATCCCTCGAGCTGCCAGACCTGGCCTCCCTCTCCCTCACTCCTGCCTCATCCTCCCTCAACTCCCCTAGTCACTCCCCACATCCACACCAGCGACGTCCAAAGGCTTCTTCCCCAATCCCGATCCCCGCTCAGTCAGCTGCCGCGAACGCGAACGCTCAGCACCCCTACCAGTCCTATCCGAGACCATCGCAGCTACCTTCCACAACTCAGATGCCAGATGTCCTCGCACAGCAACAGCCGTCGACTCACATCCCCCTCTTTCCCCCCGCACAGCGATACAGATCAACCCCCGCTCCCTCTTTCGCCCGCCTGCCCCCCATTACTGACCACGAACCGGAACCTGAACCTGAACCTGACCATCAGCCTTTCGTAGCCGAGCTTGTTACTAGCACCATTCCTCTAGGCCTTCGACAGGCCGTTCGCCCTGCGCCTGACGAGCCTCGTGATCCCGTCCTGGTAAAGGTTTCTTGGCGCGGCGGCGGGAAGAACGTCCTGCTCGCCCGTGCCGGCGACGAGAACTGGAAAGGTCGCCAGTCCATGGAACACGAGTGCGCGTATCCCTCCATCTCCCATCGATTGACGCTCACTGTACCTCGTCTTCTTTCGCTAGCCCAGAAGACCCAGACACGTTTTCCACTTACGTCCCACTGCTTCCTGGCACGCACCATATCAAGTTCCTTGTAGACGATGCCTGGCGCGTCGCACATGATCTACCCACTGCAGTCGACGATGACGGCTCGCTCGCAAATTATGTCAATGTCCCCTTTTCTCCTTCCCTCCCCACCCATCCCGCTTCATACGCCCCTTCCACCCATGTCCCCGCACCGTCAGATAACAAGACTCTTCAAGCACACCAACACCAAATCTCCTTCTGGTCTCAGACCTCAGATACAGCGCCATCGAATCCGCTGCTCCCTCCCGGGGCCGATGGCCCATGGACATCTGTCATCCCGCCCGCACTCATCGCTGCTGCGCGCGAAGAGGAAGCTTACCTTGCTGACGGCGCTCAGGGGACTGCACCCAACATTCCGCCGGCTCCCGTTCTCCCTAGGCATCTTGACAAACTGATTCTGAACGTGCGCATCGGGACGCCAACCGCGATTCCGAAAGATCGGCGCATGAAGGAGCGCGACGGGGGAGGGGTGCGAAGTCGGACACGGCTTGCGATGACAACTAGTGCTGGATCAGAGGGTGGAGACAGTGAACACAACACGGCGGGTATCCCGGTAACGACAGCGAGCGGGACGAACGTCAGTGGGCAGGTCCCGCAGCTTCCGCCGCCTCGTGGTCGTAGTAGCGTCCATGGTCCCACCACAATAGTGGGGACAGGTCCGACGGCCGCAGCGCTTGCGCTTGCAGACGACGCGAGCGTATTGCCGGTGCCGTCGCATGTCGTCTTGCACCATCTCAGCACGAGCGCGATACGGAACGGAGTGTTGGCTGTCGGAAATACGACCCGATATAAGAAGAAGGTCTGGTCTTCCGTCGCTCGATCATGCGGGTGTGAGCTGATCCTTTCTCTCAGTTTATCACCACGATATATTACAAGCCTACATGACGACCTCAACACACTTTCGATTCCGTGCCTTTTCCATCTCACCCTCACGCCCTCTAACCAACAGTTCCATGACGATTCTCTTCACTCATCCTGATCAAAATTCCTATGAACATGCACACCACGACCTCATAGATGGGAGCATAGATCTATCCACTTTCTTTGTACCAGTACGTGTAGGACGTTGCTGTTGCGAATATCGATGTATTTTGTAAGCGTTGGAATGTGACACTGTATCTGAGTACTCGGCGCGCGAATGTTCCACCCTGTTCTACCTCTGCACATTCGACGCCAGGACTGCGCGCCGGCGGATCGGTGCCGATGTACGGAACCCTAACCTCAATCGAGTCAGAGACCGGAAAAAGCCGAAAACTCAAAGTTTTGTGAAGAATGAGAGACATCGACGGCGAGCTCTCCCAGCAAGATCCTTGTCTTTCCCTTCCCCCGCGCAACAGAAACTCACCATGTCTAGATTCTTCAGACAAGCAGACGACTCGGACTCCGAGTCTGAGGAGTCCGAGGAGGAGTTGATGACCAGCGACGAGGATGCCCCCGCCGCAAAATCTACCGCACCCGCCGCCAAACCCGCCATGTCCCGCTTCTTGCGCACTGCGGCATCAGACTCCAGCTCCTCGTCAGAATCAGAGTCTGACGATGACGATGAAGACGACGACGACGAAGGATCGGGCAGCGACGAGGACGTGAAGCGCGTCGTGAAGAGTGCCCGGGACAAACGCTTAGATGAGATGGAGGCGACCGGCAAGACGATGGATAACGCACTAAAGATCAACGACTGGATAGCCATCTCGAATGGCATGTTCTTTCCATCCTCGTGCGGCGATCCAATTGCATGCTCATCGGCGCCTCTTCACTCGCAGAATTTGACAAGCTCACGCGCATGGTGCAGAGGCAGCAGAACATGTCCGAGCCCGTGCCGCCATTCTACATCCGCACGCTTTCCTCACTGGAGGCGTCCCTCAACGCCGCGCTCGCGAAGGAGAAGGAGGCGAAAAAGAAGATGAACGCGACGAATGCGCGCGCGCTCACGGCGATGAAGCAGAAGGTTAAGAAGACCGCGAAAGAGTACGAGAAGGAGATCAAGCTCTTCCAGGAGGTCCGTCTCTCCTCCCTTCCGCGTCCGACCGCTCGTGCTCATCGCCACAGGATCCGGAGGCCTTCGAGCGCGAGTTCGCCGCGGCGGCGGCGCCGGAGCCCGTTGCGCGGCCCGCCAGGAAAGCGCCTCGCGAGGGCGCAGAGGACGGTGTTACCGGAGACGCGGACGATGATTTCACTACTGTCGGCAGAGGTGGCAGGGCCGTGCAATATACTGCCGAGGGTATCTTCAAAAACCTCCAGGCTATCCAGGAGGCACGAGGGAAGAAGGTACGCCATCGCCTTTTCGAGTCTTTCTGAATCTTAGCGTCTCGTTGGCATCCTCCAGAACACAGATCGGGCCGACCAGATCCGCATCTTGGAGAGCCTTCTGGAGGTCGCCGTGACGCCATACCAGCGGATACGGGTGTTGCTGGCGCTGGTGTCCTCGCGGTTCGACTACAACTCGTCCGTCGCATCTTATATGCCCATCGAGCTCTGGTCCTCGGCACAGCGAGAAATCGACCTCCTCATCGCGACACTCACTGCAGATCCCTTGTATTCCGTCCAGGAGGTGACCGAAGATTACGATGATCTCTTAGAGCGCACACCCGAGGAGGAGAAGGACGGCGTCGTCCGGATTCGGGGCAGTATCATCAGCTTTGTTGACCGCCTGGATGACGAGTTCACGCGAAGCCTGCAACACATCGACCCCCATGGCACTGAATATGTTGATCGGCTCAAGGACGAAAAGGGATTGTACTGCACCATCTGCCGTGCTGAGGCCCTGTATGAGAAAAAGCAACTGTCTGAGCCTCTTGCTCGTGTCATCATGCGTCGTCTTGAACACATCTACTCAAAGGTCAGCTTTGATGTCTCTGTGTACACCTTGAAGTATCCTCATACTTTCACCTAAGCCGGACGCTGTCTTGAACGCTCTGGAATCCGCTGCATCGGCTTCGAATGTCGCACCCGCGCTCGCCTTGAGCTCACATCCGTCGCCTTCCAGTCTTATCCACGCACTATGCGTTCATCTTTACCAGTCTGGCAACACGGTTCTGCGAACACGGGCCATGCTTAGCCACATCTACCACCACGCTCTACACAATGACTTCCACACTGCCCGCGACATGCTCTTGATGTCCCACTTGCAAGAGACCATCCACTCGGCCGACGTCGCAACTCAGATCCTGTACAATCGCAGCGTTGTCCAACTTGGGCTTTGCGCGTTCCGCTGTGGGCTGATCAAGGAGGCGCAGGCTACTCTGCAGGATATCTTTACCACACAGCGAGTCAAAGAACTCCTCGCGCAGGGCGTCCACCAGCAGCGATTCCAGACCCTGACCCCCGAGCAAGAAAAGGCAGAGAAGCAACGACAACTGCCGTTCCACATGCATATAAACACGGAGCTGCTCGAAGCGGCGTTCCTCGTTTCTAGCATGCTGGTGGAAATTCCGATGCTCGCTTCCATCGATTCGGAAGAGCAGAAGCGGAAGACGATCTCAAAACCGTTCCGTCGCTTGCTCGACTTTGCGGATCGGCAGGTGTTCACAGGCCCCCCGGAGAGCACGCGTGACCACATCATGCAGGCCAGCAAGGCGTTGCAGAACGGTCAATGGGAGCAATGTCGCGACCTTGTTCAAGACATCAAAATCTGGTCCCTCATGCCAGAGGCGGCTGCAGTCAAGGAGATGCTTGCAAAGTGAGTCTATCCTGGGCGACTTTACATGCACTGCGCGTCCTGACATACCACAGGCGCATCCAGGAGGAGGGTCTGCGGACGTACCTCTTCACGTTCGCGCCCCACTACAAGACCCTGTCCCTGTCCCTCCTCTCGCGGACATTCTCCCTCTCCCCGCGTGCCGTCAATTCGATCGTGTCGCGGATGATCTGGACCGAGGAGCTCCCGGCGTCGCTCGACCAGTCGGCGGGCGTCATCGTCTTCCACCGCGTCGAGCTCACCCGTCCGCAGCAGCTTGCGCAGACGCTGGCAGAGAAGGTCGCGGCGCTGGTGGAGCAAAATGAGAAGGCGCTCGATTTCCGCTTGGGCGGGACGACGGGCTGGGGCGACAGGGCGGACGGCGCGAAGGGCGAGAAGCGCGGCGAGCAGACGCAGGAGCGTCGGGGTCGTGGAGAGCGCCGCGGCGGTGCTACACGCGGTGAGTGTGCTCGTGTTCGTTGTCCGGTGTCGATTGGCTTATTTCGTTGCCAGGTGCTCGGGGAGGCCGGGGAGCACGATTTTCACAGGGTCTGGGGAGCCAGATGGCGAGAACAAGATGATCTCGTGGTGTCCGCCTGACATGTTGTGTTTGACTACTTACTTGCTTATGTATTCGTGTATGCATACAATGCTGTGGCTCGCAATTCAAGCGTGTATCATAGGTTTGCTACATCTGTCTCCTTGTTGCGATGCTGCCGTTTTCAAGATATACTATTTACCTGGCCAAGCTAGGTGTGAGGGTGGCGATTAGTTTTCAAACCAGGTCTCTGCGAGTCTCGATTCTCAGCCGCTTGCCAACGTTGAACGTTCGTTGTCCGGAGAGTACACGTACGTAAAGTCGGGTTCGGTGAGCTCGACCGTGTGACCTTCCAAGGTGTTGCTTTCTTCGAAATCAACGTCTTCAACACACAATTCCCCATCACTTCATGACACTCCCTTTCTCTACTAGCATTTTTGACTCCCATCTCACGACGCCGGCGACGGAGAACACTTCTCCTTCACACTCGTTCCGCGTCGGAAGACAGGACTGCAGGGAACGTGCGCAAAACCAAATACTACCATGAGCTCCATCACGATCATGGGCAGCATACCAAGGACTTGAGTCTGGAAGATGCTTGCTAACTCTTTTCACACAGGTTCAACCAGGCTCACACGCTTTTTTCTCGCAGCCCGCTCTAGTGGGACGCACATGTTCTTTCAGAATTTTCTTGATTTTCTCACAGTGGAGTAGTCACTCAGGACTGCAATTGGGAAGCAACTTTCGCAAACGTACAAGTCCTTTGTCCTCCGGCACTACTAGAAGGACGGCGTGAGCTCGAGGGCACAACGGTGTAGCCAACTCGCCGTGGCATTTGTCCCCAGACCCTGCTTGGCGGACTGAAAAGACGCAGACGCCCGCTCCCAACAGTTAGCAACTCCATAATTGTTGGTTACGTGCGTGTCCTCTTGAACCTGTCGCACAGAGGACGTGTACCATAGGGTAGCCCGATCCCCGCTGCCCGCCCCCCTGACCTTCCTCCAGTAGCACCGTGCTGATGCAACGCGTCGTAGCCGTGTAGCCGCCGCCTCCACGCTGCCCCAGTGCTGCATCTGTACATCGGGAGAATTGGGTCCTGTTGCGTGGGATGCAGAAGGCGAGCAGGAGGCAGAGGAAGTGTCGATATCGTCGCAGTACGCGAGAGGAGCACTCAGGATGACAATTGATCCCCACGACCAATCCTTATCGTGGTTGCGAGGCGTTTGGCTGTGAGCGCCGATGGTAAGGAGACTGGGAAGCTGTAGGTTCGCCCTGGTGACTGCGGCGGGTACCTTCCTGTACCTTGGCTAGTAGACCCGGATCCGTGCCACGATCATAATAAGCATCGCACCATTGGTTCATCTTGACACATCTCCCCACATCGACTAGGTCTCCAGCCGTCTCCACAGATGAGCGCACGATCGCGCTGAGGTGCTATGGCGCAATCGGCTGTCACCGCTGGTAAGTATATCTTACCGACCTGCTCTCCAACGTCTCTCTTCGTCATTCGCCATGTCTGTCCAAGCCGAGTTCGTGAAAGCAAATGAGCCGTACGTCGCTGACTTTGGCGACAAAGCTTCACTCGCACTGCCACCTGCAAAGAAGTTGATCGTTGGTGAGCCTCCGACCCATGCGTTAGCTGCCCGACAATGGCTGACGACTGGTGCCTACAACGAGTAACCTGCATGGATGCTCGCCTAGAGTGAGTCTACGCCTGTTCAGCTTTTGTTACATCCAACAACGCGATCTCCTATTCAGCCCTGCTGCACACCTTGGTCTCAAAGAGGGCGACGCGCATATCATCCGTAATGCAGGCGGCGCTGCGTGAGTTGACACAGTCGCAAGCAGCGGATTTGAGTCTCAGAAGCCCTTATCCAGGACTGAGGCTCTTCGGAGCATCGTTGTCTCCCAGCGTTTGCTCGGCACACGCGAGATAGCTGTATTCCACCACACTGGGTGCGGTATGCAGACTTTCCAGACACCGCAACTACGCGAGCTCGTGAAAGAGGCCTCACCCGGAGACGAGGAGGTTTCTCGCACAGTGGACGATATTGATTTCATCACATTCACGGACTTGGATGCGTCCGTACGGAGCGACGTGGAATGGTTGAAAGCACACCCGCTGGTGCTGAAGGAGTCCGTTATCACGGGCTGGGTCTACGAAGTCGAGACTGGCAAGGTCTGCTATTCCATTGACTGTCACTGCACATACTGACTTGATCCTGGCGCATAGGTCCGACAGGTTTTGTGATATTGCATGGGTCATGTACATATACCGAGACGGCCTCTGTGCGCAGTAACACAGAGGCCGTCTCGGTATAAGGTGCGGTTCTGATGATGCTTTCGGTCGAGTAGAAATCGCCTGGATAGAAAGAAACATCATTGATTTGCAGATTTGAAGCAGAATTTACCGTCGCGCGACGCGTATCGAGGGAAAGCATGTGACATTGCCTCCGTCTCACGTGCACGACGCGACGACTACTAATTGCCCGTGGCGGCATATCCTCTTTCATGAATCATCCGATGAACTCGCGGTCTGTTGTGCCGACATACATTGCGACAGTGCTTTAAAAGCCATACAGCCGGAATGATTGTCATCGGGGCTTCGTATGGAGTCATCTTCGCTATTCAGTCAGCCAACCGGTGGTTCATGTTCAATGTTAGTTGGTAAGTGCACTGGTCAGCAGATGTTGCGTCGGGACGCATCGGTGTGTAGCCCTCTTCTTCCTCCTTATACGAACGCTCGAATTTCCAAGAAGCTCCGTTGCTAACTCATCAGCCGTATTCTCAACTCGACTCCCTGTCACGGGCATGGTGGAAGTACTAACGAGCGAGTTTACCAATAATTACCGTACACTATTCAATCGCGATCCCATGACTCCGATTTTGTAAATTAGAGTAGGTTAGCGCGCGCGCACTTAGGACGCACGCGCCTCTTATGTAATACAACTCTTTCTTGTCCTCAATCCCTCATCTGCGTACTTCGTCGAGATCCTCCGAAGCCTACGCTCGAGGGAGAGGTACGGAGTTCTTGAATATAACTCTCTTATTCTATTCTCTACGCTCCTCTCGCGCAACGGAGAGTCTATGAGACTACCTCGTAGACTCACTATCCGCTGAATCGCGACACGTAGCTTCAAGAATCTCTTTTCCAACTCGCCGCTCGAGTGGACGACGCCGGATCATCATCCATTTTCGCGCCTGACGTTACACTGGTGGACATATTCAGTGTTGATAACAGTCCCCCCACCCGAGCCGCAACTACGCATCAACAATGAAAGCAACCCCTCGTTCTTCGAGTCATCACGATTCACGAACACCATCCCGCGCCGGTTCCTCGCCGGTCTTCGTAGAGCCACCGCACACCCCAATCCGCCCACATAGTCTAGCACAATCTCTCCAGGACCTACCCGTCGAACCGCAAACAGCAGCCGATGAATCCGAAACGGAACCCCTTCCAGAACCCCCGGATCAGACGGACCATGACGCGGGCACAGACGAGAATATGTCGCGAGCAGACGCTGTCGAGAAAGTGAACGTTTGGCTGCAATCAATCCTTGACTCGAACGGCTGCCTCCCCGAAAACATGAGGCACCCCGAAGAAGCCAAGTCTATCGTCGACAAACTGACCGAAGCACAGTTGGACCGACGCGATAGAGCGAGTCACCAAGAACTTCTGACATCAGTATTGAATCAAGTTCTGTTAGATGGAGACTGCGTTGACAGAGGACCTAACGCGACTCTGCGGTGGACCATTTGCCCGGAACTCATGGCCACAGTAGTCCGAGTACTGACGGCCTACGACGAAGCGACTTACGAAATGATTAGTCTGGAGAACCCTCCGATCCAGTGGCATTGGAGTAAGTTAGCGGACCAAGACATCGTCGGCTCGCTCTCAGGCGCGGGATCCATGAGAGAGCTGATCATGTTTTTCACGGTATTCCAAATGTTCGCGCGTCACGCTGAGGAGACGATAGCGCTCCGCTACGAGCTACACCATGGGGGGCAAATCTTACCTCCTACGAAAACCCGCCAATCGGTCTCCCCCATCGTCACCCCACTACCACCACCGATATCATCCCGTTCGTCATTCGGCAACCCTAATTTTCAACTCCCGGAAGATGGACTAGGCCCGACGCCGCGCAAACATCAAGCGCAGGATCGCAACACGCCAGCAGCGCAGGCATCGTCGACGAGGCAGACACCTATCAAAAAGGAGCTCTCGGTCCCACCGTCAATAGGGACATCGCTGCTATTCCCTAGCAATCGTTCGAGATCCATATCCGGCCAACAAAGAACCGCATCTCAGCCAGTTCAGCCACCCACCAGAGTCTCCTCGATGCAACGCCGTACGCAGTTCCTCGCCCCAAGCGGTCACCCCAGCGATGGCGGAGACAGCAGCCAAGGCGATGAAGATCGTCGCCCTCACTCGGACCCCTCATGGGGAGCAGCAAGGAGACGCCCTCCTCGCCGCGCAGACCGAGAGTCCCGCAGGAATCAAGGTGACAACCCAATCCCCCAACCGGCAGGCAACGGCGGAGCCCCACCGCCACCACCGCCACCACCGCCAGCAGGCAGCGCCGCAGACACCGCAGGCAAGGAACCGAACAAGCAGACATTCATTCTCCAGCAAGCACCGAGAGACAATTCACTGCGCCTCGACACTAGGATTCCACGCGACCATATCCCCACCTGGGACGGATCCAAAAAGGCCATCCTCAAGTACCTTCATCAGATGTGTCACCTTGCAAAGAAGGGCACGGCGATAGCGGAGGATCTGGGCCGCATCGCTCCGTTTCACTGGACAGGTACAGCGGCCGATTGGTGGTTATTACTGGACGACGACCTCCAGCAGCAGTATTCCAGTTCTTGGTGGGAACTAATGGAAGGAATTTGAGCTCAGTGGTTCACGACTTCGTTCATGGCGGATTTAGCGCTCGAATTCGAACAACAAAGATTCAGGCAACCAGGTCATTCGAGAGAGTCGCCTTTCGAATTTGTCTCGCGCAGGATACTACATTTCAGGGTAACTCGGCAGTCAGCAACATCGCAAGAAGAGATCTTATC
The DNA here is from genome assembly GCA_022160305.1 of Artomyces pyxidatus. NCBI lineage: Eukaryota > Fungi > Basidiomycota > Agaricomycetes > Russulales > Auriscalpiaceae > Artomyces > Artomyces pyxidatus. Next base: position 36,320 of record MU277239.1, on the reverse strand, counting down.
AGTCCTCAAAGTAGCCCCGGAAAGCTGGGAGACAGTACTCCAATTGGATAATAATTGCACGACGGCGGAATTATTAGCGAAAGTGGCGGACAAGACAAAACAACTCCTCAAGTTCTCCGCAATCATGGATGACGGAGCACGTCGCCAGTTCTACAACAATAACCAACAGCAACGTCGCTACGCTCACTTCGCGGACGGCGCACCACCAACAGATGGCCCTTTCGCACAAGACCCGGCGTACGAAGACTCCATGAGCCCATCGACCAATCAGGCAGCAACAGCCATGGCGGCAGACTCGCAACGAGCACAACAACGCCCCCGTTGCCCAGCAGAACGCCGACCTCCGCCAGCAGGCTATGCATTCGCTTGCAACGATTCAGTAGTCAGCAAAATAGCCCCTCCAGGCCCGTGCAAAGTCTGCGGCAGCAGCAAACACTGGGATCGGGAATGCCCACACTGGAACGACTACGCAGTGCGTAGGGAGGTGAACACCATTTCAGCGGCCTACGATATCTCCGCGGAAGACGAAGTACCTTACCGAAACGCGTACGTAGCCTATGTACTTAACCAGAAGCTCGACAATACACTATTTACGCAAGCTTCGTGGACGGAATTCCTGAACGCACAAGCCGCAGCGTGTCGAGCCTCAGCCGCGACCAATGATCTGATCAGCAACGGGACGCCGAACATCGCGACAGCGTTTGCAGCTCACAGTCACCATAAATCGATTCCAGCAGAAACACCCAACACGGGTGCGCAGCAAGCACAGAACGATTTACGACACAATATCGTTCGCATCAAGCCCAAGCGGCACGCGCGAGAGGGCCACTCAACAGTTGGCATTTCAGCACTATCCTTTATGGCGCATCCAATCGACCCGAGACGCCCTCAGGTCGTTTGCCGCGGCGATTCCGGCGCAGACATATCGCTAATCTCAGCAGAATTCCTCGAGTCTTTCCCGAAACACTCGCGACCGCAGCTGAGGAAAGGGCTCAAGATGCAGCTATATCAACTCACGAGCGACGCCCAGATAACAGGCTACATTACCCTTCCCCTCTTGATACCGACGAAAGAAGGACCGCTCATAAGCCTCTTCGCCGAATGCTACGTAGTACCCGGAATGACAGTACCACTACTACTAGGAGAAGACTTCCACGTAACGTACGAGCTTGGGGTTCAGCGAAGCGTGGACCAAGGATCTTCGATAGTAGTTGGAACAACAGGATTCTCGATCGCGGCATCGTCTATATCCGCAACGGACCGCCCACACCTACGAGTATCGAAAGCCTCGCGAGAGGCCGGCTTCGTTAAGGCCAAGACTCACGCCAGAAATCGAGCAAACCGTCGCCGAGCCCTTGACAACGATAGGAAACCAATAGCGAGAGCAGCAGAAGACATCCGGATCCCAGCGTTCTCAAACAAGATGGTACCATTGCAATTCCACTCCGCGACGTCCGCGGAATGGTTTATCGAGAAGACCATCTTAGGACAACCAGACGGATCCACTCTCATGACCACGCCTACCCTGTTCACAACGGAAGACCCAAGAGTATCGGTATCGAACCCCTCAGCTAGACCACAGATCATCAAGAAAGGCGACATCATAGGACGACTAGCATTACCGGAGAATTTCGACGAAGAATCGGAAGAGTTGAAGAAACATGCCGCATCAACAGCAACTCTGATACGCTCGAAATTGGACGAGGACCGTCAACGGGAAGCCTCTCAGGAAGCCGAGTTAGATAAAGCTCACGAAGATGCTACCTCGGATAGCAGCAGGAATGTGCCTAGTAATCCCTCTCCGGACGCCCCGGAGGAGGAAGAAGAGCTATGGGGACCAAAGACAGCGGAATCACCGGACCCAACAGTCTACCCGTCGGATCTACTGGAAGAAATACTGGACATAGGCCCAGATTGGCCGGCTTCCGAACGTGCAAAGCTACTCAATGTACTCAGAGAGCGAAAGCTAGCCTTCGGCTTTGACGACCGACTCGGCCAGAGTAAGACCGAGTTCACGGTAGACCTCAAACCCGACGCGCAGCCGGTAGCAGTCCCCATGTATGGCGCATCACCTGCGAAACGAGAAGTCATAGATAAACAGCACGACAAGTGGCTTGCGATGGAAGTTATCGAGCCTTCCAATAGTCCCTGGGCCGCGCCAGTTCTCATAGCCTACAGAAATGGCAAGCCTCAATTCGTAGTCGACTACCGCAAGCTCAACGCGCTGACCGTCCCGGACGAATTCCCGATACCTCGACAAGCGGACATCCTGCAAGCTCTTACAGGAGCACAAGTCATGTCGTCTTTGGACGCACTCTCGGGATTCACGCAGATTCCGCTCGCAGAGAAGGATAGAGAAAAGACGGCCTTCCGTACCCACAGAGGCCTCTTCCAGTTCAGAAGACTCCCGTTCGGAATGAGGAATGGACCATCGGCCTTCCAACGCGTGATGCAAGGAGTGTTAGCTCCGTTTCTTTGGCTATTCTCCTTGGTATACATCGATGACATTATCATTTATTCCAAGACGTGGAGCGAGCATGTAGAACACGTTGACAAGGTACTGGAAGCTATAGAGAAGTCAGGGATAACGCTGTCACCCCCGAAATGTCACTTCGGCTACTCGTCCGTCCTCCTTCTAGGACAAAAGGTTTCACGACTAGGTTTTAGCACGCACGAAGAAAAGGTCAGAGCAATCTCAGAACTCGCCAGGCCGACGCGGGTATCGGAATTACGGACGTTCCTGGGCATGATAGTCTACTTCGCGAACTACATACCCTACTACTCCGATATAGTTTCACCACTATTCGCCCTCTTACGCAACGGAGCCCGCTGGGAATGGGGCGCAGTCCAAGAAGAAGCATGGCTGGGAGCTATACAAGCTCTGAAATCCGCACCGATCCTAGCACACGCTATGCCGGGACGCATCTACCGACTATACACGGACGCGTCGGACATAGCTCTAGGATGCTGTCTGCAGCAAATTCAACCACTCGCTATCAAAGACCTCACCGGCACGCGCGTATACGACAGACTGCTAAAAGCGCATTCAGCAGGCCTCCCAGTACCCACCCTTACCACTCGACTCTCCTCCAAATTTGATGACTCCCCGGTGACGACCACCTGGAATGACACTTTCGAGGAGACAATAGTGCACGTGGAGCGTGCGATCGCTTACTGGAGTAGAACATTCAAACGCGCGGAACGCAACTACTCAGCGACAGAACGCGAAGCACTGGGAGCAAAGGAAGGTCTTGTCCGATTTCAACCGTTTATAGAAGGAGAGAGAACCATCCTAGTCACGGATCATGCAGCGTTACAATGGGCGAAAACGTACGAAAATACGAACCGTCGTCTCGCCGCATGGGGGGCCGTATTTGCCGCCTATGCACCAGGTCTCGACATAGTCCACAGGGCAGGTCGAGTACATTCAAACGTTGACCCTCTCTCTCGACTCCGCCGGACCCCACCGCATCAAGACTCACCATCCGCAGATAGGACCCAGCCGATAATAGTAACCGATAGTGAGAACGCCGCAGGCAATAAAACATCCCCAGCTAAGCGCGCTACCATCATTACCGCCTGGCTAGCGGATTGGAACGACATATTGGAACCAGTCAATGCAAAACAGGACAGGGAACATCCGAAGCTCACCCTCTTCGTCAAGAACACGCCAGACCACGTAGCCCTTGCAATCACGCGAAGCGCAGCAAGGAAGCGCCAGAAGAACTCACCCGACCAAGTTCAACCGCAACTTAACGAGGCACCTATACCAACTCAGCTCCCTCATACACCACAAAACTCGTCGACGGACGCGGACGCCCCGCATCCATCCACAATCGAGCTGGAGAGAGCACGAAGGGAATTGGCAGGCCACGTGCACATCGCGCTTAGTCCTCAACTGATCGAAAAGTTCCGCGAGGGTTACGAGCAGGATCACTACTTCAGGGAAAAATGGCTAGCCGCGGCACCAGTCGACCAAAAGCAATATCAAGGACAGTGCTTCTTCCGTAGCAAAGAAGGTCTCCTGCTATTCCGCGTAAATGAAGAACCTACACGCCTATGCATACCGAGATCGGAGGTCCTCCCCTTATTAGCCAGACTGCACGACTCGCCATTTGAAGCGGCACATGAAGGCTCACGGAAACTCATCGCCAGGATTAACACCAAATATTACTGGCCGCAGGCGTAGTGGTAACCACATTACATTGTAGTACAGTACCCGCAATACATGACAATGCATTGTCTCAGTGTCTGTCAAACCTGTGATCACAGTGG
>MU277239.1:0-13138 GCA_022160305.1 Artomyces pyxidatus | reverse complement strand
TAAATTCAATAAACTCCATTTCAACTATCTCCATCTTCTGGTATGTGCTGCGATCCACACTTTCTATCACTCGCCCACTCATCGCTGATGTTCATCGCTCACCGTAGACCGACTCGTCGCTCCTTACTCTCTATCCTCATATAAACTCTTCCTATGGAATGGATGTGTGCATGTGTGGGATCCCTCGCCCGGTTTGACTTGCCACAGTGATTTCTTCGGTCGTACTTTACGATAACGATCGCGTAGTCACAGATCTGAAATGCATTATTCTTCCTTGGAGAAAGCCCGATGAGTGTGTCTGCGCAGCCTCTAGATGGGACGAGGTAGGCGGTCGTGCTCCACGAACGGCGAGAGGTTCTCACCCCCCTGCACAATGGCGCCGCCGTCCTCGTCGTTTGATCCATCCTCTGAGCTGAATTATTTTTGGAAGCTGGGAGATGAGACGGAAGCGAATACCATGCCGGTGCCGAATCCGTGCCTACTGCGTGAATTGTGAACGGGTTCAGATCTCGATCAATTTTCTGAAACTTTTCTTCGACAATAACGACATGTATGGAAATATTTGTTTTCTTGCAAGGTCACCAGGAAGTGGTTTCGTGAAAGAATCCCCGGGATGCAGACTCAGCACCAGCATGATCTTTCCTGTTTCCAATGCATGAGAGCAAAATGAACGTGTTTGTTTGAGAGCTAATGTGCGTCCCCGGCTGACTAGTCCAGCGCGTGCCGTAGCGTTGGTCTGGGGTTGCGTGAGCGACGGTCAGTTCGATTGGATCGGATCGGGCGATTGCAGTCTAGATCAACGGCGTGCGTCATCGTGAAAGCGGCGGTTAGATCTGTATAAGTTACAAGGAGCGGGACCTCAGCGGGTGCGGGCAGAATGACTCTCATAACATCGACGATTGCTTTTCCCTCTTTCTGGTAGAGCATCTCTAGCGGGAATCACTGATCAGGGAGTAGCGAGGTAAGTAGTAACCCCGGGACATATCCAAACAGATCGTTTGGCGTTGATCCTGAAGCACAGCCGACGTGGACAGTCTAGAACAGAACGGACAGAGGTTACTCAGCCAATGTGCAAACACTGTCACGGTGCTGTACTCCGAAAGCATAGAGTAGCCAACCCGTTTCAGGCATCAACATTCACGCCCTTTCTTGTGGGCTTGCCACGGCACACCGGGCACAGTCCGTAGAATCAGGACGTCTCGATACTCTTTGTAAGAAAGTTTCAGAAAATTGATCTAGTAGTGAACCGAGTCGAGTTCATAATTCGTTCAGCAGGCACGCACTCGCGATCAGCGTAGTACTGACTTCCGTCTCATCTCTTAGCTTCGTAAAATACAAAAACAGTCCAGAAAGTGGATCAAACTACCATGGCGGTGCCATTGTGCAGAAGGTGTGAGAAACACCCTCGCCGCTCGTAGAGCACGGAACTCCTACCTTGCCTCACCTGGAGGCTGCAGAGACGATCGCAAAGCTCTCATCGGGTTCTCTCCAAGGAAGAATAGTGCAATTGTGATCTGTGACTACGCGATCGCTGTTGTAAAGTACGACCGATACTAGTACTGTGGTGAGACGATGTCAGCATAGTCGATGGGGAGCTGTGCGAGAGATCGGACGTACCTTGCACACATCCATTCCACAGGAGGCATCCGTATGGGGACGGATAGTAAGGAGTGACGAGACGGTCTACGGTGAGCGACAATCGGTGGTGAGTGGGCGTGTGCATGAAGGGTATTGATGACAGCACATACGAGAAGACGGAGTGAAATGGAATGGAATCGTTGAATTGAATTGACGTGTGCGTCCGGCGCAACACGGCGAAAGCAGAACGCTTCGCTACGACCTGGGTGTCCGTCGGTTATGTATGAGAGTGTAGGTGGAATGATGAATGACACTGACGGCCAACGACTTAGGCGATCGTGCAGTAGTAGGAGTATCCTCCTCCACCCTGGTCGAGCTCGACCGGGGCGCTGACAGTGGTGTCGGCCGCCGAAGAGAACAGAATTTCGTCGCTGAAGGAATCCATGTGGTTGAAAGTAGGTGAGCGACTGAAAGGTTGTTGAAAGGTGAAGAGGGCGGACAGCTCAAAGGATGGGCTGATGCATTTGAGAGAGAGTTCTGCCTGCCTTTATAGTGGACGACAATTCTGTTCGTCCCCTTCTTGAAAGTTCCCAACAGAATGGTCGAGACATGTCAACAAAATGGGCCCCGGAGATCCGACGCTAATCGTTGCAAGGTAGAGAGATCTCCTCGGCAGCGGCGGCAGGACCGTCCGGATGCAATAGCGGCCAGCCTTCGGGGGCAAGATTGCTACAACGAACATGGTCCGCGGCGGAAGGCTTGATGAAATGTGATGCAGGCGCTGTAAGATCGGGGGCGATCATGACTCTGAGATGATTACTGTAACGCGCATGCTACGCAATCAGCGAGCGTTGGAGTAGTGATGTGTGTAGGCGGCGGGGAATTCCTACAGTATTTCGGGACACTACCGTATTTCGGGACAAGAACGGATCTGCAAGCCTGCTTCGGTGAGAAAGCACCGACGTGGGTCCTCAGGAAACTTAGGCGCGACGCTCAGTGAAAGCAGGCCGGCGAGACAGAAAGCAGTTGAGCGCTCACAAAACTTCCAGGTGACCACGAGGCTGCCAGACCGCTTGACTGCAGACTCGAAGGGATCGAGCGGCGCCTGCGTCGCCACGTATCGCGTATCAACAAGTCCTAGCGCTCGGAGGTCTGGTTGCATTTTCTGGGTTGTCGTCGAATCGTGGGGTTCATGCAGGTGATACTGTCTGAAGGCCGGATTTGAAAAGATTGTTGGCGCCCAGCCGCGCCCTGCAGCGCGAAGTACTTTAGGTGATGTCCGGACAGCCTTGCTGAAACGTTTTGGTGAGATCTCTTCGGAATTGCGGACAGTCATTCCTCCGTAACAGCTGGGACGCTAGTTAGGTACCCTGCCACGAAGAAGTCTATCCGTCACGGGTAGACGAACACGCGTACCCGATTGGCCCTACCCGACAAATTCTGCGCAACTCACAAGTACTCGTGCAAAACGCTGCAGACGACCTCCCTACGAACACCAGCTACCAGCAACCAGTGATGGGTAACCGTGAGGAGTGACTCAGAGACAAGGACACAGCCAAAGGAGAACAAGAACGAGTGAGCCAAGGCACCGAACTGCGACAACCCCGGGGCTACCACAAACCACAGATCCGAAGTCCGGCGTGATCCCAGATGTCCTGCGTCGGATAAACTCCTCGGAGACGATGAAGGACGGCAACTGCTCTGAAAATAGCGGCGGTCTGTGTCGCTCTGAGAGAATTTCATGCAAGTCGCGAGTCGCCAATAATTTGACAATAATTGATGGCGCATGACAAATAGATAACTGATTATGTATACGGTGGCGCCGCCTTGGCGCCACCGCGCTAAACCCTTGCCTGTCCGTCGCTCCGTATGTACACACCCCCTACTCATCATCACTCTTTGGTCTAGTTTCGCAGCTCGCTTCTTTGATTTTCGCTCTGATCAGAAACAGATCAGAAAAGTTGACAACTTCAGCGATTATGCATGCTGGATGCTGTCCTAAATGGCAGTCGGTCAACGAGGGCGATGTGGTTGGTCGGGGAGGCTACTTACTAGAGGTGCGTGCATTTGGCGACTCGGGAACGAACTCTACCTTATTGACTGTCTTTTTGAAGTCATTGCGTACGTCTCTATGCTTGTTGTCGCTCTACGCACCTCACGCGGTCGACTCGCCGCCAGTTTAGTAGAGGGCGAACTCGTCTGCATTGTGAGTGATTATTCTTTTACATCCGGTCGTATACGCACTTTGGGGTGCGCTGCCATCGATAATGTCGGGAAGCCGCAGGTAGTCTTGTGCTTGAAGGTTGTGAGCTGTTCGCGTTTCGCTACACTGTCGCCACCCCCGAGTTCACCTAACGATCGCGCTAGAATCGCTCCTTGCGACGACTGCGCCACATTTCGGATTCGTGTTTTTCAAAGAGAAACCTCATCGCTGCTCGTGAAATCCGAGTGACAGCATCTGGAGCGCGACTATTCTGGATGGGTTAGCAACTTGCCCTCGACGCCTTCCTCCTCCTCCTCCTCCTCCTCCTCCTCCTCCTCCTCCTCCTCCGCCGCCGCCGCCACCGCCGCCGCCGCGCATTCACGCGTACACACACTTCATCCCACCTCTACGAGCCTCTGAGGTAGACCGTGCATTACTACTTGTTTCTCATAGCTTTGACTCGTCGGCATCTCGTCAACATTGGGCTTCTACCAGCCGTGGTTCGAGTTCGTGACGATGCGGCGATAGGCGGAGAACGAGGAGCAGATCGCGGACAAGAAGGACTCATGGTAGGATGACTAGGTCCCTTTCGTCTGTGGACCGGAAGCCTGGCTTTGGCCTGATTGGCACCTGAGCGCCCCTTCTCTCTCATTCTCGCACGATTTATGGACTCGTCGGCATCTACTTCAAGAGTTGCACCATCTCTTCTGGCTGGACGAAAGAGCGAGACGTGGTGGAAGAGGAAGGCTGCGGAGGGCCAGTCGCGCATACCGTGGCGTAGGTAGATCTATTCGTCTGTTCTACCACACCGTATAATCTGCCCTCCTTTATTCACACATACGGCGCGCATCGTCTTGTCTCAAATTGTCTACCTCTTTCGAACGACACCCGCACCATCCCGCGTCCCGCTGGATGTATGGGACCGCGAGAGGTTACTAGTCGACTGTCTTACATTATACAAGCGTCGGTGCGAGCCTCCAGCTTCAGGTATCCTCCGTCTGGCTTCCGTCCGGCATCTGATGACGCTCACGGGGCAAAACCAACATGGAGGAATACATTCACTATCACGACGACAGTCGATATCTTCTCCGAACTTCGGTGAACGCGTCGACGGGTGTCGTCTCGTCGTCTGCAAAAGGCAAATCACCCTGGGCACGGTCCTGCCACAGTACAATTCTTGCCCAAATCCGAGACAACCCCGGCCTGGGCTGGCAGCTCTTTCGAACGTCCCGAAACGTGTATACAAGATCTTTCAACGGCATCTCTCGACCCGACTATTATCTATCCTCATGTCATCCACCTCCCCGCGCTTCTACGGCACCATGTTCTCCGATATGCGTCGTGAGGGTGCCAAATCTGAATTCGATACCCCTGGCCGGTCAAGCGCCGATCGAGAAGTCAGACAAAGTTCGATTGTCAACCTCGACGACATTCCCTGGTCAAAGATTTTTCACCACCTACTCATCAATATCGTCTTCACTGGTGCACCCCTGGTGTCCCTACATGGTTCTTACCCGCGTCGTTTCTTGCTTCCCTGATCATCATGATCCCTTGGATGGTATCACAGCTACCTCTACTACTCCAAATCCAGTCTGTTCAACACGAACGTGCTCTGTTGGTTCATTAGTCACGCCGTCGGCATGGGGAAGATTGGGGACCCTCGTTAGCTATTGTAAGTTTACTTCCGAATGCTAGCATTCTTATGCAGAAACTGACGCTCCTTTCACGTGCATCCAGGGGTAGCGTGGATCTCTCTGCAGATGCGATTGGCGTGCTGGCCCTTGCGGTCGCCGTCGCGTGGCTGCTGATGTACTGGCTCACAGCCATGGTTACTGTAAGCCGCCTGTGGTACACGGTATGCCCCTGCCCAAGGGTTTCTAGTTGCAATGTCTTACCACAGTTCTACAGAGGCGGTTTTCCGCGCTATACGCATGTCATTGACGCTATCCCTCGCCGCCCCCTTGGTTGTCGATTCCCCAGGAAGAGATCAAGAAGCATGTCTTCCGTCGGATTACTCCTACGTGCGTGGACCACTCATTGTCGTCTATAATCTCTTGTAGCTAACGTTGCTGTGTTCGATGCATGCGGTGCAATAGGTGTCACACACTGATGACCAGGACTCGCAGCGAGCTCAAGCCCGAGGGTCAACCGATTAATAGTGAAGATATGTATTGAAGAATCTACTAAATTGTACTTAAAACATCGAATTTCTATAAGATAATTCCGATACAACGACATAGCGTCTCCAACTGTGCCAGGGCCGTATTCAGCTCTCATATTCACTGAGATGCAGCGGTGGGATTGCTCCATGTAAGCAATCTGCCTGGCTTGTCATCCCGATCCGCTTCAATCTGTTTCAATCGAACAGTCCTTCGCTAACATCGTCACGTCGTGCGCCTGAATGATGGGCTCTGTTGCCTGGACCTCTTTGACGAAGGTACCTCTCCGCAGGTACACCGGGTACCGCACCTGCGCGTTTTCGCCGGCCCAGTCAAAGTCGAGCAGCTGCACCCGGCCGTCGCGCGTCACCATGACATTCAGTCTGCGCATATCGCCGTGGACGTAGCCGCGCCCGACGGCCACAGCGTCCCGAAGCTGCCGGCGATGGTCGGCCGACAGCACACGCCGGCGGCGCACCATACTCTCGACCGTCAACCCGTCAACGAACTCCATCACCACCATGAGCGTACCCTTGCGGTGCTTCGCGACAGGGTCGTGCGGATATACGGGGCCACAGTAGAGCAGCGCTGGCGCGTACCCTGTCTCTGCGAGTGTTTGGTGCACCTCCGCGCCGTAGCGCTCGACGAACTTGACCACGAGCTTGCGGCCGTTGGAGGTCATTTGAGCGATGAAGGCTGCGCACTGAGGGCGGTCGTACAGACTGGACAGGTATCTGAATGAGACGCGGTTGTCTGCGCTCTCGTCTTCCGAACCGGAGTAAAATGTAGGCTGCGGATACCACCCTGGGTGCTGCTCCGGCTTGTCTTGAGGATCCAGGTCTGGGGCGCTGCTGGCGATGGTGTTGTACTAGTCCTCCAATTCTCGGATAGAAATACGAAGCGCGTAGAGCAGACGCGCAATCTGATCGTGCGACCCGTCTTCGAAAGAGCTGTTCCGCCCGATATAGTGTGCTGGCACAAGACGTTGGGTAACCCACCGGTCTGTAAAGATACCACCTTGGATGAACAGCCATGGCCCGGCGAATGACAAGAGAAATGTGGGGCAGCACGAGATGATCCGATTTGCCTCACCCTGAATCGATTGACGCGTCACTACGAGGAAGTCATGGCTACGCATATGGATACATACCTCCCCCACCCACGCACGTTTTGCTGCATAGCTACACTGAGTCGTAGGGTCGCTGGTGCCGAACTCGAAGGCGTTTATATAAACGGGAAATGCGACCAAGTCGAGGCCACGCCTTTTCAAGTTGAGAACGCTTTCTGCAGGCTCAGAGACATTGCGAAAGGCCGTGTCGAGAACAACGCTCATGGATGACTGGACGTTGACGGTGCGATCGGTCTCCCGCTGGTCGTAGATACCTGAGGCGAGAAGGGTGAGATTAGCGACCTCCTGTTTGAATTTGACATCAGCATCTCCATAACCGAAGCTCTCATCTGCCAGACGGGCCAAGAAGCGAGCAAAGACGCCGCAATGAAGTTCGACAGGAGGTGCAGTCGTGTTTGTAACATCTTCAGAGCCTGAAAAGGCTGTGTAACGCCCATCGTATATGGCAGTTTCGGGATTCGACTAAGACCTTGCGTACTTCTCGACAATGGCAGCGACGCCCGGCGGCGGTAAAGAGTAGTCTTCGGCGACGTATGTGTTGTATCCTGCGTCCCGGGAATAGGTGGTCTGAAAGGGCGATTGAGGCAAACGCACGCTTCATCAGATCTCCGACTCTATCAGTCAAACTGACAGCTTGAGAGAAAACAACGGCGCACCGTTGTCGGGTTTCAAGACCAGAATAAAGCGGAAGTTATCAAATTCAAGCTGCTGTGGGTCAAAGAGTTCGGAGAGCGGCGTAAGCGGATCCTGCGGTTCTACATCTTCGGAGTCGAGGAAATTCTGAATGCGGTCGTGCAAGGTGTCTTCTTCCGGCTCGCAGGTCAGCTCGGGAGGCTAGGTTATGGGCATGAGACAATGTCTGAACGATGAGATGACCACATACGCACCGCCAGGATCAGCTGTATACGATTAACCTCAACGTCGACTTTGTGGATCTTACGAAAATCTCCATGAACACGGCCCACGACTTCGTGGACATTCGTTCCTTGTAGATCCTGTACTTCCACTGGGACAAGTTTATCGCGGAGACGGGAGGCGTAAACGATAATTAGAAACATAGTTGAAGGTACAGGCGTGCAAACAGGACGGGATGATAGAGTGAAGTCGGAGGTTCGGAGCATGCCTTTGTATTCGGATGGCCGGGCCCGATCAGGATCTCATCTCAACAGCATCCGACTCAGGATTTGCGATGCTTCGAATCCCAAAGACGCCTTTGATCCACGTATAAAGGCTAGCTGTGCGCCCATTATCCGCCAGAAAAGAAGAACGCATTCGGAACCTGTATGCTGCGAGGTGTGGAGTACAAACTATGACATTACAGGTGGACATAAGGACAGGTCTAAGTAGTCCGAGTCGAAGAAGGGCGACGTACCCAGCACAATTTGTTTTGCGAAGAGCTGGGTGCTGGTCCGTTATTCATGAAGAGTGTGAGAACTCCGGTAACGTCGAGCTTTCAAGTCGTTGGAACTACACCAGGTGACCGACCCGTAGTAGTATTCGCAGGGTCTGCTTCAAACAGAAGAATACATGCGGACAGTTTTGGTAAGCGAAGTGGTTCGGTTATCTTCATCTCTCTGTTGGCTGCACTCACCGCTACGTACGCACACCATACCCCCGTCAATGCCACCATCACACGGCTCCCTACCAACCATCGGCTGCAGCCCTCGCTTGCGCAGGACCTCCTTCTCCATGTCCTCATACTCCGGGTCCGTGGCGTTCCACGCCTGCAGCTCTGGAAGCCCGGCCGCACACTCAAGCACATCCAATACCTCATCGTACAGCGCCGAGAACTGGCGCGTGAGATATGCGGATCGCAATACGCCGTAGAGGTTCGCGAGAACATCCCTCAGCACTCCGAAGTACAGTGTGCGGTGCCAGAGGACCTCTTCCTCAAAGACATGTGGGAATCTCATGCAGAGACGCCGCGTGAGCTTGACCATATGTGTATCGACAAGGAGCGCGCCCCAGAGGCTCTCGATGTCCGTCTGCAGCTGTTCTTCGCTGCGAGAGTCGGGTACATGCCAATGGAGGCGGCGATGGTGTTCAGGGCCGTCGCGGAAGATGCATAGCCAGCAGAGTACCCAGAAGAAGGACTCGAGGTCGTGGACAAAGCCGTGCGTGATGACTAACTTGCGGAGTAGAACCTTGATCCGTATGCCCTGCTCGCCATTCGTGGGATCGGAGAAGAGTGGTTGCCCGAGTGACTGTTCTCCCCCATCGACTGGGTAAAAGTAAGAAGACGGCGTTTCCATAAGCTCGGCGCTCATGAACGCCAGAGTCCCCTATGAGAAGAGGGCGTGAGAAAGGAAACTGGGCAGCGGTGGGATCTTGCTGACCACTTCGGCCTCCTTCGACAATCGAATCTCGATGGCGTCTTCCAAATCTACCAAGATGGCGCGGTGCGGTGCTGGACGTCCTGTCAAACAGATGTTACCGACATTGACGTTGCGATGTAAAATTCCCTGCTTATATAACCATCGATGGCCTACATATAAATGACATATCGGCGAACACTATTGCATAGATGAACAACGAACCTTCGATAGCGTCGTGCGGCCCGCCTAACAGCTCTGGAAGAGAGTGAAATTGGACAAGCGGCCAGCCAGTGCTTGAAGTGACGAGACGAGAGTGAATGCGATCCCGTGGCACAGGTTGCGAACGGAGAAACCGGGCGATGGACACTGCATTCTCGTAGGCGCGCCAGCCGTAGTTAGTATCTGGATAGTCTTCTTCATCAGGCTTTGGGGGAGAGGTATCAAGATCGATCAAGCTGCAGATGGTCGTCACTGTGCTGTCGACGGCGCCGCTCAAGCGCACTACGCCGTGAGCATAAAGAGTGGCGACCCCGGCGCCGCCGCTCGCCTTCAGATATAACACGCCCTCGAGCTCGCGGTGGTCTTCTGTCCATGCGTCCTTGAATACGTAGATCTGGATATGGTCAGAGACTGAGAATTGACACTCGAAGACGTACGGGGCGGCTTCTGCGGTTGTGTCTGCGCAGATCAGATCTTCTCCATGCATGCTAAACATGTGTTTCCGCACGCTCGAGGCTCACTCCCTGGAACAGGACGAATTCTTCTCGTTCACGCGCGTCATCCGCTCCAACTCTATCCACTGAAGCAAGCCATGTAACATTGTGGGGGTGTGGGGAATCAACACCTAAGAGATATGCAGGCCCCGAGTTGAGAATTTGTCCGTCATCGTCCAAGGTACACGCAAGCATCGTCGGATCCCATCCTAGGTCTTCAGTACTCTTGCTCACCAGGCCCGCGATGAGGCGAATCAACACTTTCGGATGCTGCAAAAAGTTCAACCCCGAATTTCGCGGTCGACATAGGATCGGCCCACCTTGTGAATATCGAAGGAGCTCGAGACAGCCAGATGCCTCGACCGATCGACGCGCCAAGCCGTCAGCTCACGCCCAACAAATATGAGACCAAACATGAAGCGGCGGTCGGGTTGTCGACTAAGAACAAGACGCATGCACTTGAGAAGATCCTTGGCCGCTTCCTCCGGTAATTCATCAAATGGGGCCTTCAACATGAGTGGGACATGCGTTGTTCTCCACCAGACGTCGACGGTGTCCTCCGGTGTGCATGCGAGCTTCGCGACGAGCTGCGGCTTGAGCGTACCACTCCAGCGCGTGACCGCGGGATGCCAGACGATGTCGAGAGGAAGGGGCGCCAAGTGGCGCATAGCAGATGTTATTGCGTTGAGGGTGCGTGCCAGAGACGCGTAGAATGTTGGTTGCGTCGACGGGTTGACAGGGAGGTCGTCCCAATGGGAGTTGTGGACACCGGAATAGATGTCTGCTCGACAGCTCGCTGGTAGATGGAGTCCACAACCTCGTTGTCTATGGAAAAGAGCAAGGAATCCAGTATTGCTGGCGGACTACTCATGGTGACGACAAGTACAAGCAATAAGGAGACGGGTTTGTCAAAGCACGGTGATGAACTGAGTACTGCGCAGAAAATCACCAGAGAATTCCGAAATTCGAAGAAGGTAGAGTACTCACAAATGGAGAGAAGAAACCGCTGTGAGGTATCATTTCAACGTCACTTCTGCTAAGTTACGTGGCAATCCGCGATATTTCGCTTGGTTTGCGACAGGTCGCCGCGCGCGTCACGCGTATGTACCGGTACGGTCACGGATCGTCACAGTCCGCATATTGCCGATGAAAAAGATAAGATATGACCGGCCATGTGTATGACTCGGGTGGCCGATGGTCGCCGCCGCGACCCTCGGCGACCATATGCATGTGTTGAGCGGGCTCGGGCTCGGCGAGGGCGCATGACGGAAAGGCGGTGTGAGTCGTAGACAGTGAGTCGTGCGGTCAGCTTTCTTCCTCCCAGTCGACACCTCAAATCCGAACCACTTCAGAGACACCGAGAAATCGCACGGGGAGCTAGTTTAGCCTGTGACGCGCGAGCTTGGAGATCATGTCATCCGCGGGGAAGTTGGGCCAAAACCTGGGCCGCACCCCGGCCGGCAACCCTGCCGCATTCGGAACCCCCCGCCTATGGTTCGTGGGAACTCTCTTCGACCGCACCGTCGTCGTCGTCTCACACGGCGAGGACGTCTATCTCCACATCCACATCCCTGAAAATCTCCCAAAAATGTTTGATATATCTAAATGCAAAAATTCATGACATATCTCTTCGCAACAAGACACTTTTATGTCTTAAGTACCTCACAGAATGCCATGTCATTCTCGAGATGTCGGAGAGCTTCATGAGGTCCTGGAGTTGATTTGAGAGTCACAAAGGTGCACATAGGGAGATTTGGAGGACAAATGTCCTTGCTTAATATTTCCGAGATTTTTGTGTAAATTTGAGGGCTCGTTTGCGTTGACATTGCGAGCGACGACGACGAGCAAGGGAGCGGGGAACAGCGACGGCAGCCCGACGCGAGAGCGGCCGAGGAACGGTCGCTACGGCCCGGACATGAAGCCGCCAAACCCCAGAGTAGGGTTGAACTCAGGTAGGGGTGCCGCCCAGGTTGCGGCCCAGCTTCCCCGCGGATGACATATTCTGCGAGCTTGGCTCATCCGCTGGCCTGAGCGCCGCCGTTCACTGAAGGGCGTAACGCTTGTCGAGCACAGAAATTCGACCTTCTTGCATTCACACAGATGCCTGCGTAGTGCCTGTTGTTATCTCAGGGAAACAATGATGAATTTGGAAGCTATGTAGCGCGGTCGCTTCAAGTCCGATCTGCAACACTGCGGCGGCGAGACGCTGTCAACGCACAGTCGGCGGAGACTGTTGAGTAGCTCGTACATACTTGTCTTCTGGTACGACAGTACCATTGTCGGTCCTAAACGCATACGCCCGATGGAGGATATACCTATGAGAATATCGAGATGGAGCGGTGGGAGAGTCTGCGGTGCCAAACCGTGAGTGAGCGAGTGTTTGGAAGGCTTTGATGCCAGATGCAAACCCTGCGTTGCTGTGTGCAGCCTGCACAACACGACGAGCACAGACCATGCCGCGAGATTCTAGGCTGGTGGCCCATTACTCGTGAGGGCGTGAGCATCAATGTGAGAGCTCCGGATGGTACGTACGACGCTGACGACTTAGGCAATCGTGCAATAGTAGCCCATCTTGCCTGGGCCCTTGTCGGTCTCCCTCTGAGTGTCGAAAGATGTTTTCTTGTCCGCAGTGGACAGGAAGTCGTCACTGAATGAGTCCGTAGAAATGGACGGTCACGGTGGCTGGGTGGGATCGCGCCAGGCAAACGGGGACTCGGATGAAGATTGATAAGTACCGGTTGTCGCGGACCGCGCCGCCGTGCCGCCGTGCTCGCCTCTAGAGAATGCTCACGCCGACGATACAGTCCAAAGACTGTCTGCCACCTCGTAGACCTGACATGCTGTGGCTCTGAGCGGAAACGGGTACGTGTCTACACCATTACTGTGTTTTGAAGAAGTATCACTGGACTGGATCACCCGACAACGTTCGTCATGAAGGCTTTTCAATATCCGTTGGCAAATTCATGACGGCGCACCCCGCTTATTGTCTTAGTCCAGCTGCAGAACGCAGACCAGCGTCAATCGTGCTTTACTGAAGGCTT
>MU277238.1:30938-232066 GCA_022160305.1 Artomyces pyxidatus | reverse complement strand
AAACGTCCGCAAGGTCTTCCTGTCTTACGAACTTTTTGTCTTTACTCTTAGGTAAAAAGGTCAATGCGTGAACAGTGAAGCCTTGGATGAGAACAGCGGCTATACCTGTTGGAGCGCTGAGGACCAACTTTTCCGACTCATTTACCCGGGCAAAGAACTCTGCAATCGTTTTGATGACGTGACTTTTTCCAGTGCCGCCAACCCCTGCGATATACATTAGCAACTGCTCGACTTCCTTATTGATATAGTGTTCGGCGACAATCCGCACCGCTCGTTCTTGCTCAACATTTCCCAGGATATTGTATTCTTCCAAAATATCGTCCAAGACATGTTTTGCACGAACAGTGGGTGTTACGTCGCCCTCAACTTCAGTAGGCTCACTACCTTTTGCGTTATCTAGCCTTGTGGCATCTGTTGACGGCTCGACAGGCGGAAAATGACTTGAAGGATTTCCTTTCTTGGCCACGCGTTTCTTTGGTCGCCTTTCTTTCTTGAATATATTCATTTCTTTTCTATGCAGTTTCTGTTTCGTGACCGACGGCATTCTGAAATTCAACGAAGCCCTTGAAATCTCAGAGTAATCCTCATTCCCCGTCGATGTGCCGAAAATACCAGCCCTTTCCAAGCCACGCAAACTCGACTTTATCCGGATTTCTTTGGCGGTCAACTCGCCGTCAAGTTGCCGGTCAACATCCTTGTCTGCCTCATCGGGGCCATCATCATTCCCTTGTACATGGTAGTTGGCCAGCGCGGTATCGAACATAAGTGACATCTCCACCTCCTCGGTGCTCAAACCTGACGCGTAATTCTCCGTATTGTTCAGAAACGGCAGTGGAGCCAATTCGTTTCGTCTTGCAATTTCCACGTTGTCCCTGGCATCTCGACATTCGTGCTCGACATGGATATTTGATATGATTCTACGCGCCTCTGGAGAGAAGGTATGCCTATCATACGCTTCGCACCAAGTCTCATTGTTTGATCTGAGATCTTGTAGAGTCCTCCATGGCTTAAATAGTATCAATAATAGGCGCGACAACGTCTCTCTCTCTTCAGGGTCATCACTTGACTTGGGGAGCTTGCAGCCAACCAGAACTGGAATAAAGAGATCTTTGCGAAGACGACTAACATGACTTGCAAATGACGGATGTTCTTCGCTCAAGAATTCAACTCGCGGCATAGCCCTTGACGGTCGAACACCTTCAAGAGTCTCTACCCTTCTCTGATCTGCCAATTTTGTCAATTTTTGTACAGATGCGCAATGATCCCACAGACACAACTGTTCAAACGAAGACTCTGCGCTTCGCAGGCGGTAATCCAGAAGTGCACTGTTTACCACAACAGTCCCTTTTCGGACGCTTATTGACACGTATGTCTCCGTTTCCTCGGTGATGTCCTCAGTCTCGTCACCCATGTCTTCTGGTTCTTCAGGATCTTCGACTGGCTCTGTTTCCGTTGCATCGATCTCCTCTGACTCGGCAACGTTGACTAGACGTTCCGGCAGGTCATTTCTGGCGTCAATGCCGGAGGTTATCATGTCTTCATCTACCTCTTCGGCGTTTCCACTCTCAACTCGCTCATCTCTGACCATCTCAGCTTCCTTTACAGCTTCTGATAAACCCCTCTGATCCTTCTCTTCGGCTCTTATATACTTATCAAACAGTCCCAATGGGAGCGTTTTGAATGTATGGCTGCAATAATGGTCACCCCCGCCGACCAGATAACTCATGACTTGTGCGTGAGACAACTCTTGCCTGGCCATCATAGCGTTTGCCACTTTTACTAACAAGCTTCGATTGAAGGTGCCGTGGTCGACGCCGTCTACATTCTTATATTTTATGTTGTTTTTCTTAATAGCTGCGCAAACTGCATCAAGCCCTGCATGTGTCTGTAAAGGCGATTTCGTGATATAATCGGTAACGTAATAGATCAATGCCTTCGCTGCTTGACCCGACCCGATATACTTGATGTCCATATTACATTTCATCAGAAACAGGACTAAATCGTTGTAATTGTTTATCCAGGGATGCAATCTTCTCAACAAGATGGACGACGTCTCCGGGTCCAGCTCGGTGAAAGAACGAACCTCTCCATTCACGCGCATACGGCAGTGGGCGTTATCTCGAGGTTCGTTGGGCTTCAAATACTTCCAACACGTCGATGTATGTTCATGCCAATTGCAGGCTATCGCCAAATCTTCAACAGTCTTCCTGAAATTCAGTTGGAACATCTCTCTATCCTCGTCAGACATAATTTCAGGTAAGTGCGGAACGTCAGCGCAACGCGGATCAATTTGCGAACCTCTCTCAGGTCTGTGTAGGCTGTCCGGATTGCCTATGACTGGCTCAGTAGCGTCTGGTAGTTCGCATGCAATGATTGATTCAAGCCATCGAAAAACCGAAATTTTGTACTCAAAATCGACAAGCATACGGTCGCGGAGCTTTTGTGGTGAGAGATTTCCCTTCAGCCATATCAACATATGACAGTGCAATGTTCCTCTACCTTGCGCCTCCACTGTTCCGTAATAAGCCTCACAGATACCGAACAAACCTGGCCGATCGTCTCCATAGCGTAAGACGTACTTGACGAACGCCTTTATCATTATGTCGAAGAACGTCGCTGCCGCATCAGGGTTGTCGGCTACCTGCTTCGCTCGCTCGAAGGCGGAAAGCAACGGGAAGTTCTCCGCCTCTCCCCCGCTGAGAATGTGTACTAACTTATGATGTATGTCGGATGGGTTCAAGGTAATAAATAACGCAGGACAGCCGTGTGATTTCAACAACGCCCTGATCTCATTTCGCATCTTCAATTTGGCCCCATTCGACCCTCTTAAATCACGGCTGATTACTGTCAATTTCTTGAGGAGCTCTAGAGCTCTTTTCTCGTCACCGTTTACGGGCATCGCCTTCGGATCATCACGCCACCGAGTATTCATTTTCCCCAAAATGTCAGAATTATCCATAATTTCGTCCCCAAGAGCTCTGTACGAAGTTTCCTTCACACTGAAATTCATCGCTTGCTGATTTGCCAACTTCTGAACAATATTCCAGCCCACGTATGCAAACGACGGGTCTCGAGCAAACGAGCCCTCGAACATCATTAATAAGTTCTTCAATTGTCTTTCAAAAGAAATTGTCTGATTCTTCGACCGCAATGGGTTACAAAATCCACCCAAACCCCAAGGATCAAGATGTGGAAATACGAAGGACAGCATGCGTGGATCGCGATCAGGAAATAGTTGTGAACCGCCTCGAACAGTCAAAAACGGTTTATGCTCCAAGCACCATTGCAAAGCCAGAGCTTTAGATGCACTGTTTGTTGCCGCACTCTCGTTGGCATTCGTGTAGCCAACAGTCTCTATGAGAAGTTCACCAGGCGGTATGTCGTTGCTTCGTAATGGGACATTCACATAGCTGGAAGAGGTAGCGGCCGTTACTTCCTCTTCTTGCTCAATGCAGTGAATTTCCACCGCACTCGTTACCCCGACATCAGCACCACGGGGGAACCTCTCTGCAGAGCACATAGCTTGCATGTTGTCTGCGCTGAACTCCATTCCCTCTTCTCTGTAGTGAATGTTATTATTGATCAAAAATCTTAGCAATTTCTCCACCCGATTCTTCGACACCAAGACGGGTGCGAATTCCTTGATCGTGAGATCGGATGGTGTTTGACCTCCAATGAAGACGACACATATGGCATGTTCCATATCCGCAGGCGAAGGAGGTAAAAGCTTAGCGAGGTGACCTATGTTCTGGGGAATTATAGCGACATTCCCCTTGGTATATCGTTGACGAGCATTCCCAATTCCTCCAACGATAGAGGAGTAGACGTAAGAGAGTTGCGTGACCCTACAAGCGCTGATAAGTTGTAATTCGTGAGGAGTCAGTAACCGGAAAGCATCTCGGACATCAGGTGGGAGACGACAATGAGCGTAATATTGGTAATTTGCTATCGAGTCCAAAGGTTGTGATCTTCTCAGCAGTGGAGGTCGACAAGAAGAACATACTTTAAGATCGTCGAGAGAAAACCTATTGTACATGCCCTCGGGACAGAGGTACGCGCGGTCGTACAACTCGAAGGCATAGTCAATTGGAGTAAGGTGATCAGGTATATCTTCGTTTCTTAGTACCTGTAGATCAATTTGATCCAGAGACGTACGAGTCAGATCTCGACTGAACTTTTTTTGACCGCATATGGCGCACGCATGATACTTCCAATGTTTGTCTTTCATGTGCTCCTGGAAATCTCGGATAATTTCCTCCCTGGTGAATGTATTTGCGACAGATGGCGCCTCTACTTCCGCATTTTCTGGCTCGGAGGACATGTTCACGCCGGAGGGAGGATCATCTTCCAAAACAGTCACGGCTGCCGTTGAAATACCGTACTGTACTGTACGATCCGGTGCCTCCCGCCTTCCAATGACGCGGGTGTTCCTTCCCCTGCCGCCGTTCATCCTCTGACGCTCTCTGAACAGATATCTGATATGTGCACATTTCTCGGAACAGACATGCTGTTCTGTCAGTGCCGTGCGCAGTCGCCACAAAGGCCATTTCGTCCGAACTGTAACCCCATGGACACTGCCCAGACGGATGAGATCTTGTCTCTTCCAGTGCACGAAAGAATTCACGAGAAGAGATAAAGAAGGGACAACCAATTCCAATACTCCTGAACAAGTCACGGACAAAGGTTGCTCCACACTTCTCACGACACGAAAAAAATCGTACCATTCGTTCAAACGGCGACACGGCAACATGGGCAAATAATCTTGCCCCGTCCCATCTTCACCCACTAACCAGCAACGAGGTACTGAACAGAATGTGAAACAAAACGAAACAAACAACGAAAAGAAAACGTTAACGGAACGAGCGCTGAATCATCAGCAGTTGATCATAGACACAGAGAACAAAATTGCGCACCTGCGTATGGGCCTCGGCGACCTTCCCCTGACGTACTGTGGCTCTGCCCAGCCATAGGACCATTGTAGAACATTGAGGGTGTTAGATCGTAACCACGATGGACATCCGATTCGGAGGTTGATGAAGAGCCAGCTGCACGATGAGGCATATTGACAGAGACACTGTCAGCAGCCATGGTACCGAGACCTGTCAAATAATAGCCAGCTCTCCGGTTGACCGCCTCGTCTGACAGGTCGATGGAAGGAGCTTCTTGACCAAAGAACATGGACAGGCCCATGTCGAACTCAGATCCAGGTGCTGACGGGCGATCTCGGTCGCTACGAAGGGTCTCCGGTATCGTCGTCGTCTTAGCAATAGCAATAATATTCGTAAGCAGGACGCGAACAGTTGATTGGCACTGTACCTCCCGAGAGTGCACATGGTTCACGGACAGAATACGCTCTTGCCCGCGTCGAACTGAATGATAGTTACCTAGTATGGACGGTCTGTAAAGAAAGATTGGGTCGGAAAACATCAGCTTACCGCAACCAGCACAAACGACGCGGTGATCAAGTTCGCCGGAAGAATGACTCGCGAAGTCATGTGCAGGGATCATCACTCGTTCAGTACCAAGGAGAACAGGCCGTCGCTGATCTACATCTGTGAGTTCAGACAAGATGTAAAGGGAGAAAAATGTCAGGCGGTACCGGCAGGGCAATGGCAACTTTGATCATCGTGGAAAGCGTCTTCAAGGAGAACCCGTTTTCGAGGAAAGACTTGATGATCGCAGGAAGACGCTCGTTTCGACATGGAGAGATAGGAAAATGTCTGAACGAAGAGGTATACCGTGTTGTCGGGAGAAGGGGGATTGGGAAGGCGAGACATATATATACATGACCACCGCAGTCCACAAGACCACAGGTAAGAGGAGCAATGACGTGGGACTCTCCATCCGAAGAGCCACAAGAAGGTACGACGAGTACAATTGACATGCTGAGTCAGCGGGGTGACGAGACGGAAACGAGATGACGTGAAAAGTGATGTGCAAGTAGGCTGAAGATATAAACCTGCTTCCCAAGGGAAACAGGAACTACTCCCTGCATGAACCTTCGCAGGCAGTCAGTATCTCATCACGACACCAACACGACATATACTCGAACATCTGTGCCGGGGCCTGTGCTGTACCACTACGCATCCTATCCTATCCTACTCAGCTTGTCTTCGAAATTCGGATTCCTTGCGTTTCGCTCCGTTCATCGCGGCTGCTCGCTTTCGTCCCAATTGGAATCTATCACCTTGAGGTTGTAGCATGGTGCCGGACATGAGAAAAATCTTCAAGGTATGTTTTGTGGTACTTGCTCAGAGCCAAAGTGACGAGTCCAAACATCGTTGCTGTTACAGAGATTTCTGGGGCGATGTCCTTCAGGCGAGGATGCCCGGCCTTCACGAGCCACGTGGTTATCGCAGGGGAGAGCATATCGGTTGGACCTTGGAGATGCTAGATGAGGATATCGACGCAGTGTCCGATATTCTCTTGCTGAAGACGCGCCGCAATACCCTCGCTTCCCCGGTGACTATGCTTCCTGTCGAGATCCTCCGCCGCATCTTTTCTCTCACAACATCGGTGTACGAGCCGTCTCCGCTCTACATAGGGATGGCCCTGGGATGGATAAAAGTCACTCATGTGTGTCAGCGCTGGCGTAGGGTAAGCCTTAGCCGAATAGCCATGCTTTGTTGACTGTGATTCACCCAACCACCTAGGTTGCCTTGAACGATTGGACCCTTTGCAACGACCTCGACTGATCCTCCTTGACCAAGCCTTGGGCTGTTGAAGTTCTACATCGGTCCGACCCTGGTCCCTTCTCTATGACTATCACTCGCTCGACTCGCGGTTCTGCTGTATTGGAGGGAGTCCAAGGCAACCTAAAAGCGGGAGACATCGCGCGACTGCAACGTCTCGTCGTGAGCGATGAGTCCGAGCATGCCTTAATGGAAAATAACCGGAGTGCGTTCGCAAAATTTCTGTCGCGCATACCCTGCTCCAATGCTCCGGTTGCTTCAAGTCCTGCGCAGGCTGAGGCCAACGTTTCTGGACGACCGACTCAGGCATCCATTGTCCCTTTTCTCATCCGAGATACAACATCCACGATCTCTTTCTCTTCGTAACTGTTTATTCGACTGGGATCCCACTCACTTGTCCAATCTCGTTCACCTACACATCGAGGCGTCCGAACCTGGCCACATCTCTACGTCCCCCGCTAAGCAGCAACTGTCCCGTATGCTTCGAGAACTTCCAAGACTTGAAAATCTGGGAATCGTGAATGACCTCGACAATCCAGGGGGGGAAATCGCTGCTGTTGACCGTGATCCCATCGAGCTTCCCTATTTGACTACTAGGCTGAAGCTCGAATCGGTCGCTCCGCAATGGTCCGAGTTCATCACTTGCATTGTCGCTCCCTCCTTCGCACACAGCCATATCTCATTTGCCGGAGTACCTCGTGCCATTTCTTCTACTCTCACACATCTCCTTCGAAACCCTACGAAGTAGTCGAGAAGAGACATGGCTTAACCGCGGCACTTGCGTTCTTACACGCGCAGCCCAGAGTTTCTCGTCCTGAACTCCTACTATACTGGACGGAGTACCCCCTCCCGGAATCGTACAACGCCTGACATGAAAATCCTGTTCAACCAGTTCAAATGGCTCAATGCAAGTTCAATTACTGAGAAATACCTGATCTTCCCTCCGACACCCGAGGACCAGAGTCGAGACATGGATGTCGTCAGGGCTCAGCTATGGTAAGGACTTCAGCAAGCTTCAAGAGATAACTTACTCGTTCGCGGAGAGAGAAAAGTGGTCTCCAGGAAGATGGAAGGAATCATTCGGCCACGCGCGACTGATCACGACCGTCACCACTACCGGGAGCACTGGGCCGAGTCTCACGGATGCTTTGTCTGCCCTTCACCCTGATGAGCTGTTTTCCTTTGTTGGCCAAGGTGACGATTACGATGCCAGGAAACAAGTCGGACGTACTGTGGCAGGCGTTAAGGGCTGCTTTACGAGCGCGTTGCGAGCGGTCCGTAAAGAGCATCCACCGCTCAGAGCAAGGCGAAGGGCATGAAGGTTTGGGTGCTCCGGAAGGAGAAAAATGGGGACATCGTTGCGGAACCTTCTGTTCAGAGTCCGTAATGGGACTCAACTCATAGTCACTCTCAGTCTTGAATCATAGTACTTATTACAGTTTTGAAGACCAGTCACATATGAACATCATATAGCCTTACGGCGATATTGGATAGTCTCAACTGTGTGTGCTCGGCTTCGTTCTACAACATACTCGACGGCTATACACTCCCCTACTCCTGCACAGCGTCGTCTCCTGTAGCAGCATGGATCAGTCAGTCTTTGGTCAGTTTTTGTTTCGGAGGACACCCAGGTCATTGTCTCGGCAGCTCGGCACGAGAGGACAACTCACATCACGTGGACACTATTTGAAGTCACGAGAACGGCGCGCGTCTTTCGCGTGTCGTGCCCTCTCTCTCCTTCCCACCACCACCATCAACACACTTACCCATGTTCTCCTCTCCTCCACACAAGAACTCATCTCCACAATCTGAATCTATTACCGGGCCCGAGCAACACCCGGACCCTCAAAACGAGCAAACTCCCGCAGAAACCACAGATGAAGAAGGAGAGGCGACGCAGCCGCGTCCCTGCCTGGAAAACATCGGCGAGCCCTTCGAGGCCTTCAATCCGCAGTCAAGCATTATAGATCCCTTTGAGGGCGAGAACAGGCGAGACGAAGAGTTCCGCGAGCGTGAGTTCCGCGCATATATGCGCGTCAAACGACGCCAGACTGACACAAATTACCCGGTATCAGGATTCAAAGCCATGATGCTTGAGATCATCGCAGAGTCGCAGGCATGGGCGGATGCGCGACCTGCGGCCGAGAACAAGGACGCGAGCACGTCGCTGGTGCGCGAGATGGAGGCTGTCGCGGAGACGGAGCGCGAACAAGGCAGGTCACCATCTTCCTTCTCCGGTACGCCGACGTCTTCAACGTTCTTGAATGTGGTTGCGCGGTCGATTCTTTTTTTGTTTCCTACCTCGTTTGCCGCGACTGACTTCTGGATTCCAAGAACAAATCCGGCTCCAGCTCGGAAATTTCGTCGCGAACATCAAGAATGCGCTTGCGCTTCTGGGAGGGAATTTCATGTGAATGCTGTTGTACGCTGCCTTGTGTATCAGGCACTCTCTGTGCAGATGGCTCCGGTTGCGTTCCGCTTCAATCGGACAGTTGCCGTGTTGGCCGTGTACTTGTATTATATCCCGTTCCCAGAATTGTAACAAAGATGAATAGCCGTACTGGGACTAGACTGCGCTTATGTTTCACAAAGCGAAGAGGTATGTCGGCGCGCAGCTTGAGTTGGCAGTATTATTCTGGACTGAAATTCGAAGAGCAATGGTAAAGAACGTAAAGAGTTGGACAAAAGACTGAAAGGAGGCGGCCTAAGCAAAAAATTAACGAAATACTGCCCTCTACAGAAGGATACCAAGGACCACAAGAAGTGGTGTGAGGTTGAGGTGCACGATGATGGGCGCAAGGACACCGACGAGGCCGAGGAGCGACGCCTTGACGTCGACGACGATGAGCAACGAGCCCACGAGCTTCAAGACCAGCCCCACGAGGGCCCCGAGGACGGAGCTACAAACACTATTAGGAACTCGTCATGATTGAAACATCGTGAAAAGTGCATACCCGAGGGGGAGGAAAGCAGGGACGAAGTCCGACGAGACGTCAGGAGCTGACGACGCCTGGCCAGCGGGGGTCAGGATGGTCTACGCCCCACATTCAGCAGCTGAAAATCCGGAACAATAGGAGACACCACACACAGAGAGGACGTTCGTCAGCGACGTGAGCGCGTCGCCCTGGCCGATGGTTAGGCCGGGCGCGTTCAGCTGGGTGATGGCGTTCTGCACCGCGGAGCTGATGTCGCTCACGATCGGCGCGGCGGCCGCGCCGCTGTGCACCGAGTCTGCGACAAAGACGGCGTTAGCTTGGTCAAGCAGCTGTGAGGAAGGGAAGGCACGCACTGAACTGCTGGGCGAGAGGGCCGACCTGGGAGTTGAGGGAGTCAAGGATGCCCGTGATGGTCTGCGCGCGGGCTTCCACAGCGCGCTCCGCAGGCTGCACCGGGATGGCAGAGACAAACGTGCCGAACGCGAAGGCGGCGATGGTGGCGATCTTGGCGATGGAGAACATGGTTGTCTATTAATGCCGAAGGTGGAGAGGTAAGGAAGGAGGGGAGGCCGCTGGGGGTTGGGGGATACTGCCTTCTGGAGACATACCTTTTATGCAGAATCATTTCTCGGAGAAGTGGTCTTATGGCGGCCTTCGGTTTGGCGTTTGGGGGACTGCCGCTGAACAGTGCCCTCATTCTTGCATCTTGGAAGCTTGCTGTCTGTGACGAAGCGCACGCGTACGTTGCGGAGCACGAAGGTGGTCTCTCATGATTCGAAGGAAATGTTGGCCAGGCGCGGCAGATCTTCGTCAGCATGGAACATTGTCATGTTCGGACCCACTGTAGTAATATCCCCTGTCCCGGTGCGAGGCGGGGTATGTCCATGAGCCACCAACTCAATGCTAGAATAGCTTACAGCCTTGGCTTTTAGCAGACTATACAGGCAATCGGATCCGCAGATCAGTAAGATGCGACTAGGAGCTTCGTACCCAAATTCCTCGCTGCCAGCGAGCCTTCGCCACCATTGCTGCGCGCAGTATGGTCACGAAGCAAGCTCCGCCAAAACAAATTTACCCTAAACGGTGTAGCCTTTCGTAACAGTTGCTATGTTATGGGAGCAAACGCGGCGACCGAAGGCGCCAGAACGGACGCACACTGCAGCAGGACGCCCTAAGACGCCTAGCCACAGTGAATTTGACTCCGCGGCAATCATGGAAGCATCACCTGAGTGGTACGAGAAGGTAAACGTCAGGCTGCGCAACAACGAGGGAGTACTGACTGGGATGGGAACACTCACCGAGTCGCATAATCAAACCTGTCAGCCAACTTCCTTTCGCTCGGCACCCGGCTTTCTTGGCAGGTTGTCTCAACGGTGTCGACTACCGAGTCAACAGAAAAATCGAAGCAAGTGCCATGCCCGGCGAGCCTGTCAATGTATATGTTCGCATGTTCTCGGGCCGTTCACGACGTCGTTCCACGATGAAGTCAGAGCTCAGACATTGGACATCACTGACTATCAGCGCCAGCGCCAGTCGGCAAAGCTGATCGCGCAGGGCCTCACCCACTCCGACCTTGTTCAAAGAGAGAGTGTGTGTTGTGGTAAGATTCGAAAGCGAGACTGGAACATGTCGAACAGTGAATGGATTGTCGAAGTCAGATCGACGCGTGGCCCGCGACGGTGCCGAGGAAGTACTGCTCGGAACTATCCGGTACGTTGGCGCCGGCTCACCCGAAAGCCAGAGCACATCCTGCATGGCGATCTTCAATTATGTGTGTACAATGGAACAACCACACTTCCGACATTTCCTCCTTTCTTTCAACTCGAGCAACTGCACTGGAAGCCCAGCATCTTCTTATCCCCGACCCCACAGAACCGCCGTTCCTCCCTGGTCTCCGCATCCAATTCCTCTTCTGGCCGCGCATCGCCCTCCGCACCCCATGCTTCAAACGGCGCACACGCCATCTGCGCGCCTTCAGCACACGCGCGGACACCAGACGAAATAGAATACGCACCTGCATGACTTTCCCAAGCACCCGCCGCCCGCTCACGGCGTCCGCCTCCACCTTCGCAATCACCTCTTCCAGCAGCCACTGCCTGAGAACAAAACGCGGGTTCGCCGCCCGCGCCGCAACCTCCCTTTCCCTATCCCACGCGTCCGCGTCAGCGCCGGCCTCCCGCTCGCCCTCGATCCGCGCGCCGTATTTTTCGAGCCACGCGAGCCACGCCTGCGTCGCGGTGTCGCGCTGCAACCACTCTGGCGTGGACGTGTACCCGAAGAGCGTGTTGAGAAAGTCTTCGAGCGCCGGTTCTGCGTTCGAGGCGAGCAGCGCGGGGCGGAAGGCGCAGAGGTGCCGGAGGGTGAGATGGAAGTCGAGTTTGTGGTCGGCGAGGAGGGCAAGGAGCGGACGGAAGAGCATGGTGTCGTCGTCGTCCTTGGGGTGTCGCAGGCCCAGACGCTGCAAGCGTTTAACTCACTGCATATGAAGAGGCAGCGCGGTCACAGTACCTTTCGCATCGTTTCCGCATACTTCGCATTGTACTCTGCATCGAAAACAGCAGCAAGCTCGTCTTCGACGAGCGAGATGCCCTTTTCGCGCCATGTCTTCAGTTGGTCTTCCTTGGCGTCCTTTGCCCATCCGGCGGACACGGCCTTGCTACCGAGCTCCGCTTCCGCGCCGATCAATGGTGCCAGAGAGTTCAGCAGAGCACGCAAAGCATACAAACTATCACATGTCAGGAAGGTGAGTTTCCAACAGAAAGGATATGCTCACATCATAGGCGGTTGGTACTGAATGTCGTTGCACTTCTCAGCCGTGTCTCTGATAGCTAGAAACCGGGCTTACTTTATACGCATAGCGACCCTCTGCATCAGTATGGTTGCATATATGCATCGGGTCAAAGACATCCATGAATGCGTACGGGCCTGCATATGATATCAGTTTTGTAACAAGGCAGTGAACGCACGCACGCACCGTAGTCTATCGTCAGCCCGAGGATAGACACACTTCAACCATTCGTCAGCATAGCAACTGAAAGGGAGAAATGACACTCACTTGTCCGTATTGATCACGCCATGCATGAACCCATACGCCTGCCAGCCCGCCACCATCTGCGCGTTGCGCCGCGCCGATTCCAGTACGACCGCCTTGCCCCACGCGCCACCTTCCCCGCCAACCCGCTCCACACGCAACACACGATCCGCGACCCACTCGCCCAGAACACGCAGAGCTTCGTAATCTGCGGGCTGCTGACCGCCGCCAAGGAAGTACATCTGCTGCGGTGGGTTGAGCGCCTCGAACGAGCCGATTCGCAGGAAGGAAGGCGCGAGGCGCGTGACGATGCAAGCCGACTCGCGGCGCTCGCGTAGCACCGAAAGCTCGGGGAGCGAGACGATGGCGAGCGAACGGGAAGTGGGGATGCCCAACGCATTCATGGCTGGAGAGTCGGGGTCAGAGGGTTCGGATGGACCTGAAGACAGGCGTACCCTCTGCGCAGAGATACTCGCGCACCGAGGAGCGAACGACGGCAAGGCCGTCAGCGCTGCGCGCATACGGTGTGCGCCCGGCACCTTTCAGTTGGAGCTCGTACACCATGTCCGGGTCAGTGGGGTGCGTCGTCGCGTCTGCGGATCGCGCCGTGAACATCTAAATTATCGGCGCAGTAGGTAACACCACTCACGAATCGTGACCGCTCGTCCATCGCCGAGCTGACCCGCCCATACGCCAAACTGATGCCCACTATACCGCAGCGACCACGGCGCAAACGGGACGTCCGCGTCTTCGTCCGAGATGAGTAGGGCATGCCCGCCAAGGACGTCAATGAGCTCCTGGCGCGCCGTCGCGTCCTCCGCCATCTCTGTGCGCGACTCCTGCTCCTCCGTGGGGTTGGAAAGTGAGAACTTGCCGAGCAGCTCAAAGGCGTCGCCGACGTCGAGGTGGGGCAGGCAGTCACGCAGCCCGGTCTCGGAGAGCCCAAGCAGCTCCATCTTCTGCTCGCGCTGCTCCGGGTACAGCTTGTCGAGCGGGGGGTCGAGGTCGCTGCGGGCGGGCGGAGTCTTCTGGTGCAGGGCTTCGCGGGCGCTGAGCCATTCCTCGATGAATGCGCCCTTGTCCTCTACGACTCTGGTCTCTGGCGGCACGATCTCGTACGGAAAGGGCAGGGGGTACGGTGAGACATGGGAAAAGTGGGCGACCGGTGCGATGATTCGTGAGCGGCGCTGGATGGAAGGTTCGTTCTGTAGAGCATACTTGAAAGCAGACACTGAGGGGGTCGCTGGGTCCGGTGTGAGGTTGTGGATGAGCAACCTGGACGGCGGCGGGAGCGGGAGGGCAGAGATGGGATATTTCGTTATGCTCGACATGATGGTTCTCATTCAAGATGTGTACAGGAGAGATAGAAGAACAGTGCTTGGTGTTCGTCGCGGTGGGAGCGTGTCAAGAGGCTGTTCCTCATCGTGAGCAACGATGAGCACAGAGCTCCAAAGGCGCAACGGAATCCCGCTGCGGCCCGCTGAGCGCTCATCGGGTTGTGCCGGCCGCTCCTTCGGCGCTACAGGCCGCTTCGGAGGCTCTTGCTCGTTGTTCGAAACGCCTCAGAACGTCGATGAAGGTCAGTTAAAGGTCAGAACCTGGAATCGCGTCTTGTGACTGCAGCAGACTAGTCGTTGCTCGTCTCGATCCTCGGACGCGCAAAACGCTGTAGCCGTGGGAAATTGCTGGCGCGTTTCGGTCACGTGCCCCCTGATCTCAAGACATACGCTTCCAGCTTTCGGCAGACCAAATATCCTGTCCGTTGCTGTCTCGTACCATCTTATAACTTTCGCAATGTCTACATCTCCCACAGAACGCTCAGAGCCCCTCAACTTGGTCTCTCTGGTCCTCCAGTCAAAGAAAGCCTTGCAGCAGGGAGAAGCGCTCTGCTCTCGCGCCAACCAGGTTTCTCATACCTCCGCTCAAGACGCATTTGAAGTCCTGGCGCTCGACGCCAAAATACAATGGATAAGTGAAGCCGTTATTGAGCAACTTAAGGTGAATATAGTCGAAATGCCTGCTTTACTTACTGACTGCGCACGCGTCGTAGCTGGCCGCGAGCGTGGCGAAGAGCATAGAGGAAAGGCGGACGAAATTAGAGAAGGAGACGCAGGTGCGTTCCCCGTATGAACATCGTCTGCTCGTCTTTTATCTCCAGGACGTATCTAGGCATGGGACACCGCACGCGCGCAACACTCGGTCACGCTTGACGGGATCCTCGAGTCGCTCGGCGCGCAGCTCGTGCCTCCGGACTTCCACGAGAACGCGTCGGACGATAATATCTTCGGCATCCAGTCGTCCGACGAGGAGGACGCCCCGCCGGAGCCCGCGACCTCCCCGGACAAGAGCCCGGCGCTTACGATCCGACACAGCAACGGGAATGGGCAGTTCGCCAAGGAGAAGCCTGGGAAGCTGGATCGAACGAAGTGGAAGACCCTGCGAGACTTTGTTGATGAGAGGGCGATCGAAGACGCGCTGGAGGCCATTGAGGGGGAACGCACTGCGCTTGACGTGAGTGCTATGTTGTGAAAGTGACCGCGTTTCCTCGTGAAAACCGAGTTTTCAGGACTCGCTCGCGTCGACCGCGACGTACCCTGTGACACTGCAAGAGACGCTGATGGCGATTCGGGAGTCGCTGCCACCATCCTCTCCGGCCGTGAACATCGAGACGGTGTTGACCGAGCAAGAGGATGTCTCGACCACGATGGCGGCGCAATTGGAGAGCCTGGCGTCGCATTATGATCAGATGGAAGGGGCGTTGAAAGACATCGAAGGAGGGGAGCAATTTGATGAGGATGACCTACAGGGTTCGTTTGATTTTAGTCTTACTCGCGTACGCAGCTGACACCAACCTGCGGACAGAGATGGTTCGCGACACGGAAGAGCTTCCAGCCATCATTTCGGAACTTGAGGATGCGTGCACATCGATTGAGAGGAGCCAGTACGTATAGATAAATCTACTGTATCGACATAATGAAGGATTGACCCGGCATCCAAAGTGAATCGCTAGTCGAGGCGAAACGTGTAGCCCGGGAGTATCTTGCAAAACACCATACAACACTGGACGATCTGGAGGAGTTGGGTGAGATCATGAGCGAAATGCTCCAACGTCAGCAGGAAGTTGAGGTGCGTCCAATGTCCCCTCAAACTGATTTGCAAACAGTGTTCATGCCACGTAGGCTCAATGCGCAGATCGACTAGAAGGCCTGCACGAGAACCTGCTTTCGATCGACCACCTCTCTCAACAATTTACATCCTTTCGGCTCTCGTTCAGCAAACTACTGGTTGAGATGGCCCGCCGGCGGCAATACAAGGAAGCGGCTGAGAACATCGTGCGCGGAATGATGGCACAGCTAGAGGCCATGTCAGAAGGTGCGTGACTGTGATGGCGTCACCACCGCTGCTGAGGATCAAGTATTCCCATTCAGAGGAGCGACAAGTTCGGCAAGATTTCAACGTAGAGCACGGTGCACATCTTCCGTCCGATATCTGCATTTACATCGAAAATCCACCTACAAGATGGGAGGTTGTTCCGTTCGATGGCGACACTCTAGAAATTCTTCCGGAAGTACAGAATGATCTTCTCGAACAGGTGAGCGCTTTAGTAGAAGGAACGATCGTATTACCAGACAATACTGCAATCAACAGGCTCAGGACGCAATTGCTCGAGAAGATGGCCACGGACCAGGAAACGAAAGCTTATGATATCTGTCTGATCACTGGCTTGGATTATGGTACTTACCTGCTGTACTATCTGCTCAGCTCTCAACGGTCTCGCGCTCGGTGCTTCGAGATTACTTGTGTTAACCACCACCGCAGTGATGATCGGTTTTGGCAATCCCTGACTAATAAGAGATTACCCTCCTATATTCACAGTATCTTCCATCCCGCTATTGTCATATAATCTTAACTGATCTTATTCGTTGGTCGGCAGGATTGTTTCATATATCATCAGCGGCAATGGCGTTCAAGACGATTCCCCAACCAGCATTGTATAGTTCCGCATTCTAGAATTATTGCATTTCAAGCTACACTCAAGACCATATGAGTCCAGGCTGCGTCTCTGTGCGTATGAAAGGCAGAGATTCGGACTTGTCCTTGTCGATGTTTCCTTGAGGCCTGTCTGCCGCCCCTGTTGCTACAGCGTGCATGGGCCACACATTGCAGCGGAGTACCAGAAACGCGTCGGGATAGGGTGCTCTCGCGGCTACGTTCCATTCAATATGGAAAGGGCGCGGTGCGCTCATGGACTGACCGCTTTGAACGTCTTGGTGGCGACGTGTACAGGGTTGCACGAACATAAATGGAAGCGGGGGACAGCAAGAAGGCGCAAGGACGGTAGGCGGGATTAAATACGAGTACTCGTGAGTGGTATTTAGGTGCCATGGTACCAATGTTCTTATTTCATCCTGCGGCCTGCGCGAAAGCCTGAAGTACCGACACCTGAGGCAAACCGTGCAGTATATACAGTAAAATTCAGTCATCCTCCTTCGCTGACTCAGAATATGTATAGAAACCATTGGTCATCCCATCCCATTGAACGTTGTGGTACCCCAAGTGCCTCTGCAGCGCCTCTACCATCGGCGCTTCGATATCGCACTGCGCGATGACCACCAGCCGGATGCCGAGTTCGACAGTGCCTCCATTGTCCATGACGCGCACCAGTTGATCGAGGATGGAACAGCTGACGGATCGTTGGGTATCCTCGTGGTTTTCTTCGTCCACTGACGACCGTCCATCCCCGAGGGCCATCCGCTCAAAACTTATGGTGCGAAGGTGGGGAAAGAGGGGCTCGGATGAGTCGGAGGCGAGGGCGCTGAACAACCCGAGCGCTGCGGCTCGGTCGCTCACGGTGATGCGTTCGACCGTGTCAACCTGGTAGGCGATGGACTGCCATACATCGGAGGTGAACTCGGAGCAGCCGACAGTGAGAGCTGTGAGGTTGTCGATGCCGATTATGAAGATGTTCATGATATCCGGAAGGTAGTCGGTTGCCGGGGTACCATCGCTCGCTGATCAGAACACCTTGATTCCCAAGGACGGGAGAGGTCGTGACGACCCGGGGCCATCTTGCACTAGGGGTGAGATGCTTGGAACGTGAAGCCTGATGGATCGCCATGTATGAGGTAAGGCATGATGGAGAGGGCCTGAAAACGGAGGGCGTCATACACCTCGTCGGGTATATGCGCGTGAAGCAGGCTGCGGAAATATTCCCATCTGTTCAAAGTTGTCTCTTCGTCCCCTTGGCAGAAAGCAAACGCGACGCTCACGGTGAGCCGTATATCGTCGGGGATGGATAGAAGGTCGAGGTCCATTGTAGCCTCCGGTGAACTTATGAACTCTAGATTGCGAAGGGATGGCAATTCGACGGAGTGTGATGGTTGTGGAGGTGTCCATTAGGCATTCGTCTATAATGAGAGATTGTAAACTGGGTAAGCAGCGAAGGGTCTCGAGTAGATCTTCCATTGTTTTCCAAACACGGCAACAATCAAGGGCCAGGGATGTGAGGGGTGCCCGGAGTATGCAAATATCAAGAGGAGCATGGATGCGATGAAGGGAAGCGTGTGTCAACTTTGGCGGACGATATTATCGAACAAGATTGAAGGTGCATCTGAGTTGTGCAGTGGCATGGGTGGGAATGCCAGTCGTCCAAACGCGACGAGGCTCTCGAGGTTGGGAGCAGGGGTACTCGCCAAGACGTTCGACAACTTGCGCTTGAAGTCTGAGGATGAGTTATTGCCACTGATGATGGAAACCGTTCCATCGGTGTAGGTAATAGCGCACTCGTCACCGTCGAGCTTGAGTGAGAGCCTCCGGACCATAGACATGTCTCCATCCCATGCGCCAATGGCGATTTGCATCGTGAAAAAGGTCGAAGGAGGTTTGGAATGTTAGCTAGAACGATCACAGTAATACTGGAATTTCAGTGTGAACGTTGAATTCGAATGTGCGGCGGGACTCTTGAGTCGTGTGTCAGTCTGTGTGAGTCCCGGCGGCGACTGAAGCTTGAGGGTGGAGCTCGCGGCTCAGTTTTAAGCCGCTGTTCGGTACATGGATATGCTGAGGACGTGAGACTCGCTATCAAATTACAAATCCATCCTTCTCCCAATTTCGCATACATTTCAGCTGGACGCATAAAACTGCAGGGTTCTTACGATGTATAATCGATGTTCTCGACACCCACGATCAACCCTCCATTGCCGTTGGCGGCAGCGGAGCCTTTCCGCATTCGTCAGCCAGACATTCCCTACGAAAGCGAGCACAGAGCGCACCTCCAACTTGACCTCCGAAGTTGCAATACGTGAAGATCCACTGCAAGCCGAGCGCCACGTCGCTACTAAAATTCAGCGAGGCACCGCGTTAATCCACCATTTGTAACAAACTCAGCGAAACTGGACTCATCAGAGCGAGCTGGCGGAGGGGTAACCCGACTCGTTCGACCCGGTGACCTGAGCGTCCCCGGAGTAGCAGAACTGCACCCAGTCGCCGTTCACGGTGCACGCGTGTCCGCCGATCGACTCGAGATAGTTGAAGCACGCGATCACATTGTCGACGTCAGCGAGGGTCCACGTCTCACATGCGTTGTTGTACAGCGCGTCGCGCGTCTCTGCGCACAATGTCAGTGTCTAGATAGGCTGACTGGCAGGATGGTGAACGTACGGAAGCTTGGCTGCTTCGCATAGAGCTCCTCGGACGTGAGGCCAAGCTCCTCGAGCGTGGGCAGGCCGGGCCCAGGGACGACCGTCGGGTGGACGGTGGGGGCCGCGACAGCGAACGTGCTGAGCGCAGTGACGGCGACGAGGGACAGCACGAACCAGGAGGCAGTGCGGATTGCATTGTGGAGAGAGAAAAGCATAGGGTTTGACTTGTTGTGATACTGGGGTGTAGCTGTAGTTAAGCACTATTGGGGTGGACAGTACCATATGTGCGCCCATTTTATACCGTGGCGAGAGACGCTAGATGGCGCCGCGGCGCACATTCGACTTTGCATAGCGGCTAGATGCTTGAATGTCGACGCGTCGGCTATGCAGTGCCGTCAGGTGGAGGATAGACGAGTTTGACATCTGACCAATATCTCCTTCCGACCAGACTTGCCCTTTGCAAAAATACATCGACCGTGCGAGAGTGCGTCACCAAATCAGGCGAGCGATACAAGTATCGCCAACCTAGTCAGGAGCGAAGTGGTAAAGCACATGGGCCGTCAATTCGAGACCAGCAAACGTGCCGATTGTCCCGCCGACTCTAGAGTCCTGTGGACATTGACACTGCCATGTCACATCGCAATATTTTTGCGTCCACGTCACGGTGACGAGGGCATGGTGATCGTCAATGGAGGAGAAGTGTAGGAGAGCCCCAGTGAGGTAGGGCGAAGAAGAAGGGTGTGGGCCACACTCCAGACATGGATCAGTGCGAGGAATGTAGCAACTCAATGGCCGCTTTTGGTCCTGGAGGGTGAAGCGCGCAGCTGGACGCATAGTCCGATGGGGTGGCAGACGAGTCGTTGACCTTGCATGAAACGCACATAGAGCTTCTGTACCACCTCGGTCCCGCGGAGCCGCAGAGGGTAGGCGCCCGTCGGGAAGGCCACGCCGTCGCAGAAACACACCAGGGTACAGATGGAAGGGGAAGAAGGCAGATATATGCACCGGTACGGACTTATGCCCTGGGTAGCTCGAGTCGTCGATGACATGGTGTCGTTAAGTGACTTGCCGCCAAGTACCAGCGAGCCATCAGTGTACTTGATGTACGTGGTGGAAGGAGGGGATGAAGCCAGAGATACGAAAGCTTGACAGTGAAGCAGCTGTGTAGTAACACAACCGCGCATAAGGCAGGCTGGCTCGCTCGAATATAAATCGTACCGGCTGAGGAGACAGTGATGGATACTCGGGTGAGGTCATCTCTCTCCATGTCCGGGCGTTTATAAGCCTGGTCTCGTCCAGAGGACGAGGACGCGCGAGCGGACGGCACGCGCTGGTATATGTTCATCCGCGATCGGTGAAGTCACGGTGATTAGCGCAGAACTTTCCGCAATGAGCAGCGGAGGCACTCACAGTTGCATGCTTCATGGAAGATCCAGGCAAAGCTGACATCTGTCCTCCGTGTGGCCAGCGCCTGGAATACGAACGCAAGACCTTCAAATCAAACTCTGCGGATGCCCGTCGCCTCGAGAGAAGGGATAGACAGAACACTTCTGATGGAAAAGGCAACGCAACTTGAGGGGTGTTGCAGTCTAGCTTGAGACTAGCTCCGCAGGCGACCAAGAGCTAGGCAACGGCGTTGGTGATTGTCGGTGCTGGGATCCATGAGCAAGATCATTCCAAGAAAATTTATAAAACGCAGAATCAGAGACTCTTAGCAGTGTGAAGGAGGTATTATTGTCTTGGTTAGATGGTAAGACGAGGGTTCTGTAGAACCCTAACCCTATTCCCTAGTTATGTGCCACTGAGCACGGCGCGGCCTCCGAAACCTCAGCTATAGTGCTATAATACGTACAGAACCCATTGGTTATCCCATCCCAGTGAACGGTATGGTACCCCAAGTGCCTCTGCAGCGCCTCGACCATCGGCGCTTCAACGTCGCACTGCGCGATGACCACCAGCCGGATTCCGAGTTCGATAGTGCCTCTACTGTCCATGACGCGCATGAACCGGTCGAGGACGGACCAGCCAACGGGCAGAAGGGTTTCCTCGCCGTTATCTTCGTCCACTTTCGACCGACCGTCGCCAAGGGTCATCCGCTCGAAGCCTATGGTGCGCAGGCGGGGGAAGAGGGGCTTAGGCGAGTCGGAGGCGAGGGCGCTGAACAACCCGAGCGCGGCGGCTCGGTCGCTCACGGTGATGCACTCGACCGTGTTAATCCTGGGGGCGATGGACTGCCATACCTCGGAGGTGACATCGGGGCAGCCGACAGTGAGCGCGGTGAGCCTGTCTATGAAGGCGTCTATGATGGCCGGAACATGGTCGGTTGCCGGCGGATGATCGCGCGCTGACCATCGTATCTTGAGTCCCAAGGACGGGAGAGGTCGTGACCATCCGGGGCCATCCTGCACTAGCCAAGGACAAGAAAATTGAAAGATGAAGCCTGATGATTTGCCCTGTATGATGTATGGCATGATGGAGAAGGCGTGAAAACGGAGAGAATAATACAACCCGTCGGGTAGATGGGCGTGAAGTAGGCCAGACAGATACTCCCGTTGGTCTGTCTCACCGTCTGGTTTGGTATCCACCGCGATGCCCACAGTGAGCCATACGTCGTCGGGGATGGAGAGACGGTCCAGGAGTGCCATCGTGGGTTCCGCTCCGGATATGAACTCTAGATTGCGAAGGTGCGGCAATACGACAGAGTTGGATGGCTGTGGGGGTTCGGTGAATCTGTCTTTGGGGCCGCTTTCCTCGAGAATGAGAGATTGTAAACTCGGTAAACGGCAAAGTGCCTCGAGAAGATCCTCCATTGTCTCCCAAACTTGGCTATAGCGAAGGTCCAGGGATGTGAGGCGTGCCCGGAATATGCAGAGATAGGGAGTAACAATCATGTACCGTAGAGCAACGTGTTTCAAGCTCGGCGGGACGAAGTTATCGAACAAAATCGAAGGCCTGGGGTCGTGATCTGGTGGGAAGGGCCCTAACGCGAGGCTCTCTAGGTAAGCTGGGGCAGGGCCACTCGACAAGACATGCAATATCCTGCTAGGGACAGTGCAGCGTTGGCTACTGTCGCTGACGATGGAAACAGCTCTTCCATCGACCCAGGTAATGACGCACATCCTGCCCTTGAGAGAGAGCCTCCGTACCATAGATATATCTCCGTCCCAGGTGGCAATGTCGCCGATTTCCATTGTGACAGAGGTGGTGGAAGAAGGACTGACGCGGTTTGAGGGATGGCAAGAAGTCAGTGTAACCGTGGAAGATATCTGTCGAATGTGCCGCGGTACTCAGAGAAGTTGTCTTTCAGTCTCGCTCTCGACTGAAGGTGATCTTTATGTCGGTAAGAAGAGCACTGCCTCCATACCGATTGACGGAGTAGTGACAATCACCAGGAGAGAATAACAATTACCGCTCGCAGCACAGTTCGTCAGGATCACTAGCATGAAGGGGAGACAAAGGGTAGACCAAGCCTTTAAAGGGCTCCAAAGGGGACAAGGAATCCTGGAGTCATTCGGAGTCGCCGACTCACCACCGTGCCTGTAGAGTTATCGATGACATCGATCGCGAGGATGATTCCAGCCGGTTTTCGATATGTCGACAGTAGTTCTAGCGGACCACGGGGTTTCGAATCGAAGAGGTACTGCGGCGTCGACACAGTGCCAGTACCCCCGATAGCCATTACAACAACCAAGGGGGTTGGTTGACTCGGCGGAGGCTTCCTTGATCTTCGGCTCTTGAAGCTTGAATAAGCTTGATTGCCGAAGTAGAATGTAGTCGTAGAAACCCAGCCCTGGAGCCGCATGCCACCATAACAGGATAGGAGCATGCCACCATAACAGGTCCGACCGTGACTATTGTTCTCCAAAGTCGTTTGCCAATTGCTTGGCAACGGGGTGCCCACGGGTTGGGATGTCTTCGTAAGCACTGAAGGAACTATCTGGAGTACTGTAGGTCAGAATCAAGTGAAAGCGATACTTGAGTCCAGCATACGAGCCACGGCGGCGCGGGATTACTTAGGGCACGATGACGATGCCCGGCGCTTTCCCGGTATGCCAACGTCTATATCCTGTTTTCCCTCTCCCTCATAACGTGTGAGCTGAAACCCCTGGTATCCCCATCCCATTCAACCTCGTGCACGGGCCCCCGCTGCAGTGCCGCTATTGTCACAGTGTCCACGTCGCACAACTTGACGACCACCCGCTGGATGCCGAGGCCAACAGCAGCTCTGGACATCAGAACGCCCAGTAACTCGACGGTGAGGCCGGGGAGGATCCGTTCATCAGGAAGCCGGCCATCCTCTGCGTATTCGTCTACGGCAGACCCGCCGTCGACAAGGGACATCTGTTCGAAGCATAATGTCCGCAGCCGTTGGAAGAGGGGGACCGGGCGGCTGGTCAACGCGCGAAACAGCCCAAGCGCCGCAGCTGGATTGGTCACAGTGATGTGGCCAACCGTGCCCACTTGGTCGGCGATGGAGGTCCACACCTCGGGAGTGAACCCGTCGTGACCGACGGTAAGTGCGGAGAGGCTTTCGATGCCAAGGATGAAGGTCTTGAGGATGAGCGGTAGGTATTCTGTCCCTGGTCCATCGCTCCAATATATTTTGTGTCCTAAGGTTGGGAGAGGCGAGGGAGACCCGATGGTGTTCTGCAGTGGGCGAGGGAAGGATGGGTGAAAAATGAAACCATTAACGGGTATGTCGTTGTCGTAGCCTGCAGCGTAAGGGGATATGGAGAGGGCTTCGAATCGGAGAGAATCGTATATCTCGTCAGGTATATGCGCGAGGAGTGACTCAGCTAAATAATCCCATCCGTCGGCGTCTTCTGCTGGATTTCCTAATGCAATCGACACGATAAGTGACACGTCAACGGGGAAGGATAAGCGATCCAAGAGGTCCTTGGTATCAGTGAATTCGGCGATGATTTCCAGATTCCGCAGGCATGGCAACGCAACAGAATTCGATTTTGGTGGATGGGGGTCAGGCCGTCGAGGAAATTCGTGTTCGACGATCAAAGATTGCAGACTAGGTAAAACTCGAAGAGTGTCCAGCATCTCAGCGTATGTCTCCCATATAACGCATTCGCGGAGCTCCAGAGACGTGAGGGGTGCCTGGAGGAGGGGCAGATCTAGAGGTACACGGAGGCCATACAGATTGACGTGTTGCAACTTCAACGGGACGGCATTGCCAAATAGCACCGTCTGAGTGTCGTAATCCCGTCGTTTCACGAGGGTGAGGCTCTCCAGAATAGGAGCAGGCTGGATCTCCATGATGCTTGTTATTTTCCGCAGGAAATTGTCGAATGCAAGATCGACGATTTCGTCGTTGTCCGGGAAATTCGAGACGTGGACGAATATTCCTTCGACGCGGCTGACGATACATTTTCTCCGGCCGAGAGAGACGGTTTGAACGGGATACATGGAAAAGGGATCCTTGGCCCATGGGAAAGCGTCCAGTTCCATACGGTTAGAGAAGTAACAAAAAAAGCTGAGACAGAGAGTTGAACAGGCTCGAGAAGGGAGCGACGTACGGAGTGAGTTGATTGTGGCCCGTGTTGACTAGCCGTATTTATAGCGCAAAATGAACTCCGCCGTAATATCGAATGGTAGAATGTCAGGAACATTGACAATTGCCAGGGGGTGCTGAGGTATTGCG
Organism: Artomyces pyxidatus; assembly: GCA_022160305.1. Classification (NCBI taxonomy): domain Eukaryota; kingdom Fungi; phylum Basidiomycota; class Agaricomycetes; order Russulales; family Auriscalpiaceae; genus Artomyces; species Artomyces pyxidatus. Next base: position 207,113 of record MU277238.1, on the reverse strand, counting down.
GCTCTATACCTCAAGATGCATCAATAGCGATACAAAAATAAGAATAGTCCACGAGTCACATTTATGTCATGTCATCCTATCAAAATGGCTCAAGCGATCGAGCAGGTCAGCATGAGTCTTTTCTCTCGGCTCGTACCACCCTATGGCGACGTATGACAATAGCAGATCTAGATGTTCTTGTGTTTTGGTCTCGGCCACGAGCGTAGCTGTAGCGACCTTATCAACGAGGTTTTACTTGCTATTGTTCTCACCGCTCGAGAAGGAGATTTGCTCTGAACATCGGGGGGAATATATCGAGGACCTGTGCCAAGACTAGTACTCGGTTGATCGTCGTTTCATCAACCTCGTTCAGTCTGCTTGAAGGAGACTATGCCAAGACGATGCTGACCTGCGGGACCAATCCGATATCACTGGTCATTCGGGGACAAAGGAAAGTCGGGTTTCGGTGTTGTCTACTAAGAGAAATCGCCTTCAGAGAATCACTCCGTCATTCTGATATCTGAAGCGACCGGGGTATTTTCTTCAAGTTCTTGCCCAGCCCGCAGATGCAGACTTGTTTCTGCGAGCTCGTGATGCGAGAATAACTGGACAGATGCTTTGAGGATGAAACACCGCCGGTGCCATGTCGTTCTTGTAGAAATGTCCTAGTTTTACAGTGATACAAGGGTGAGTAGACGGAATACAAGCGCTAGCGTTACTCTGGCGCGGCCTATATGTTACCACGAAGGTCTCGACTTAAAAAGAACACGTACGATTACGATCACAACATGTCAACACTGCTAAGGCCCAGATCTCGAGTCACAAGACATCGATCCTTGTCTCTCCCTGAGCCACTCTCAAATGCCTTGACAAGCGATGCTTGACCGTCGTCGATCCTGGAGCGATTATTGGAGGCGCGTATCAGGAATGAAGATACGCCGAGCTTACCATTCAACGGCATGAGCCTCTTTCTCTAAGACCACCTTGACAGTGGTCCACGAGAAACGAACAAGAGATGGATAGCCGAAGGTACGATCAAGCGATGACTTTATCCACGCCTGTGTTTTAGGGTCTGGACGGTTGAAGGCATCAATGGCTTGTGCGGGTAAATTGAAAGAATGCCACGGCATACCTGACGGGTACCCGCTACCAAGTATCGAGCTCCACGGCTGCTCACTCTGTTCCGAAGAGCTCTCGGGAGGGTCCTCCTCAAACTTCCAGCCTTCTATCCACGCATCACGCGTCACTTTCGCGGCCACACTGGCTGCGCCGACGATCTTGAACTTGGAGTCTGCTTTGGCAGTCACTGTAAAATTTATGCCAGGAAAATGTGAGGACAGAAGTGCCTCGTAAGGTTTTGTTGCTCCGAGAGCATCGACGTAAACCTGTGGCAGATGATACTGAGACAACGAGTAAGGAGTAGTATGATGAGGAAGCTACTTCGGAGAGCTCAAGACCCGCCTTCAATACCTCGCGTATCAAGAGGATCGTCGCATCTTGAGACTGTTTGTTCAGATTGATCGGAGGTCGTCGCAACATGCCGCTGGAAATATCCTGTGGGCTAAACGAAGCTGAGCTTGCACGTCACATCATAGTCGCAAGAGCGCACCTTAGTACCCTTACAGACCATCCAAGATTTTTCGGATCACTACTCAGGGAACCCAGCAGAGACGAACGTGTGTCGGCATTGAGCGTTTTCGAATCTCGGAAGGCAGGTTAGATCATTGGTGACGACGCCGTTCATGAGCAGCACACCTGCGAACCCTAGTCCATTCAGCTCGTCTTCATATTTCGCTGGACAGTACGCAATACCGTACACAAGTGGTCCCAAAACTGGTCCTCGTCCTGCCTCGTCCACGCCAAGGATGTATGGGCCAGCTGCTGTCGGAGTAGGAGAATGATATGTGTAAGAGGCAACGAGAGGTATCGGAGGGTCGGGTATCGATGGAACTTGCGAGATTTCATTCATTTCTTCGTCGGAGTCGGCTGAAGATTCTCGTGAGGCAGGCATGTCGGAGGACGTTGAGAACAAGAATTGTAGTAATGAGGAATCCAGCCACACCCGCGTTCGCGTTGTGTGGCTTTGTTTGCATCGTCCACACGAGTCGCGTGATATTCTGACGAGTTCGCCACCACCGTGAAGCTACGTTGCGATGGAAAAATGCACCAGACATTGCGTCCGCGCCATCAAGAGTTCCAGTGCAATTAGCTCGCTGTATTATTCCTATTTTCTTGAAGTGCCTAAGCCTAATGTTACATCTAAAGCCCGATTTTTCGCATTCGACGTGATGTGCAGCCAATGCTCGAACACAAAGGTCAGCCAGTGCCATCTCCTCCTAAACATGATTCATCTCCTCTGCCAACCAGTGGACAACGGTGAATCTCGGCGTAGAGAGTAGGTATCTGAATTTTACAAGCCACTTATGATGGCTTGATGAACGCAGTCATGCCTTGGAGGTTGGCTTTGCCTGAGGGGAAGAGTGAGTCTCGCTGTACCTTGTCAAAACAGGCGCAAAGTGTACGTACTGACTGTGAGGCCGACCTGTGCTGCAGGGCCAGAGATGTCGACAGTCTGGATGTTCTGTGCTTGTCCAGGTCCATTCACGGCCATGACCTGGACTGACGTCACGTTGGGCATGAGGATGTACAGGAAGCTATAGTCATGTTAGGACTTATTCTCGTCGAGGGGAGGTGAAGGCATACTCTTTCCCGCCGATGGTGGCAGCGTCAAGATCAATGGTCGCGGAGTTGTTGCCTTGCGGGTATTGCTGATGGGGGTTTTTCTCAGAAAATATTCACGGGAGAAAACCCGTCACGGTCTCGCTCACCTTCACAATCGAGGGCTTCAGGTTGGCGTCAAGCCCGACCTCGGTGACCATCGAGGTGTCGATATCGGTGACGTAGAAGTTGCCGCTCTGCGGGCTGAAGGTAGACCAGCAAGTCGCGCCTTGACCTTGAATCGGGAGGATGGAGCTCTCGCCGGTGCTGTTCGTGCTGCCATTGATCGCGGGCTGGAGGTTCGACATGTCGAGGATGTCCACACCGACGCCGGCGTCCGTCGCCAGGATCGCGTTCTTGCCAGGGATGGCAGTCATAGAGAAGGGGAGCAGACCACCAGTGGGGGGATTGACCTTGGTGAAGTTCTGGGAGAGGGTACCATCGCTCGCGACGTCCCAGATGGCGAAGAAGCCGGGAGTAGGGGGAACACCCTTGACGGAGGCTACGAGGCTCTTGCCGTCCTCAGAGAATATGACGTGGCTGGCGCTGCCGGCGGGACCAGTGGCGGGAGTGGTTTGATTGAGACCGAGCGAGCGAACGGAGTTGTTCATTGCCACGAGACCGAGAGTGCTGTCGACCATGTAGCAGCTAGAGTAACAGCGTTGATCTCCCGCCACTAGAACAAAAACGAAAAGGAGCTCACTTCACACCGTTGATTGAACCGCCGTTCAACACGCACACCTGATTTCCGGCAGAGTTGAAGGCCAAGGACATGGGAAATTCACCCTCGCTGGAGACGGGCAAGCCAAATTGGGTGAGTAACGAGGGAGTGTTCGGGTCGATCTTGAACAGTGAGACGGTGTTCGATCCGGGCTAGCGAAATTTTACGGTCAGATCTTCCCAAAGAAATACAGCGGCGCTCGCCACTCACGTTGACAGCGGCAAGAAGATTGGTTGCAGGAGAAACCTTCACTGCGCCTTGAGAGAACATGCCGTCAGGCCCGTCGGCTCCATCGAGACCATGTTGGCCCCGTCCGGCGGTGGCATAGGCTCGTGCCAAAGCCTTGAAGATTTATGTCAGTGGGACCAACCCCGGAAGTGAAGTGAGACTAGCTTACAATTGTGCCATCCGAGCCAATGTCAGCAGACACGACAAAATTCCCTTGAGGTTCGTTGGTGAGAACTGTTTGGATTAGCCGATGTCGGGAAACTAATTGTTCAAATTGACGCACAGTACGCTGCTCCTTGTGTGAAACCCGTGCTCGCGTTCATCACCATGCTGGTGGCGGGAGCGGCGCTTGTGGAGTTTGATACGATCTGGCGAGACACAAGGGGAAGAGCGGAGGCAGAGCCGGCCAGCGCGGCAGCGGCAGCAAAAGCGGAGGAGAACTTCATGGGGAGAGCGAGCTAATATGAAAGGGAAAAATGGAGAAGAAGAGTGCGCGGATCCAGCCAGTGAATTTGGATGAAGTTGAATGAAAGACGACTGAAACCAGCAGATGAAAGAAAAGAGCGCAGCTCTTGAGTTGTGAAGAAGAGAAGGAGAAGGAGAAGAACGGGGACCGCGGATGGTTCATTAGCTCTCTTTGAGTGGACCATTAAATAGCGTTCCCCCGATCAGATGTCAGACGCTTGGGCACTGTTGGCTCGACCCGGATTAGTTGTTAAGCGACGTTTCATTGGATAGGAACGCAGCGAAATGCAGCGGCTGTGCTCTGCGCGGGCGCTGAGGAGTGATGCGGCATCTAGAAGGGAAATTTGAGCCTGCGCAAACAAAGATACCTTCGGATTGTAATGATGCGAGCCGTTCAAGTGTGGAAGACGGAAGTACTTGATTGTCGTTATGTAATGTTTTTCGAACACTACACATGCCTTTTCCGGAGCACCTCTGTCCTCCTGTCCTCCGTCGCGATGCTCGTATCCACCAACCGCTCTGCCTTCTCAAGGTCACGCTGCGACCGTGGACAAGCTTACTGAAGTTTTACAAAGACTGCCCCAAAATTCATGGTATATTTCAGCGCCTAACCGTGCAGTTCCCATCATCTCCGTCCGAACTCTGCGCCCGCAACCGGAGGAGATGCCGGATGTTTGTCCCACCCTCACTACTTGACAGAGTGGTTCGCCCTTGAGAGTGTGTTAAGTTACATGCAAACTGCCGAATCTACTGCGACTGGACAGTCGATTTTAAGGGATTGTTGGATGTCGACAGCCCCACAGCACCATACTTTTGCGCCGATGTCGTGACATGCGAACAAGGCGGACATCGACTTACTGCCACTGAGACAATCTTGAGTTTGTGCTCCCGAGCAGTGGACAGGCTTCAATCGTAGTCTATTCTAGACACCCGATTCAGGTAAGTTCCTGCTGTCGTCGGGGTAGCGCGAGTCGTCGTCCCTCCGAGTCGGATTCAGAACTAATGCTTCGCTAAGTTACAGGCAGGGGCTCAAATCGGCCTCCCTACTGATCTAGTATCGCCCCAGCCGTTCGCGTGACTCGCTGGATCGCGTTTCATCTCTAGCATCATGACTACGCATCCCAAGAGGCAACAAATTTGTACGGCATCGCCACAAACCCCAGCTACTGTACGTGGGAACGCTCGATTGGATTGTCTAGATGTCAGGGAAGTACAGCTACATTAACTACTCCGTAAGCCTCTGATACAGTGTTGACACAGGACCTCAGTATCTCGAATTACAAGAAATCTCCTACTCGGTATCGAACACCAGGCAGACACCGTCGTCGCCGGCGCTGACAACGATGTCTCCCCCGAGACCCAACGCGGCGCTCATGATGGGCCCTTGGTGGCCCTTGTGTTCTCGGATGAGCGTCCCAGAACGAGCATCCCACGTTCGCAACGACTTGTCTGCCGACCCAGAGACAATAATATGGGGCTTGCTGGGATGCACCATCAAGCTCGTCACGGAGTCCTATACGCGCTGTCAGCACCAATTCCACAATTGATGTCCGCAGCGCGCCATACCTCATGCTCAAGAGTAGTGCGGAGTCTGTTAGTATTGAGGTCCCAGATGCACGCCTTGCCGTCCGTGGCACCCGTGACAACGGTACCGCCGCCTGCGGTGCTCGCAGCGGAGCCGCCAATTGTGCCGACGATGTTGACGAACGCGGCCGCCTCCACACTCTCGCCTTCCGCGTGGCTGCCGAGCGCAGTGATGACCTCGCCCTTGCTCAGACTGACAACGCGAACGCCACCAGCGGCACCACCGACGACTGCGAGAGTGGAGGCGGGGTTAATAGCGAGCGCAGTGATGCCGTCGAGGTTGAATCGTGCATTTGTCGCTGTCAGCTTGAAAACTGGCGTAGGGGAGCGCGGATCCCAGTAGATCAAAGTGTTGTCAGCGCAGGCGGTGACTATCCGTTTGCCTGGGGGAGTGCTAAATATAAGTATGGTGCATACACTGCGGCGCAGGAGAGAGATGCGGACCGTCGGGCGTGAACTCTCCACATTGCACAGGACCTGTGTGTCCCGCAAACACCTGCATGGTGTTTCCGGAGGGGACTGCGGTCGTATATGAGCAATCCTGGTCGTCATCATCTCGAGGGAGCTACGTACGTTGCCATAACCAAACCGTGCTGTCGTTTGACCCTGCGAGGAGGACCGGTCCCTTAGGATGCCAACGTAACCACTATGCCGCGATCGACGAGTGAGCGCCATCTACAATGTCACGAAGTCAATAAGCGCACCATAACTTCGTCGGGGCCTTGTAGCTCTGTTAGAAACTCCCATGTCTTGTAGTTTTCGGTCCCGACTCTTCTCCACACGCGCACCTTGCCGTCCATTCCGCCGGTCGCGACCATCTCGCCGTCCGAGCTGAATGCTGCGGCGGACACGCTATCCGTGTGCCCCGTCAACTTCACTACCGTCTCGCCATCGGCCACGTTCCATATGTAACCGAGCTCGTCTTCGCCTCCAGATACGGCAAGCGGCGCAGTCGGATGCATGGCGACCACAAACACGGATTTACGGTGCTCGGGAAAGTGCTGTATTGAGTTGTCCTCCCATACTATGTCGTCTTCTCCTCCACCTGCGCCTTCTGGAAGATCTCCTACCTCGTCGCCATCATCCTCGTCCATAGGCTCGTCATCGCCTTCAGGGACTTCCGCGGCTACGTCTCCCTCCTGGAGGTACTCTTCCTCGTCGATCTCCTCTTCTTCGTGTTGGTGTTGGTGCGATGCCATCTCTGCGTGGACAAGGGGGTATTGGTTGTGATGCAGACGATGTCTCTGTGCAGTATATATACGAGGAGGGCTGTGATGAGTAACTCTCGGGACCGCTTGGCGGCGTCTGCTGCTGAGCGATCCGACTTCGAATTTTTGCGTGCACAGATGCAGCTCATCTTATCAGATAGATGACACATCCAAGATCTCGCATTTGCCAGTGCATTCTGCTGTGAGTGAGCATATCCTGAGCTCAAGATTCGTCAGAGAGAACACGCAGAAAGACCGTGTATATGTCTCGTCGAGGTCTGTCAATGTTGTCGAATGTCGCCGACACAATTGGACCACGTCGATGAGAGCATCTCTGCAGCCACACGTGACAAATATTGCTGACGGAGATACGAGACACCTCCACGTACACATCTTTCCGCCAGCTTTCACCTCTTTCCTCATACCATCATCATGAAGTTCTCTCTTTCTCTTCTCTCGCTAGGCCTGCTGACCGGGGCCTTTGCCTCTAACGTCCTTGAGCTGGACCCGGACAACTTCGACGGCATCGTCGGGAAGGGCAAGCCCGGCCTCGTTGAGTTGTGAGTACATCGGCATCCGCACATCGGGCGTTTTGACTGACGCCGACCTCCTAGCTTTGCACCTTGGTGGTATGTAATACGAAGTCTTTCTAGTGGCGTGGTTCTGTGTTAATGAACGCGTCTGTCGCTTGGTAGCGGTCACTGCAAGGTGAGCATTGATTGACCGCCGTGTGCAGCTCCTGCTTACTCATGCAATTGTAGAACCTCGCGCCAGTCTACGAGCAACTCGCCGACGCGTACACACATGCAAAAGACAAGGTTATTATTGCGAAAGTGGATGCCGACGGTGTTGGAAGGCCATTGGGCCAGAAGTATGGAGTCACCGGATACCCTAGTGCGCTTTTCGACCCCACCCATTCATCGCTTACTAACCTGACTCTGCGAAATAGCACTCAAGTGGTTCAATGCCAACGGTGAAGCCGAACCTTACGAGGGTGGTAGAGATCTGGATGCTTTGGCAGCATTGTGCGTATCAACTCACCCTTACCTCCGGCTTCGCCTGACCGCGTCCGTCTCTTAGTATCACGTCTAAGACGGGTGTAAAGTCTAACATCAAGCCCCCACCTCCTCCGGCGACTCTGATTCTCGATTCACATACATTCGACGAGGTCGTCTTTGTAAGCAATCATGTTACATGGAGCGTACCCCATCGTTGACCATTTCGTAGAACAAGGATCATGACACCCTCGTCACTTTCACTGTAAATCTTCTATAACTCAAGCTGCCACAAGTATTAACGACTTCTCTATAGGCTCCCTGGTGTGGTCATTGCAAGAATCTGAAGCCCAAGTACGAAGAAGGTAACTTATACACGCGTCTTCACCATTTGTGTGTCAACTGAAGCATTGTATAGTCGCGAAGACCTTTGCTTCTGAGCCCAACGTACGTTACTTCGAGGTCAATGTCACCCTTTCTTGCTGACACTTTTGTGCAGTGCGTCGTAGCAAACATCGACGCAGACGCTGAGGCCAACCGTCCCATCGCCACACGCTACGAAATCAAGTCGTTCCCCACGATCAAGTTCTTCCCCAAGGGCAAGGATGAGCCCGTTGACTACGAGGGCGACCGCTCCGAGCAGGCCTTCGTCGATTTCTTGAATGAGAAGTGCGGCACTAGCCGGGCTGTGGGTGGCGGCTTGAACGCGAAGGTGCGTTTAACTAGTAGCGAGCTCGGCGCTCAGATCTCAGACTGAGTCTTCGTGCCTAGGCCGGCCGTGAGACGGAGTTCGACTCACTCGCGAGCAAGTTTGTTGTGGCGACCGGTGATGCGCGTGATGCCCTCTTCAAGGAGGCGTCTGTCCTCGCCGCCCAGATCGGCCCCGCCGCTAAGCACTATGTGCGTGTGATGGAGAAGGTCGTTAACGGCACAGAAGATTACGTCTCGAAGGAGTCGAAGCGGTACGTGCCTCTCACTTCTTTTGCAACCGATACGCTCCTTGCTTTATGCTGCGCGTCGTGGCGTACTCCTACGTCCCTGATTGCGCGATGGTCCTGACGATATGGTTTACAGCCTCGCATCGATCCTCAAAAAGCGCACCCTTTCCCCCGCGAAGCTCGACGAGATCCAGATCAAGGCGAATATTCTCGCCGCATTCAACAGCCCCGAGAAGAGCGAGGAGAAGGTTGAGCGCTCGTTTGAAGAGCTGTGAATGAGAGCTGTGGTGACAGTTTAGACTTGTATGCGTTACCCTTGCGTTGGTTCGCTAGCTTAAGTGTATACAGCTGAACGTGCTATTTATGTTCGAGTTTGACCTGGATCCGTCTCTTGCAGTTGGGAGGCGTGAGGCGGAGCACGAACTTCGCTACGACTCACGAGCGCCCATCAAGGCACGCGGCGCATCCACAAACGATTATCGCGGTTGTCCACTATTGACCACTCGTACGAATCATGTCTTTCCCGAGCCTCAACGTGAGTTCCACGCTGCGGCGGGGCTTATCGAAGCTATATAGGAAGATGAAGCAGGATCCTCCCAGCTCGCCAAATTCTAGCACCCCTTCAAGTCCCGCCAAGGCACAAGACACCCAACCACCGCCAATAATGACACCGAGTGGCGACCTCTATGCTGTCCACGGGATCCGCTTCGCCTCGGGCTCCCGACAGTGGACATACTCCGCCGACGAGCCCGACGGCGCCGAGCCCGATTTCGCGCCGGGCGAGCTCCCGGACGGCCTCACAATCATCACCTGGAACATCGACTTCGTCGCCCCCCGCGCGCGCGAGCGCGTCGACGCCGCGCTGACCTTCCTGCAGCACGAGATCTTCCCAGAACACGCACGCGCGCACGCGCGGCCGCCGCCGTGCCTTGTGCTCCTGCAGGAGCTCACGCCGGCGTCCTTCTGCGCGCTGCTCGCGCACCCGTGGGTGCAGGCGCACTTCCGCGTCGTCCCGGGCAGCCCCGCGTACTGGCCGCGCGGCGCCGCGTACGGGTGCGCGACGCTCGTCGCGCACAGCGTGCCCGCCGCGTGGACCGCCGCGCTGCACTTCGCCGACACGCGCATGGGCCGCGTCGCGCTGTTCACGGATGTCCTGGTCGGCGGCGCGGGGCCCCGCGCGCGCGTGCTGCGCGTCGCGAACACGCACCTCGAGTCGATGCCCGAGGGCGCGCGCAGCCGCAGGGCGCAGCTCGCCGCGGTTGCGGACTACTTGAACGACGAGGGCGTCGTGGGAGGGCTTGTCGCGGGGGATATGAACTCGATCAGCGAGGGGGACGGGCGCATGGTGCGCGAGTTTGGGCTGAGCGATGCGTGGAGGTATAGGGAGGAGGCGGACCCCATCGGCGCGACGTGGGGGTTTCAGCCACCGGGAGACCTGCCGCAGGGTAGGCTAGATAAGGTTCTGTATGTGCGACGGAGGGAGTACAGGATTCGGAGGATTGGGCGGATTGGTGTTGGGCTGTGTCTGGAGGATGGCCAGTATGTGAGCGACCACGTCGGATTGATGTGCCAGATTAATATGGTTCCCGAGGAGTAGATTGCTTAGTGGATTCGTTTCGCTGTTTATTGTAAGGCCGAGCTGCAATGATGATACAAAGGTCAACTGTGACCTTCCCTGTTGGAAGGATGACGTTCGCTCGCCTGAGACATGGTGTACAACGTGGCCAAGAAGATCAACACAGCCTAAGGATGCAAGTCGGCCCGCATATAGGCTGCCTAAAGACACGTTCCCGGCTTTAGAAGACCTGCTAAATGATCATTAGCATAGGCGCTGCTCCCCGGATACAATGTCATCGGCTCCCGGTTCCGAGATCGTGGGTGTGCGATGACGAGGGTGAGTCGACGACCCAAGTGACAACAGAGAGGAATGGGCTGTTGTCTTGTAGATGTGGTTGTAACGGGGACATGGTACGAATCAAACCTGTAAAACATCGAAACCGCAAATGCGACGATGATAAGCACTCTTACCGGTCCCTGGGGGATGATGAATGGAGCATGTTTATCGAAGAAGGCTTCAATACTTATGAGAAAACGGCTAGTTTTGTGCATTTCATCCCATAGGATATAGGATACAACCGCAGATAGGCCTGCTCGAGCAACCGCAAGCAAGTTGCTGGACGCGATTGGCGGAAGGAGAGCCCCTGCGGGGCTGTAAGAGCAAGTCCGACCCAGAAAAGGTGTCGCAGAGCGGACCATCCGAAAAAGAAGAAAAAAATCTTGAATTCCACAAACGATGGTAGATACACAAGCAAAATCGAAGAAAAGGTACAAAACTTACCAAGAAGGCACCCAGTCAACGGTCGACCCAGACTCCCCTGTATGTTCTTCGCTCGCGTCATGAGAGGTCCTGAAATCCAGTCTTGTCTTGGCCCTCGCGGCGGTTGAACGGTCTATGCGGTTGAAACACGGAGCGTTTCCCGGATGTTCAGCACCTGGCTCGGAAGGCCGTCTACACCGTCTCCTGTCCGGCAGCCGAAGCATGAAAAACGCGAGTAGAACGCGCACCAGACATGTACATGGCTGTCAGTAACCGCTGTTTGATTAGCTTGCGCAGATTCGCAGAACGGGCTGACGTCGCGTGTCCATTCGGATGCATGCATCATAGATAGCGTGCAGGCCAGACGACCTCGAGGCCTTGGAGCTGACATGTTTGGGGTGTCGTAATGGGGTGATGGTCAGAGGCGCCGGGGAAAGGACAGCCGTGCGAGCGTCGAGTCGGCGACGCTGTGCAAGACAGAATCAGAGTGATGGAGGAGGGGGCGATCTCAGACCTGGAGGGTGCAACGGCGGGGGTTGCATGCGATTGCATGGCGACTGGATTGGTGGCGACGGCGATGCGGACGCGGTCGGAAGAGGGCCGGGCGCTGCTGACGCGTGTTGTTTGTGCGGGATAAATAAAGACTGCGTCCGTGCGTCGCGCCATATAAAACCCGGCTGCCCATCTTCCCACCCTTCATCGCTGCTTTCCCCCTCCACAAGCCCGCCTTTCCCCTCGCGCTTTCCTCTACTCCATAATAATGCAGTCTTTCCTCCTCTCCTTCGTCACCGCCGCTGTGGCCGTCGCCAGCGTCTCCGCCCAGAGCTTCACCATCAACACCCCGTGAGTGACACGTCTTGTCACCATTCTTACAACCCCCTTACGTTTCCCCGTGCAGTGCTTCGGCCGCCGAGTGTCTCCCCCTCGCTATCTCCTGGAGTGGAGGATCTCGTAAGTACAGGCGATGTCTTCTTGGCATATTTCTTCATTTTAATATCATTTTCCTATAGCCCCTTACACTTTGGTTAGTTTCTCGGTCAATGATGACAGGCCTTCAGCTGACGGGAGCGTGTTTTTTTCTTCGTTTGTCTTGATCTACAGAGGTAAGCACAATTACTGCGTGCGCTGTGTTGTCTCCATGCCAACATCATGTTCCTGCCTGCAGCGTTGCTTCCGGCACTGATCCCAATGGCCCCGCCCTTGCCATCCTGAGCTCGGACAACAGCGGAACTTCGTTCTCTTGGCCCCAGGTCAACTTCCCGGCCGGTGCGCAGCGTTTACGGAAGGCTGTATGCTCGACGCTCATGTCTTGTTTTCCAGGCACCTCGCTCGACCTGAACGTGCGTGACAGCACTGGTATCCTTGCCCAGACGGCACCGTTCACCGTTAACCCTGGTATGGGCATACCGCCATTGACCTTCGCGTGAGCCTGACTGGTGAAAATCAACAGGCACCACTGGCTGCCTGAACGGTGGATCCTCTTCGTCGAGCGGCTCGGCTTCCTCCGCTCCGACTAGCGGTTCGACGTCCTCCACTGGCGCATCCGCTGCTCCCACCACCAGCAGTACTACGTCCGCTGCTGCCCCGACGAGTACCGCTCCCACGTCGTCACACCCGAGCAGCGCCTCTTCCGCCTCCTCGTAAGTGCTTTGGCCTTACCGCAGTGTCTATGGAGCTAAAGCGTTCTCTCAGTGCGCCTTCCAAGGCTTCGACCACGTCGGCCCCCACGACTGCCAACGCCGCTCCCCGGGCTACCGCTTTCGGTGCTGCTGGTCTCCTTGGCGCCGTTGTCGCTGCCGTCCTCGCCTAAAGAGTTTTAGTCGCACAGTAGCAAAAAGCGGAGACAAGCCGAGGCTCATCGGTTTTAATGCACACCGCGGACTCACAAGGTTGACTCTCATCTCATAGCTTGCCTGGACAGTGACTCCCTCCTTCCTGGATTTGTTTTGACGCTCTGTCGCGCCGCTCTTTTTGCACATATAGGCTTCTTCGAACAATTTCGCCCGAGACATTTAATACAAGATTTCTCACCTTAACTCCGTTGTCCGCTCTCATATACCTCTATCTGTTGTCTGGTGGTACTTTACGCGGAGGTTTCGCAACGCCTCTCTTCTTTCCATCATCCTGTTCATCAGTGCCGCGTCGTAGATCGGAGATGGTTGTATGTAGCTCGTATCATCACTCATGTCTGACGACGCAACGTCCACCTCACGCACTTGAATGAACCTTGGTTTACCTTTCGTGTATGCGTGGATGGCAGGAAGAAGCTTCGCCCCGTCTGCTTTGGAATCTTCGGATGAGTACTATAGTAGATTCAGCGACATCGCTGCACGCGCACAAGTAGCATTTTACTATTGCACGACGGGTGTTCGACAATCCTGACAGGAAAGATCTATAGAACAGTAGTCCTGCAGCGTGGCCATTGTGCTGTGTAGTTTTTACGGAGAACGATGTCCATACCGATATGATTGCAAGGTGGGGGAGTGCGGACGGGACCCAGTGTTCGACAGCTTTTCCGCGCGATGCATGATGGAAATGTCACAATGCCGAGGGATGCCGATGAGGAGCTTCTCAGTCGGCAAGCATGTCGGCACTGCGAAAAGACCACGGAGAATACCGATGTTTATAGTCCGCATCTGCCGTTCAATGCCGAGCGTAGATGACGCTCGGGGACGAAATGTCACGCTCTCAAGCAGTTTCTCATTTTGAAGAGAACACGCACATCCTGTCCTTGCGGAGAAATTACTACTGCGTATATATGCCATCATAGATAGGTGCACCGAATTTTTGGGAAGAACCAGTGGTCGAGGAAAGATCGTGTGAGGTGAATGGGCGAAAAGTACCTTCACTCGTGTTTCTCACTCAAAAAACTCCTGCTGCAGGCCGATTCAGCTCACGAAAAGTATACCCACATCAGCGTAAGAGTGGTACATATTTTATGGAAAGGAAATCAAGGAGGACGGTGAACAATTGCGTATACAGAACGCAATTGTCGAACACTGGGGTCCCTAGTGAACCCGCGTCCGCGATAGTAGTGGGCACAGCCTCTTGCATCTGATGTCGAGCTGGCCCAGGCGGGCCAGGCCGCCTGTACTGGTTCATTAAAGCCATGCATCGACTTTGACTGTCACTGATCTGTGATGCATCACGCCGTAGTCAAAATACACGGTTTGAATCATGATCAATGTATGATCCTCAATTACCGTCAATTATGCGGAGGTCCAGACGAGAGCAAGGTAGGATGCGACCAGTCGTTATGTATTACTTTCCTGTGCGTACGATCTTTTCCTGCATACGATGAACCTCGTCCCGCACTAAAGCAAGAGTGACGACAAACCTGAATATCATTAATGCGCGCGCCCTCCTTAGCTCGGCCATGGCTGCATGTGCAGCTTTGTGCGTGAGATGCAATGCGGCGTCATGTCGGCCGGGTCGTCCTCGACATAGATATACGGCCACGTTGAGACATAGCACAGTTCCTGAGCCACCGCGACCATCAGCGAGGCGCACACAACCTCACGGAAACACACGTACATCGGGCCTGCACTCAGGTTCGCACTGCGCCCATACTGACCAATCCAGCCACGCCATAAGCTCCGCCACTTGCCCCCTCCACTTCAGCAGCGCCGCGCGCTGGCGCGCCTCCCCCGCGCCCTCGATGTCGAACGCGTCTGCCCACATGAGCGTGATCTGCCGACAGATCTCGCGCGCTGTGCCCTCGACAGCGTTCCGGATGCCGCGCTCCTGCGGCGTCAGCACGGCGTCGCGGATGCGCGCCGTGTGTGTCGTCGCGCACAGGCGCACGATCCTCTGTGCCCACGACGCGTTGCCCGGCGCCGGGACGGCGTCCGTCGTCATGTACGGCGCGAGCATCGTGAGCAGCTGCGCGCGCACGAGCGCAGCGTGCGCCGTGGCGTTCGCGGCGGCGACCTGCGTGGGCGCGAGGAGGAACCGGAGCAGCGCGAGGCGGTCCGCGTAGCGCTGCTGCACGACGTGCGTCACGCTCCCCCAGTCGACGCCGCTCCCCGCGCCCGGTGCGCGCCCGTACACGTCTGCGAGCTCGTCGAGCTTCCGCGCGGTCTCGCTCGCGGTGATGTTGATCAGACGGTGCTTCACGCGGGGGACGCCGCGGCGCGCCGCGACGAGGCTTGTCAGTGTGCGGTCGTAGAATGTCACGAAGCTAGAGTAGTCGACGCGCATGCGTGTCTCTCCGGGAGCGCGATTTTGCCAGGATCCCGCGACCATGGCCTCGAAATCGGAAGACTTTGCGCTAGGTAGAGAGCCTTTCCACCCTGGAGGTGGTGCTGTAGCGGGCAGCGGCCGCCGCCACGGCGGGAGCTTTTCCGGAGGATCGGCAAATTCAGAAAAGTCCTTGGGCAAAATATTCAAAAGCGAGACAACCTCCACTGACCCAGATGAAAAGTTACACAATATGACCTCGCTGCTCGTGTGCGTGTGATTAGAAGTAGAAAAGAATACTGGGACAAGCACGCACAAATGAAACTCCATCCTGACAAAACCGTCGAGACCATCGTACTTCTTGCCCCACTCGCATATCCCTGCGATCCTCTCCTCCTCCTCCATCACCTTATCCAGCCTTGGCTTCCCCCAGATGAGGATGTCCTGGGTGTCAAATGTGCCGCTTCCGAGATTTGCAGCGCTGACACCGTCCAAGTATGCGAGACGAAGCTCGCGGGTGGTCACGTATGAAATGACATAACATGGTCCCCAACATTCCTGATGCGAATGTTCAAAGTCGAACGCTAGCCACTCAGAGCCGGTGGGCGCGGAGTCGTTTCCGCGGCCATGATACAGGATGGTGCCTGTAGGTACTATGACCGCGACGACGGAGTGCCCTGGGTGTGAAGGTAAAATGCATCGGTTCAGCTACTGCTCTGAGCACTTGACTCGGACGCGACGTACCGTTGAGATGTATGGTGTTCGGCAGCCTCTGCCTGAGCGACGCGACGTCGTTGAAGATGAGGTGGTGGGTTGAGTCCAGGTGTGGAGGGGAATCCCAAGCCGCGCTGTCGTCCGCGTTGAATGGCACCTGCGCACGATCGTCGCTTGCTGCTGTGGCATTGATAGTGGGTAGCAGCAACAGGGTCAAACATGAAAGGACGATTGCATTCAAAGCTCTCATCGCGCGCGGGCCTGGGAAGGGTCAGGAAGTACACCGCGGCGCACACTGATATGCTGTCCGGTTCAAATACTCCGAATATGCTGACTCACCGCAGACTGGTACCGAGCGTTTCCTACCGGTGCGAGGTTCCTACGCATGACCATGCGGCAAGGCGAGGCTCGTCATGGAGATGCACTGTGCGAGCTTTCGCTAGTCTCACAAGCTCAGCGCTCAGCGGCACAGCTGACATCGGGAAATTCCCACGCGTGGCTATCCAGTCAGTAGTTGTCATTCCGACGTCCGAGTCCAAGACCTCTCGTCGATTCCCCCTCAGGAGTAGCTTGGGTGAGTGCTAATCAGCGTTTCTCCTGGTATAGAAATATATAATTCTCAGTACTTGTTCTCACGCCCGTCAGCGCCTATGATACTGTACTTCTTGGGCCGCCTTAACCCGCCTCCTGAACCTTGCTTGCTGAGCGCTGAACGTTGAACCTGCATGTCTAGCAGGCTTATGATCATTCTACAGCTTGCTGTGTCGGCCTGCCCAACATCTTCTGGACATCACCCTGCTGAGGTTTCTCTCTTCGTAGTAGCCTGAGAACTCCCTACTCGTTTGCACACCGTCATGTCACATCTCCTCCTCCTGCCCACTGAAGTGGTTCTCATGGTACTAGAAGACCTGAACTTGGGTGATTTACTCAACCTCAGGCTCGTACGTATCGATTCAATGGATACCATTTCCCGATCAAATGAGCTGAACTCCTCGTAGACATGCCGCGAGCTGAACAATGTGATTAAGGACTCTGTCATCCTGCAGTACAAGATCGAGCTCGCCGCTAGCGGCATGGTCGACTGTCCTGGCGGACAGCTGTCCACGGTTTCCAGACTGGAGATGCTGCAGCGACATCAGCGAGCATGGAGGGATTTTTCGGTATTAGAACCTGTGCTCATTCCCCCGCCTCGCGGTCTTGGCGAGAACGAGCGTGCTATGGTCATCTTCTCGGAAGGAATTCTAGCCTATCTCTATGTCGAAAGTGGCGGCCCCAACTCCACCATATGCTTCACGCAGCTACCCTCGAAATTGCGCCGAGTGGATTATAGGCGCTGGTACCTGCACTACGACCGACGGCTTCGACTGCTCTTCGAAGACCTTAGCATTGATGCCTCCCAAGACTTGCTCCTGTTCGTGACTGCATCGGAAGACCGGTACGGAGTCTTAATCGCATATGTAGTGGCTGACAAGGCTGACATATAGTAGAAACATCCCCGTCGTTCATGTCCATTCATTGTCAACGGGACACCCTCACCAGGAAGGGCCAGTATCCGGAACAATTGGAATCGAGCACGGATCTCTTGTCTTTCCCAAGATTGAGATATGTGGTGACTATATCGGAATGGTCATCTCCTCGGATAGAAGGCTTATGAAGGTGTCCATATGGAATTGGAAAACTGGAGTTATCCAGACCGAATCGGTTAGTTGCATTCTTTGACCAATCTACCTCGCCTTCTTACTTAACAATCTTGTAGGCCGTAAATCCTTCGCAGTACACAACGTTCTGCTTTTTGGATGACAGTCACATCCTCGTACAGTCTCTTCCCGTTCCCCTCATCGCGCCCGCGCCGCTTCTCCAGGTGTACAACTTTCGAACCGCCCACGGGCTCTATTTTGTCCTACCCTTCACTTCTCGACACATAGAGGCCCATCTTCTACCGAATGCAGTGCATCATCCACCGACCAGTATTGGGGTCCACGACTTATTTGTCACGGATCCCAATGACAAACTCGTGGTGTCCATAGTTGATCACCAGCGGCGGCCTGCAGAAAGGTATGAGCTATGCATCGCAGCTCAAAAGCTTCTCGATATCTTCCGCACTGAGCGCCGAGCTAACACTGGCTTCCCCTGGAGCGAATGGGGGCCGGACGCTGCCCACTGCGCACCCCTGCGAGGAGATATGGCCGACGGAGCCTATGCTGTCTTTGGGATGAAAACTGCCCATCTGATTTCGAGGGACGGTCGGAATATGGCCATCATCACCGACTACCATCCTCGGAGAGTGAAGCGCACGCAGGATGAAAGCGCGGATTGGACGCCATCAGGCGTCCAGCGTAGGGAGACTGGTGGCGTTTCCGAGCCGAGACTCCCCTACACCGTGAAAGAAGTGTTACTTCCAGAAGCGTACGGTATGGACATATTCCTTGCCCAGCATCATTTCTACGAGGATGGCTTGCTTTTGCAATACGTCAGTATCTCTCCGACTCGTCTCATGCTCATCTCATATTCGATTTCAGCATGAACGTTCTGGAGATGAGTGGAGGGCAAAGGAGATATGGCTGACCTTATGACCCACGAGAGCAGATCTGCGAGCTGGAGCAGCAGATGTACACAACTGGGGAATGGTCATAGCTTCCCTGAGTAAACGAGCGGACCAAGCCCATAGACACAAGCAGGGGAGAAGATGTGATAGGACGGCGCAGACTCTCCGAGAAAGAGCGATGTCGCTCGCGAACGGAGCAATAGGATGTGAGATGTCGCATGCGTTTAAGCTACACTTACGGTTGTATGCTTGAGGATGCTAGGACTTGAGAGCGGCACCCGGGCTGGCGGAGAGACGGATCAGGACGGCGGGCGGGCGGCGGGATTAGGTGAGGCGGCCCCCGCGTGTCGTGGCGCTGCATATAAGTATGTACTTCTTAGCGGAAGCGGACGGGGCCCTGCGCAGGGCGATCGGCGTTCAGGGTGGCGGGGTACGCGGGGTGGAGAGATCCCCGCGTCGATAGTCGGGGCGGCGGGCGGCGGGCACTGGCAGAGAGATCTGACACACTTCGGAATGCTCAGTGCTGAGGTCGACGCCGACGCCATGAAAGCGGCCGCGTCAGCACGTTGGTGCGAATGGGATGACTGAGCACCGTCGGGGTCGTCGGGCTGCAGGGACTCGAACGCCGCGGCGGGGCGAGCTGCATCCAGGCGGAATTCGTGCAAAGGGGGTTCTCGTCTGTCTGCCTACGAAAGTGAGATACCCATGATCATGTCATTCGTAGCAACGGCGATCATCCTGCGCGGAAAGCACGGACACAAGGTTGGCGAGAACGCAACAAAGCACATTGGAGCACATCCCTGGGGTCGATGCAATAAATTGAATAAATGCCATTGGCGACACGGTACTACTAGCGACATCGCTTCCTGGTATTCGAGAAAAAGCTGGTGCATCATCGCCGGCCCGCCTAAGTATTTTCGTCGGCAATCGCGCGATCGATCGGCGGGTACGCGTGCGGCGGGGTTGCAACTGGTTGCAAGCGCAAGAGGGCGACGGCGGAGCGCGTCGAAGGGGGACAGCAGGCTCTCACAAGAGGGTCCGATTCAGGGACAGCGGAGGAGAGTTGCAATAAAGTGGACGACCGACGACAGCGGTCAGGACGACATCAGAGAGGGGGGATCCCTGCAGACGAGGCGGGAACTCGGGGCACTTGGCGGCCGGCGGCATGCTCGGTTGCAGCAGGTGCGGACCGCAGGCGGCCCGCGCGCTCGTAGCGTCGTGTTCTGATGTCGCCGGGCGGTGCAGAGAAGGGGCGTACATAAGACCGGACAGGGTCAGATCTAGACACGTGGATATCGACGAGCTCCAGCCGCAGCCACAAGCGCGAGTGCCACCACTTGGCGTCGCGACGAGCAGGCTGCCGCTATGTACTTATCTGCTGCAGTACTCGGGGAGCAGGCGGCCCGCTGCGGTCCTAGGGCAGTAGGAGTTCCTGGCAGATGTGCTTGGCCCCTTGGACGAGGGAAGATAAAGTAGGGCACTGAATCTGAATTGAGCGCACAAGCGAAGAAGGGGGAGGACCTGTCAGTCATATCTTTAATTTTCCTACCCTGGAGACGAGGTCGGAGGACATACTTACTGCATAACAGCACGCGGTAAGCGACGGTGGGTTTCGGTGGGTGCCCTCACCGTCAGGTTCGTGGATCCGAATGCCAAATCCAATGTGGTATAGCGTCGCCGGCCACCTGGAAGATCGACGAGAATAGGGTGGCGTCTGGTGCGTGGCGTCCTCAACGAGGAGCCTCGAAGACTTGTCGAAGACTGATACAGAACCGGAGGCGACGGCTGGGACGTAAAGCTGCATGTCGGTGCCGTGAATATTGCGTCGGAAATCGGGTTTCACGGATGCGATATCGATGGGCTTAAAGAACGGGGCACAAGACCAGACAAGACCTCGAGGAGACGTATCCGAGACTTCGCCGGCTGAGAGAATGTGGAGTGCGCTCCACTTTGTGAGGCTCGTGGTGGCTCGTGGTGCGCTGTCATCTGCACGCGCCGACGACAGTGGCACAGATATTCTGCTCGTTCGGTCCCTCTTCAACCCCGACCGTCCACAACCGTCTACATTTTGCGCTGTCTTTTGGGCAGGGAATACGGAGGGCAATGGTCGGTCTTACTCGCGTCGAGGAACGTCGGTTAGAGCCATCTAAGAAGCCGATCCTGGGGTGTAAGGTCTTGTAAGCCGTACGCGCGCGTCCGCGCTTGTCGCGCCGCCGCCTCATCAATACTCTAATTTGTAAATCCAGGAATGGAACATGTTGCCCAGCTGCGCAGAGGCGCTAAGCAAAACAATCCTCGACGCTGACCCGCACGTCCGCCCCCAACTTATACCTGAAGTTGAGTTAGCAACGCGTGATGTCGGCTTGTCTAGGATGTCCTCGATGGCGGTCTCGATAGCGTTGAGTTGCCCGATAATGGGCGGAATTTATTGTTGAATTTAGCAGGAGCCGCATGTGTTCCAGATTTTAGACACGACGATCATGTCCCCATCTCGATATCACGAGCCTGGACATGTCCCAGATCCGGGATGATGGTATTCTAAGTCTGCTGTGGGGAATCAAGAGTGGTGTGGGAGACGAACGGAAGCTTCGCAGTGAGAATGGGGGCATAGGAGGGTCGCATTGCAGCGGAAGCTCCTGCAGGTGCAGTGGGAAGCGTGGGCGAAGCCTGCAATTGAAATTCTAGCCGAGGCCGAGGGCGGCCGGAGGAAGTACTAGAGCATTTGTCTTCAGAACCCAGCCTAACCTTCCATCCGAAGGCCGCGCGCAAGATTGGGCTGTTCGATGGCTATCTGACGTGTTCTGAATGTTGCGAGTGTCTCAAATGGTGGTAGAGTGGGAGAGAGGCCCAGAGAGCCAGATACAGGCCGTCCGCAGGCGTGCGAAAGGCGTCGAGCGGATGGCGACGGTTAAGGTTGGCTCTGAGCTGTACGGCGACCAGCGACGAATTTAGAGTTTCCTCGATCACTCACGTAAAAATTCTAGGGGAAACGGTTTCAGTCATCAATTTGGGAATTGATGCAGCGGTCATGGGGACGATGTCCCCGACCAGCTCGTCTGCACCGTTCGACCCGCCGACGAATCTGCTTGCCCTTCGTCAACCCGACGCTCTGCTTTTGCTCGGGACAGCGCTCGCAAGCCGTCGACAGGTCGGCAGCGCTCGATGGAGATCGTGTGACGGGTGATGCTGATGGGCTTTCACGAGGATTGTCCGTGTGGGCAGTCCGTCGGATGTCCGGTCTTTCTCCGCATGAGCACACAAGTCCCCTCACGGGTATCGGTACCTGGCCAAGTCAGTTACCCCGCATCTGTCTTGTGCACCGAACGACCGGACCCATGATTCGAATCTGGCGTTCGTTCGCCAATGCGACGTATATAATTCCCGCCCGCTCGATTTCGTCACCGACCATACGACCCCCTCGCCCTCTTCATCTCCGTCCGTCTTCCGCCTTTGAGCTGGTCTTGAAGAAATGGCCGTCCCAGCGTGGACCATTGCCGACTTCATCCACCGAGGACCATGGTGGCGAAATCGCGGTACGTCCTTCCCCTTCCCCGCACTTCTCCTCGATCTCAATGATCCACGTGAAATTTTTAGGCATCCTGCTGCTCAACATCTATCTGCTCCTTCCATTGCTCACATCCATGATGAATGGTTACGATTCGTCATTGGTGAACGGTAAGGGCAGCCTAGCTTTTTTGGTCACTCGACCAACCCTTCCTTGTCTGCAGGTCTGCAGATTCTACCAGCATGGAAGGATGAGTTTCATAACCCACGTGGAAAAGCGCTTGGTGGGTGATACGGCTTCCGCACTCTCCGTCTACGCTCATGCGTTGGTGTAGGTTTGATCAATGCCGCACAAATGATTGGTGGTCTGCTAGTGAGTCCAGTCTGTTGGCCTATGCACCGCTGCCATTGACGCGTCCCCCAGGGTCTACCGTTCACCCCGTATTGCTCAGATTTGTTCGGACGACGCGTCACACTATTCATTGGCTCCGTGCTGATGCTGGGTGGTGTCGCGACCCAAGCAACGGCACATTCCGTCGCACAGTTCGTCGGAGCTCGGGTGCTCAGTAGGTCCCGTTCCTGACGTGCAATAGCTTCTTCTAATAGCGCCGTTTACTTAGTCGGCGCTGGGCTGACCTTCGGAGCCAATGCCGCACCTCTCCTCATCACCGAGCTGGCCTATCCCACACAGGTACGAACATCCGTCTTGGACACGGGTATTCCATGACTCATCTCTATATAGCGCGGTCAGATCACGTCAATTTACAACTCTTCTTGGTACATGGGCAGCATAGTCGGTGGGTTCTATCATCAAGTCATTAGCAGCGTGGTAGTAAAACCTGGGTGAACCAGCCGCATGGGCATGCTTTGGCGCTTTCAATGGCGCCCCCAACTCTGAATGGTCATGGCGCATCCCTACCGTCATCCAGGCTCTCGGACCCGTCCTTCAAATCTCTTGCATTTGGTAAGTCGTGATGTTTCATAGCGGTAAACTCTGTTCACAAATAAATTGAATAGGTTCATCCCCGAGAGTCCGCGGTGGCTGATTTCAACTGGGCGGGTTTGTGGCTTTGTCTTGTCATTCGCCTCTCGCCGTCCTCACCGCCTCCCTCATTTCTACAGGAAGGAAAGGCATCACACATATTAGCACGATTCCATGCCAACGGGTACGACGAGCGCGATCCTCTCGTCGTGTTCGAGATGGCGCAGATCCGACACGCGCTCAAGATGGAGAAGGAGATATCAAAAACGTCGTCCTTCATGTCCCTCATCGCAACACCTGGAAACCGAAAGCGCATGCGCATCATCGTTGGCATTGCGTTGTTTTCGCAGTGGAGGTACGTACCCTACATCATAATGCATCCCTCCCTCTCACCTCATGGATCGTCTGCAGCGGCAACGGCCTGGTGTCCTACTACATCAACCTCGTCTTGGAGGGTGTGGGGATCAATAGCACGTCAACCAAAGCCGCCATCAACGGTGGCTTGCAGGTGCGGATAGAACCGTTGCGCCTTTGTCTCTGCATTGCTCACGACTGCCTCTAGATTTGGAACTTGCTCGCTGCCTTCACTGGTGCATTCCTTGTTGATCGACTGGGTCGTAGGACGTTGTTCATCATCTCCACGGCTGGGATGCTCATCGGTACGCAGCATAGAGCAGATGACGCCAAGAAGTGCTGCTGACTTCTTTGATCCAGCTTTCTCCATATGGACGCTCACCACCGCCCTCTTCAACACTGTACACATCACCGCTGCCGCCAGAGGTCAGTCTTCGCGATGCGCACCTGCACCATTTTGCCGCTGACGATAAGATCCCTATAGCAACGATTCCATTCATTTTCATATTCTATCTCTTCTATGACATCGCCTATACCCCAATGCTGGTTGCTTACACGCTGGAGATTCTTCCATTCGCTATCCGTGCAAAGGGCTTCGCTGTTATGGTGCGTTGATTGAACCCAAGCCTGTGGCGCCCCGCTCAATCACCCCCGCAGAACTTGACTGTCTCTTTGACTCTGGCTTTCAATCAATTCGTCAATCCTTGGGCTCTCGATGCAATCGGCTGGAAATACGTGAGCACACCTCACCTTTATCCTGGATCGAGCGCTCGCCTTACACTGTCTTAGTACTTGGTATATTGCGGCTGGTTGGGCTTCGAGCTGATTTTCATCCTCACCTTCATTGTCGAGACTCGAGGTACGCAGGGTCTTTCCCCGTGACTTCGTTGCTATTTCTTACTCGATGTTACCACAGGGCGCACCCTCGAGGAGACTGCTGTCCTCTTCGACGGTGAAGAGAAACCCGCAGACCTCGCGGCGATGGGCGGCGACGCCGCAACCGTCTCTATGAGCCGAGGGTTCGTGCCGTCACAGCCGAGCCCCATAGACGACGTCTTCATCCCCCCAGAAAAGTCGGAGGCGTTAGGCGAGTTTTTCGAGCTGCGCCGGACACGATCGACATCCGAGATGGACCGCTGGGAGCATTCCAGCGGCTTGTCGAAATTAGGAGTTTAGCAACAGCGTGAGATGTCTTCAGGATGGTATATCCTTCATTGTAATTGTAACTGCATACTGTTAGGGTATATGGGTTGTGTTGTTGGTTCATTTTGTCGCAGAGTGATACCCGAAAATCTAGTTCTGGTCCAACACATACACCTGCAAGGACCCTGGAGGGCATGAGAACGACGCCCAGCCATCGGATGCCGCCTGGACACGCTCCGCTGGTTCGAACAGCCCGACGTACGTGGCATCCGCGTGGCGCTGCAGGGTGTTTGAAGTGAGGGAAGCTCAAATAGTGCCGGCATAGGGACACTCACTGCGCCCACATGCATCCGGATGGTGTGGGATGCCTTCTCGGTGCTTGCCCTGCGAAGCCTCGGAATCAATTCGCTGCAACTAGCTCCATCATCCGAAAGAGCCTACCGGTCACTTCTTGGCGCATTTGATATTACGACAGCGCAGCCCCCATGGGAAGAGTCGCCTAAGCGCATGAATCCAATGCAGTCAGAGTACTCGAAATACTCTTTCAGCGGCCCATATGCGAACAGTTTTCGCGCTCGGATCAATTGACGGAGACCATGCGCTGTATTTCCATCATAGCACTCGCGGTTTGGATAAACGTCGCCATAAAATATACACCTGACCGTTCCTGAGTGCAAGTAATGGTGTAGCTGATTTGGGAACATACGGGTGACCCTCTCCTCGCAGGAGAATGAACGCGTAGGCCTGTAATTTGAAATCGGGATAGACCTGAACACGTGTCAGTCCTACGTACAGGGTCGAAGCTGCTCACTAACCCAGCTTTCAAGAGACTGTCCGATTTGCTGTCGTTAAGAGATGAATCACTTTGATCGCGCCAGTCACTCGAAGAACTGTAGTTACCGTGCTTAAGCCATACTCGGTCAGTAACGGGCAGGGTGTCCATCTACAGTACTCACTCATGATTGTCCACGAAGGTCACGGCATCTCCAGGGTACGATTTCAATATAGTGGCATCCAGGATCGTTCTCAAATCGTAACGGGACCCCGGTTTGCTCGCGTTGTGTAGATTGAAGTGCAACGGCACGTCGAAGAACGCTACCTACGGACATCAGAACATTAGATATCGTTGTCATGTCGTTCTCTTACCTGCCCTTGGAAGGATCGGATGATTGTGGACAACAACTTGACGCTGTAACCGCGCTAGGGCCCTCAGTTATACGCGACATCAGGCAGTTGACCACACCTTGGAGACCAGTACTCTGCAACCATGAACTCTCGCGATCTGCCTGGAAGTCTACGTGTCGATCGGATCTGTAGTTGACGCCAGATTTGTCAAGACGGCGGGACGCATGTGAGGAAGCGACTGACCCATTCCAGAAGAAACTTCCTGTCCAAGTGTTTGATAGCATCGAGGCGAAACCCAGATGCGCCTGTGGTCTTGAGACGGTGGGCGACGTTAGTGAGAATTGTTTGTTTAGGAGCAAAGACGAACATTTAGGACCCATGACGCCCAATTGAACATGTCCTTTCGCACTTCGGGATGTCGATGATCAATCTAATTCGAAATAAGTACGGTGTAATGAAAGAAATACTCTCCCACTTACATCTATCCCGAGGAGGTAGTCATAATTCCCAAGTTCCTCGTCTACATTTCGAGACCAACCCTTGTGGCGTGGACTGGCAATCCGGTAGACGCGTTTCTCCCTTCTGCGGTGATCCCAGTCCAGACCTTTACACGAAGAACTCAATGCAAGTCCGAGTGCGGCACGAGGAAGACGACGCACCAGTGAAATGCGTATGGTTCCACCGCATAGGGCTATACTTTATCGCGAGATAACACGATTGAGATGAAAAAGAGCTACCGCAATCAATAGCTGTTTACCTTTCCACCTCTTCCGTCGAAATTGAACACGGTCCATCCCTGGCGGTAAATATGTGAACATGTCACGGTGAAGTGTTGCCCAAAGGCGAGCATGCACCTCAATTTCTCTTGGAGGCCCAAGGTCCTTCATACGATCATTGTCGTCAACTGGTATAGCAGTGAAGACCTCTGTCTTATCTGCACCCATCTTGTGCTAGAGTTAAGTCTCATGTTAGCCTTCACGATCTGCCAAACAGCGTACGGTTCTCACGTTGAGAACAGCGTCAATCAAGACGTCAATCCCGTGCTGCTTCGCTACAGAGATAGCTCTGATAAGTTGGTCTTTTGAGCCCCATCTTGTAATGGTCGTTCCTTTTTGCTGGAACTCTCCGAGGTCCCACTGGGTCCACGACCAATGTTAGTGGGAAGTACCGGCGACCCAGTAGGTATGTCCTTGCGCACCAGATCGTACGCGTCATATCCCTGTCCATTCTGTTTGCCACGTCAAGCATCAGAAAGGCCGTCATTCAACCCGGATATATTGTCTACCTTATGTGCCGCTTTGTGAGGTGGAGGCAGCCATACCTGCGTGATGCCCATTTCGGCTAGCCTTGGGACCTCGGCCTCAAAATGCTGCCACCACGTCAACTCTGGATGCAAGCTATCCCATGTAAAGAATTGCATCTAAAAACAAGGTCAGAGGTACTCAGCATAATAAAATATGAACCACACCATCATAGGGTTCCCAGAATTTGTAGGAGGGCCGAGAGACATCTCGGACAAGGCGCCGCGTTTGCCACTCCAACTTGGTTGCATCCATGACGAGAGCCTGGACCACATCGGAGGACGTTTCATAAACTTCAAGAAGGACTTCTTCGCCTGCGAGGTGCGGCGATTGTTTCCTGAAGCTCGAGGAGCGGCGAAGTGGTGGGAAGAGGGACAGACAGCCACATACGAGTTTAAGACCTTCCATATACGGGAATATTTCGGGCTCCGACCACGCGGTATAAAAAGCTTCGGATGTTGCCCTCGCTTCTTCACCGTTTACCATTCACCACAACATCCCTGGGTTCCTTTGCTGGCGTTCAGTTGGACCACGGGTCTTGGACAGGATGTAGTGTTATGTGGTGAATCAGATAGACACGGCCTCCTTAATCGCTCCTGTCACACTACATCCATGTAGACGGGAGTTTCATGACGACGGCGACACTCTGTACCTGTACCCTTCTGTTCTATTCGCAGTATACCATCTACGGGGAATCTGATCAATCCTACTTTCGTTTCCACTCAATAATATGAATGGGCCTTTTAGACGCAGTTGCATCGATGAATTCGAAAGATTCGACTCGAGTTTGACTGGATGACTACAAGCACGGGCCCTGGAGCATACGGAACGTTGTAGAGTGACTATACACCTAGGTACATGGATTATGATAGGAAGACATGATAGATGCGAAGATGATGATAAGTAGATGAAGAGGGCATGGTTGTAACATAGATACCAGGTCGAGGGCATGACCCGAGTCCAATCCTCGTCACCGCCTGCTAAAGGTCAACGTAGATACTTTTCCGGAGAAAGAGCGCTTGGGAACCGGCATTGAGTCTTTCACAGGAGATAGTGTGGTAGGGATCCCCAAACCTCCATCGCCCTGTATACCTCCATAAGCCAAAGTGAGTGCACACAGGTCCCCACCACTTACCTGAGGCAGTCCCCATTCAAACGACGAAGGCTGCGCCATCTGAAAGGGGTTGTTGGACGGGTTTGTGTTGAGCTTGCGCGTCTTTTTCTTCTTCGGCACAGAAACGTCCTCAGCAGAGTCGTCATCCGGCTCTGCTGGTTTCTCCTGCGCTCGCGCAGCCGGACGCTTCTTCGTCTTCTTCGCAGCAGGAGGTTCCTCCGGCTTAGCAGGTCGGAAGTCACCGTCAGACCCACTCCCTTCGTTCGACTCCACCGTCTTTTTCCGCCGCTTCGGCTTCGCGGTTTCGTCGGCTTGACTGGGTCCCGCTTTCCGCTTTCCCTTCTTGTCGACGGGGCTCGCGCTTCGCACTGGCTTAGCCTTTGCCGCGACGGGCTGGGCGTCGTCATTGTCCGCCGCCCGCCCCTTGCCCTTGCTCTTCGAGCTCTTGACTGGGAGAGGAGGGGCATCAAGTTCTTCGATATCGCTGTCTGTTCGGCTATGAGTGCGTCGGATGCCGGGTAACAAGATCCAGTCTTACCATTTGTGGGAGGCGTAGGTTTCTTTGCCTGCGACCTCGCGCGGCTCTTCGTCGTGGTAGGCGCAACCGGCGCAGCGGCTTCCTCCACCTCTTCGGATTCAGATTCGGGGGCTGTCAGTATCTGTTGCTTTGAGGATGATGCAACAGCCGGTGCTTTCTTCAACTTCCGAACGGCGAGCCGGTGGTCAGCACCCCATTATTCACGTGAAGACAGATGGAGCTCACGAGTTGCAATTCAGCTTTGAGCTTCTCCGCCCGTGTCGTGGCCTTTGCTTCCGCTTTCTCGGCGTCTGCCTTGAGTGGATGTTAGCTTCCTTTCTTATGGCCGACACCGGGAGAAGCCCGAGCCTACAATCCAGATGAATACTCACTGCTCTCTGTTTCCACACATTCAGTTCGTTCGTGAGTTCCTCGTGGGCGGCCTGACTTTCGTCGTTGAGGTGTTCTGCCTTCTCCACCTGCTCGGCCAGGGTTAGAGATTCCTCACGAGAGGCTTCCGCTCGCTGCTGAGAAAACGTTTGAATCGGCTGATTGAGGAAAACCCGACGAGACACACTACATATTCCTCCAAGGCTATGCTCAGTTTTTCCACCTTTTTCCGTTCTTTATCGGCGGCTTTTGTCTCCGCACGCGCGAGTTTTTCCGCTTCGGCCAGACGTTTCTCGAGATCCTTGATCTGAACCTCCAGTTCAATGCGCTTCTTTCGCATCTGCTCGACCTCCGCGCCACCTTTGTCTTCGAGGTTCTTCCACCTCTCAATTTGAAGACTGAGGTTTGTATTGGCCTGTTGCAGTTCTCCGTATTTGCGTTCCAGATCGGACTTGGCAGACTCGGCATCCTCCAAACGGAGAGAAGTCCGTTCGAGTCTGGTTTTGGCAGACGCCAATTCTGATTCGAGTACGGCATGATGCTCTCGCAAACGAGATGTCTCCTTCTAAGAAAATAGACAAATGTATGGATCAACATTCCGAACGTTAAGTACAGAATTGCGTGTAGCGTGCGCACCTGGGCTTCGTCCCTCGCGTTCTCGATTTCCCGCAACGCCTCCGCACGCTCCTTCAGCTCCTCCAACACCTCCGCGAGCTTCGCCTTGAGCTCCGCCACGAGCGCGATGTTGCCCTCAGTGGCGCCCTCGAGCCGCTCCTCGAGCTCATCTACCTTCGCCTCGAGCTCGATCTCCTTCGTGCGGAGTATGACAGCGTTGTAGTCTTTCTGCAGCCGCGCAAGCCGCTCCTTGCGCGCGGCCCCGCGCTCACGAAGCGTCGCGACACCCGCATCCTCGAGCTGGACAACCGCGCGCAGGTGCGAGATGCGGTGGTACCCCTGCACGGCGTCGAAGTCGTCCTTCCACTCCCAGAGCTGCACCCTCTGTTCTGCGAGCTGGTCCTCAAGTAGTCTCGCCCTGTGTTCGGTGGTCCGGTTCTTCTGCACGAGGTCGTCGATGTTCGTCCTCTGCGACGCGGACCCCGTGCGCGGGGAGTGGGAGCCACTCCCCAGAGCGCGCTGCTGGGGTGTCGGGCGGGGAGTCATGGGTGAACCGAGGCTCTTGATCGTAGAGAATATGCTGCTTATCATAAGGGAAGCGGTGGATGTAGATATACGGTGCGCTTAGAACCTTTGGATGCAATGGTCAAAGCATGTTTGTGTGAGCAGATTGACAGACCGTACAAGCGGGTTGAAGCCGACGACGACACTAGACACGGTTTCGATGTCAAAGCATACGCCTTTGCTCGATTGGCGATTGTGTCGTGTGGTCGAAGACAGTGGCAAGACACGGTCGGACGGTCGTCGCGGTTGAAGCTCAGAGGCAAGCAGTTGACGCCAGAGCGCGACGCGACTTGGCGCTCATCGTCCCTTTCTTCTTCCCGCACCACCATGTCGCCCAGCCGCCGACCAAAGAGCATCAAAGTCCACGTACCCCGACACAACACCCAACGCATTGGCCCGGCTCTCACCGCAGAAGTTGAAGCTACTGCCCGCGAGCAAGGCATCCGGACGGACATCCGCCAACCTCCCAACGAGGCTACAAGCACGTTGGCGCTTGCCATCGTAAGTCGAGCTTACAAACGACGTCTTGGGGACGAATGATCGCATTGTTCCGTAGGAGAATGCGTCAGACTGGAACTCATTGCTCAGCACTGCTCGTGCGGAGCGAGGGCCACAGTGGGACGTTGGCACCCAACAGTGCGTCCCTCGGTTACTCCCACCTCCTGTCTCAGGCTGAGCCTGTGTCCTAGATTCCAGGTCGACGCAGGCTCAGAACTATATTATGACCCCTCTCCATTGCTCGAGTATCAGAAGGACGGACAAGAGGAGGCCTCCAACTCGAACCAAGTCGATGCTATGTCTGGCGGCCCAACAACGCCCCTTCCCCCACAACGACAGCAGCAGAACATGGGCAATCAATACCCGATGAATGGCATTGGAGTTTCTCCTGGCATGCACCCGAGCTCAAGACTTGGGATGTCAGGCCAAATGGGTGGCAATTACCCCGGGCAGTTTGGCGCTGTGCCGCCGAATCAATTTTATGGGAACGACAGGCAGTCCCCTATGGTGACTCGAGGTATGAGCATGGATAACATGGGTATCACACCTGACGTGAGGAGGAGGGTTTGAGTGCCGGTGGGCCGTTCTTTGTGTCCTTAGGTGAGGTCGACACTGAGACATGCCGCAACCTTCTGTTGCTGACCTTCCTCATCTTCAGATGTACCTTATAATTCATGACTGTATCTTATTTGGAGCTCGTCATCTCTCAAACCCTCAGGTTGTATATGCATTCATGATTGTCGTCGCCAGTGTATGTCTAGGTCATGGTGCGACTTCATGTAGCGACGGATCGATGATACGTGTTCTCGGAGCACGGACAAGGCATGCAACGGAATTCACCTTTTGGAAGTCTAGAAAGCTTCCCCCGCAGGGCCGATCTGGAGTCTGTTCAACAATAAGTCTTCTGAAAGTCTGCTTTCGCCGCTGCAATTCCCTGCGTCATGCCGTGCTCTAGCACGACGTCCAGATCACCAGATCAGCCAGATGCTTGGAGGATGCTCAGACTTGACGCACCATATTCCCAGACATTGCCACTCCCCCGAGACCGCGCGTGCGCAGCAGACCGCCTCTTCACCCACGCACCCTTGAACCCAATCTCCGACACCGATCCCCTAGACGTCGGCGCCGAGCACAAAAACACGTACGCGTCTTCCCAACCGCGCACGAACCCTTCGCCGAATCGCCCGTGCTCGTAGTTACCGGGATACTGGTCCCAGTATGCGGTATGCTCTCCTATCCCACATATGATGAGACGAATAACAACAATAGGGCGTTGCACCCACCTAGAGCCTTGTCCAGCGCGGAGTCCCGCCTCTCATGTTGCCCATGGTCATGCTCCGTCACGCGCTGCGCTCGCACACCGACCCATCCAGGAAACACGCCCTTCTCCACAGCGTCCCGCATCGTCCACCCGCTGTCGCCGCCCCATTGCTTCTTGTACGTCCACCAAAACCATCCCCCACATTCCTTCTCGTAGAGCGCGAGCTGCGCGTCCACAAACTCGCGCTTCGCGGCGTGCTCGTCCGGCACGCCCTGCAGCGAGCCCGGGTTGAGCGCACCGGACCACTCGCCGACGATGAGGTCTGCGCCAACGGATGCGAGCGTGGACGACACGCGCGCGAACGTCGAGGGCGTTCCGTCTGCGGGGTTGCGCAACGCCGCCGCGTGCTGCGCCGCTGGGGTGGAGTTGTCCGATGCCGTGAAGCAGCGATAGAGGTGGTGGTCGAGCGCGAGAAACGAGGAGGTTGAAGCCGAGGACTGGTCACCTAGTGACTTGATGAACCCAGCGTACTCGTCTGTGCGCCAGGAATCTCCTATATATAGTGGCATGTCAGGGTCGATGCGCCGCATCGCTTCGATGGTAGTCTTGTACCACTGCTGCAAGGCAGCATGGTCGTTGTTCGGTGGATTGGGCTCGTTGACGAGCTCTATGCCAACTATATTCGGGAGGGGGAACGTATGGTTTCGAGCGTATTTGTCCAATTGAGTGAGGAGCGATGTGAGGATTAAAGTAGTATGTACGAGGTTGGCCGAGTTGAAGAAGGAAATCTCGTTGGAAGATGTGCCAGAGTGGGCGTCAGCATTTTGTTTTCCAGGGGCGGCATGGAGATCTGTGAGATCGTAAGATGCAGTCGTGTCTGACGATGTTGCTCGACGTACCTATGAGCACGCCAAAACCGAAGCGATACGCCGTCTCTATGGCTGTGGTGATTCTAGGCCAAGCACCCTGGAAGACATGCCCAAGATCTGCGAAATCAGTTCCAACGATCACAGACGGGTCAACGCTGCAGAGTTCGTAATATCCGATCTATGAACCCAATGAGCGAAGATCACAGATGGAGGGAAAGCACAGAGCGTACCGGGATTCTAACTGTGTTGATACCTCGCTCAGCAATCCATTTCCAGTCGTCCTCTGCCATCCAGTTGTCCCAATGTTCTTCTAGGATGCGCTGTCCATCTGGACCACGCGCAACGTCATGATCGCTCTGTCCGGGAGGTGCAGCTCCCTGGAAGGGAGCATCGGCGATCCATCGCTCAAGAACGAACCAAGAACCTGACCACGATGAGCTACGGTCGGCGACAGACGGGGAAAGCGAGCTTACCAAGGTTAACGCCGCGCTGTTTTCGATAGCGGAAAAGATCTTGTTGATTAGGAAATCCTACGGACAGAACTGCCGGGACAGGGGGTGGAGGAGACTGTTTGGATCGCACCGGCTGCGAGCCATGCGCATGTCTATCACGCCTGAGGAAAGATTTCACTCTCTCCATAATGCTTGGGCACGTTGGAAGCAAATGCAGAGGAGACGCTTTCGGACGCAAACGGCGCTAGCTTGGTGTAATCTTCAGACTCGTGTGAGGATACGGCTCGTGACGTCACTGCTGCGCCTGGAAAGCGAGTAGCCTGAAGTCGAGGAACGTGAAGGTGAAGAGGAAGATGCGAGCAGTCAGTCATTTTCAAGCTGCTGGTCTGGGTGGATGAGTCGGACGACGCCAGCGCCCGACCCGGGCGATAGCGGGTGATGCACTCGAGTACGAAGCGGATATGCTACCTCCATGGGACATTACAAAGATATCAAGTCTAGCATACACGCATCTGTAGTTGACACTCTTGAGTGCGCGGTACTGCCGTTCAGTGCAAAGTAAAACTTACAAGTACGTCTGATTTCCTCCACGACAGCATGGTGTCCGCTTATTCTTCGTCATCTACGTGGGATTGGGTGAGAAGGCATAGCTATGAAAGCAGATTGTATGCAAGCAAGTCTGATGCGAATGATATGATCGCGGCGAAAGTTGAGCGAGCGGACGAAGAGGCGAAGAGTCGCGTCTTGGTCGCGTCCAATACTAATACTGTAATATACTGTCAAGTCGCGTTGTAGTACGGGCGCTTACGCGCCTAGCCACTGCAATGCCTCTTCACCCTTGCTCTGTGCTAAGCACACTCTTTGAAAAGTTGTGTTCTCTTCCATGTTGTTCTTGGAACAATTCCGTCCATCACACCCACGCTCGCAGGATTCAAGGTGACGAAATCCCATCGTGATCACATGTCAATCACACGGAATGCCGAGAGAGGAGTCTGGGAGAGTCCAGTAGACTTGTCCTTGGTGGGTTCGGAGCATAGCGTCTCTTCGTGTCGTTCCATGCACAGACATGTCGGCAGGACCACTAACTGGAGTTAAAGTCGTCGAGGTGAGTCCTCGTTCCACCCGTTGCCAGAATCTCCTCGAAGCCGCCACTGCGTAGTTTGCAGGTCTTGCTCCAGTGCCCTTCGCAGGCCTAATTCTCGCCGATTTTGGCGCGTCCGTGATTCGAATCGACCGGACTGCTACGTCGAACCTCTCCATCGCACGGGATTTCCTCTGTCGCAACAAGCGCTCAATCTCTGTCGACATCAAGTCGGATGAGGGCTTCCAGATAGTCAAGGATTTGATTAGAGACGCAGACGTCTTGCTCGACCCTTACAGGCCTGGAGTCCTGGAGAAAATCGGCTTGGGCCCGGATGTATGGTTGGGCGGCGATGGGAAGGCCGGGGAGAACGACAAGCTCGTCTTCGCGCGCATCGGAGGGTGAGTGACACAAACCTCGCAACATTCGTTTCGTTACCGATTGGATTTTTCAGATTCCAGACGAACGGTAAGACATCTGGCCACAGTCTGCCAGACTCTGTGATATACCGAATTTTGTAGGGCCACATAGGGATATGGCTGGTTAGTCCCCACCTTACCCTCTGATCGTCTTTATCAACTGTGAACAGGTCATGATATCAACTACCTCGCACTGAGCGGCATTCTCTCGGTGCGTTTCTCTACTTACTACGATTCCCGAATCCCTAATCGCCATTCATTCACACAGTTACTACCTGGGACAGCAGAGCGCCCAGCTGCCCCACTCAACCTGATCGCCGATTTCGCAGGTGGTGGGCTCATGTGCGTTCTTGGTATCCTGTTCGCTCTCTTCGAACGTCAACGCAGCGGCCGTGGGCAAGTTGTGGACGCAGACATGGTTAGTATCTGACGCTCTCAGTTTCACAGACTCACCGAACACGTTCATCATTAGGTCTCCGGCACGCGCTATCTCTCAACTTTCCCCCTACTCCATCATATTCTTGGCAGCGGATTGTTCGCGTCCGCGGGCTCTCCTCGGCAGACGAACCTGCTCGACGGCGGTGCCCCGTTCTATAGCATATACACATGTGCGGATGCCCAGCACGTCACCGTCGGGTGCATCGAGCCCCAATTCTTTCGCGTCTTCCTCGAGCTATTTCTGAAGGAGCTCCCGCAAGTATGGCTGAAGAAAGAGCCATGGGTTCCAGACCTGAGTGTACAAGGCAACAAAGCCGAATGGCCGGCCTTGCGGGACTTTCTGGAGAGAGGCTTCAAGCTGAGGCCACGGGATGAATGGGCAGCTGTCTTCCACGGTGAACGATACATTAACCGTCATATCGGACTCGGTCTGACTTTTGGAGGACACAGGGCGTGATGCATGCGTTGTCCCTGTGCTCACACCTACTGAGGCGGCTACCCTTGCTGTTCAAGGTAGCGCAAGTTCTCAAGCCGCTTTGCACCCTTCTCCAGCGCCAACACTATCACGCACCCCAGCATCGTCGTACGCGGGTCCTCTGGCGCTGTTACCAGTAGGAAAGGACACGGAAGAGATCTTACTGGAGCTAGGCCGCACGCAGACCGAAATTACGAAGCTCGTCCAAGTCGGCGTCGTCGGCGTTTCAGCAGGGACGGGACTGGCGAAACTTTGAATTTAGCCAGGACGCGTTTAACAGCGATCGAAACAAATATGCTATTGATTAACGACTCGTTTGACAAGAGCGTCACTCGCATGCTGTCGAGACAGCCAAGTTCGAATATATACATCCCACCTGCCGAACCGACCTTCTAGCGAATGGCAGAACACTCCCAGGTCGACGCGACTACGCGGATTGCCGACAGCGTGACGCATCCTGGCAGTACCTTGGTGAAGACGCAGGAGCTGGGATGGACTTGGGTCGCCTCCAAACCCACCTGAACGCGCTTCGAAAGTAGGGCGAGTGAGACCGTCTGACGATGAGAAGACGACGACATGTGAACCCAGAAACTCAGCAAGATGGACGACAAATACATTTGCAGGGGTCAAATCACCCTCGACGGGCTGTTAGACAGGCACCGATTCCGCCCAGAAGTAAATTGTAGCAAGCCAGGTTGAAGCCACAAGGATTGCTGCACGCTGCACAAAAGTGTGTACAGTGTTGTGCCGTCACTAAGCAGCCGATATATCAGCCTTCATCGACAGCAATGACTACTAAAAGAACGGACCAGTG
Organism: Artomyces pyxidatus; assembly: GCA_022160305.1. Lineage (NCBI taxonomy): Eukaryota > Fungi > Basidiomycota > Agaricomycetes > Russulales > Auriscalpiaceae > Artomyces > Artomyces pyxidatus. Next base: position 170,606 of record MU277238.1, on the reverse strand, counting down.
TACTACAGCTTGCTTGACGCGTGCGAGTGAAAGGAAGATCCTGACACTCGAAGTAAGACTGATTGGACCGGTAAACCCTCCGATCATCTACACCGTCTCCTCGCGCTATCGATGCTGAAAGAGTTTGCTCGCAGAGCGTTGCTAGGCCTGAAAAAGGCGACCTATTCAAGCGTTTCTTCGGGTGTACGTGTGGAACATATAATGCAGGAGACCGTCAAGCATTAGCGGGTCGCCGAAGCAGCTCGCTCAATATTTGGGCTACCTGATCTTTTGCTTCCTCCTTCTCTTTTCGGGTCGCATTCAGCTCGGCATCTCTCCTATTAACGATTTGGGCTTCGTCAGAGAGGAGGAGGAGGAGTTTCATGGAGTGGACAATGGACAGCAAGGAGTTAGCCGCTCGTATCTACTGGTCGTGAATATTGCAGGTGTTCTGTAAGAACGGATATCTGCTGACCATGGACTCTGCCCGAAACTGGGCTTGGAACGCCTCCTGGGCAATTTTGAATTTGTCCTTGTCGCCGATCTGAGACCAGGATTAGATCAAGAGAGGCGAGTGGGGAGGTGAAAGACTCACGGAAGCCAAATTGACTAGATCCACCATGCCGTCTGCCAACGTCTCAATTTCGACATCTACCTTCTTGTTCCATTCCTCCTCTACTGAATCGAGGTACTCGGAAGATGTTTGGTCCACAAGTGGCCTGGCACCGCGAGGAAGTAGATTAGCGGTAGGGAGTGCAGACGGCCGTGACACGTCTGTTTGCGGCGGCTCTGCCATCGATTGTCGCGGTCAACCTTTGAGTGATTGAACGGCTATTTCAGCGTCCAGGTGAAGCAAAAAGAACGAGACGAGGTGAGCGCGGTAAGATGGCAGTCGCAAGACGCGTTTCCCCAGAATGTCCGATCGACGGGGAACCCAGGTCATGCTCCAGGATCGTGACCCCAGTCGCCACCCCGATTGGACTGGAACCCTATGCTAGGGTTTCTCTCGCAGGCGCTCCCCTCCCGTCGCCGTCATCGTCGCCGACGATGACCACACCTAGGATTGGTTTTTCCCGCTCTCTTCGAGCGCGCTTGATGTTTCGCAAGTAATTGCTATATATAGGTCTGTTCAGTTGATTAGATGGGCAGTGTAGCCACAAACACCGCATACATTGTCCCCGTTTGACGTCGCTTTGCCAGGCGACAGCCATCGTGAGCGTTTCGAAAAAACTCATTGCATGTCTTTTCAGTTTAAGAACTCATTTATTATGATTTAAAAAATTATCAGTAAGGTCTTTGATGCAGATATGCGTGCTCGCGGTGTTCGACGACGACGAGCGACGGCGGCGACAAGCAGCGCCCTGTCGGGTAGCAAAAAGCGCCCGTCGGCCCGCATCGGGTGGGATCGGGTGGCGGGCTGCGTCTCTACTTAAGTTAGCTGCTTACACATAGGGTCATGATCCAGGATCATGACCTGTGTTCCCCGTCGATCAAACGATCTCCGTTTCCCACGGCCCGGAAGCGTCGACGCGTCGACGGCAGGATGCAGCAGCTCTGCACCTGCATCCACCCCGCTCACCCCACGGCCAAGGCCATCGCACCCGAGACATGACCGTCTGAGCTGGTTTCTTGAATCTACTCCCCTGAACCTCCTGGCCTTCTGTGTATCATGTCTCTGCCCTTTCTCCGCTCCCTTTCCGCCCAAAAAACCGTCACCTATGGCCTTCACGCGTCGAGGAGGACGGCGGACACCGCCAGGTCCGCCCACAGGCAGTTCACGACCATCATGATGCCGCACCCCGCCCGCCTACGCTCTCGATACGCCTCCTCGGTCGCCCCCAGCTTCCGGCGAGTGCAAGCTCGCAGCCTTTCGTACGGCTCGATCCCGAGGTTCGTCGCCCGAGCGTTCAGGGTCCCTATTGCGGGTGCGACGATCGGTGCGGGAGGTTTCACGTATGCGAACTACAAGTTTGAAGGTGCGTATACTGTTATCTTCCCTCCAGTCTCTTATCACAGCCCTTGCCCTCAGAGTTTAAGAAAAAATCGGAAGGATGGATATCGTCTGTACGAGATACCGCCACGGACATCTTCGACACTGCTTCCGACGGCATCAAGGCGGTTTCCGGTCGAGTGTCTGAGGTCAAGCTACCCGACTTTGAAACGCCCCAGTTCCTTAGGGACTTATTCGCGGCAAAGGAGCAAGAGCAGGGCGGTGATAGCCAAGGCGGAGCGGGCAATGAGCAGGGCGAGCCATCGGGAAAAGGTCGACCAAACGGCGATGATGCTGCGGCCATCGCAGCGATGATGTCCGCAACCATGCTGTCGCCATCCGACTCGAAGGTCACTATCGAGGACACGGACGACTTCTCTCATGACTCGCGGCAGAATGGTCTCATGCACCTGACCAAGAAGCTCATTGAAATCCGTAGCATGCTGCTGAGCATCGACCAGAGTGATGCCTTGAAATTGCCCAGCATCGTTGTCATTGGAAGCCAGAGCTCAGGCAAGAGTTCCGTACTCGAAGCCATCGTAGGACATGAGTTCCTCCCCAAGTACGTTCTTCGTATCTTAGGTTCTGTCGTGTTTGCCTCATCGTCATCTATATAGAGGAAATAACATGGTCACCCGCCGCCCGATCGAGCTAACGCTGATCCATACACCCGCAGGCGCAGGAGAAGCAGCCGAGTACGGCGAATTCCCCGCCTTGGGCCTTGGCAAAATCATAGACTTCGGACAGATTCAAAAGACGCTGACCGACCTCAATCTTGCTGTTCCTGCCTCGGAAGCCGTCTCGAATGAACCAATTGACCTGCGAATCTACAGCCCACACGTCCCAGACCTGACGCTCATCGACCTCCCTGGATATGTCCAAATCGCGTCACTAGATCAGCCAGAGACTCTCAAGGAGAAGATCGCTGCTCTATGTGAGCGGTACATCCGGGAACCCAACATTGTGTTGGCTGTATGTGCCGCTGACGTCGATCTGGCAAATTCCCCCGCTCTGCGAGCAAGCCGGAAGGTCGACCCTCTGGGACTGCGCACCATCGGTGTCATCACCAAGATGGATTTGGTCCCTGCTGATCAGGGTGCAGCAATCTTGTCCGGAAACCGATATCCTCTTCACTTGGGTTACGTTGGCGTCGTTTGCAAACCTTCCGGGAAGAAGGGTCGAAAGGAGAGCATGGACGTTGTTGCAAGGCGGGGCGACGAGTTCTTCCGCCAGCACAAAGAGGAATACTTCAATGGCGCGTCGCTCATGGTGGGCACTGACACCCTGCGCAAGCGTTTGATGGAGGTCCTCGAGTCCTCGATGGCGTCCTCGCTGCACGGCATCACCAACGCGGTGCAGCTCGAGCTCGAGGAGGCGCAGTACCAGTTCAAGGTGCAATACAACGACCGGCGCATCTCGCCCGAGTCGTACGTCGCGGAGACCGTCGACGCGCTCAAGGCGCGCTTCAAGGACTTCACGACGCAGTTCCGGAAGCCCGCGGTGCGCGCGAAGCTGAAGAGCATGCTCGACGAGCGCGTGATGGACGTGCTCGAGCAGCTGTACTGGAGCGACAAGCGCGTGGGCGAGTTCACCGCGCTCGGGGAGGACCGCCGCATCAAGCCCGAGGACGTCGAGCCGTACTGGCGCTACAAGCTCGAGGCGGCGTCGTCGCTGCTCACCAAGTCCGGCGTGGGGCGCGACGCGACGCTGCTCGTCGCGGACGGGCTGCGCACGCTCATCGACAGCATCGCCGCGGGCGAGCCGTTCAACTTCCACCCGCGCGCGGCGGAGCGCCTCGTCGAGTTTGCGCACGCGATCCTGCGCGACCGCATCCCCCTGACGGCGGATCAGGTGGAAAACTGCATTAAGCCGTACAAGTACGAGGTCGAGGTGGACGACCGCGAGTGGGAGAATGGACGGAGGGAGGCGGTGGACCTGTTTGAGCGGGAGGTGACCATGTGCGAGGAGAAGCTGAAGGATATTCGGAGGAAGGTGGGCGGGAGCAGGCGTTTGAACAATCTTATGGGGTATGTGCGGAGTCTGGAGGAGAGGGAGCGCGAGCGGAAGAAGAAGCGCTTGGCGATGGTCGCGGCCGGAGAGGAGGAGGTCGAGGTCGAAGAGGAGTCGTACAAATATCCGCCAGCGCAGATTGTCGACGGTATGTCCAGTCTCTCTATCTCATTGTCAGGCACTCGAGCTAAACTTGGCCTCCAGCACGCCATGCAGCGCTGTATGCAGACCGGCTAAGCACACTCAAGCTCCGCTTGACCGCACTCAAGGCGAAACGGTGCAAGGCCGGCCCCGAGAGTGATCTGCTCTGTCCCGAGGCTTTCCTAAACGTCGTCGCCGACAAGCTCGCATACACGTCGTCGATGTTCATTAACATCGAGTTGCTCGACCAATTTTTCTATCAGTTCCCGCGCGAGATAGACTCGCGATTGCTCTATAACCTCGACCGGAACGACATCGTCGAGTTCGCGAGGGAGAACCCGGTGGTCCGACGGCATCTGGACCTGCAGGAGCGTAAAGACAAGCTCGAGGAGGTACGGTTCTGCCTGCATCTTAGTCCGAACCCGGCTGACGATACTTCTCAAAATAGGTCATGAAACAACTGAACAGCCTATCGACACTTCGCGCAGATGTCCAGCCTGCACCTCGACGGCCGCGAGGTTTGTTCGGCGGGATGTTTTGATTTGATTCTCTTGTAGACTTTTATGTTGTTTACACCACTTTCGCATTCACACACTGGATTCCCCGCTCTTTTACAGTAGCACACGCACCGCTCAGATAATGAATTTGGATATCGACGTTCACGAGTGACGAATATATTGGATATAATGTAACGGCGACCGGATGAAAGCAAGATCTACTGCGTTCCGAACCTAGAGCTTTGCCTTACCCTTCGCCGCCTGATGCACGCCAAGCAAACATTATTCACGATATCAGTGCGAAAGAGACGAACAACGCACCTTCAGCACACCGTCGAGCTTCGTCGCCAGCATCATGTTGCCCTTCGTCTTTAGCTTCCCGGTCATGAACGCCTTCTGCCCGTCAAGCTTCCCCGCGGCGAGCGCCGCGAACGTGTCGTCGGACAGGATGATCGTGACGTCGGGCTTGGGCTTCGCGGGGCCCTTGTACACGGAGCCCGTCTTCTTGAGGTCGATCGTCCACACGGCCTCCGTTCCCGCGTCGTTCTTCACGCGCATCTCGAAGATGCCATTCGTCTGTGCGGGACGGTTGGAGACAACGATCAGCTCGGACGCGCGGGAGACGCACCCGCTTGATCTGCGCCTTCTTCTCCTCGTCGCTGTAGCCGGCGAACACGTCCGCGAGCGCCGCGAGGATGTCCGAGCTCTGGAGATACGATCGCGCGACGTCAGTGCCGCCGACGTGCGTGCAGTCTTTCGGACGTACCTTGAAGCCCTCGACCTTGATTTCTTCAGACATAGTTGCAATGTAAAGATTGGGGGCTGGGTGAGGGTGAGAAGGGAGAGAGAGCGGGCTGAGCTGGATGGGGAGAGGCCAACTTGTAGCTGTGGGGTAAATATGGCAGGCGCGCTGGCATGTGATAAGCACAGAAGCCGTCGGCGGCGGCTGTGGGCGCGGCTCCGCCAACTGTGAATGCTTCAGGCCAACTTCCGGTCACCACGAGCGCGTCGTCGAAGACAAGCTGCTCCGCTCGAGGTGTAAATGAGGTGGCCAGACGACAGTACAACATTATTCAATTGGCATCATTACAGAACAAAAAAATAATCAAAGGCGTTTAGCGGCAAGCAACGTCACTGCACGCGAGAAGCGAGACAAAGTTAAAGTGGAGAGTCCAAATAACTCAGCAGTCCGACAAGTAATGGATTGTCCGACGTGCGATATGTCCTATGGGAGCATGCGCACTTAAGAGTGCTGCACCTGCACGAACCAGCGCTGGTCCGACGCGACGCAGTTGCCGCCGTGCGCGTTCTGCGTGGACTGGCAGTTGAATGCGATGTAGTTGACGAGCGAAGACTGTTTGCACGTCAGTAAAGTGCCGTGAGAGTGAACAAAGAAAGATTCTCACCCAGTCGTTGCGGCAGTACTGAATCGCGTAATCGACCTGGCTGGTGATGAAGGTCTCGCAGCTGTTGTACTTCATCACGACGAGGGAGGTGTTCGTCTACGATACCGGAATGAGGTCAGTGGCTTATACGATCTGAGAGGACGAAGCACTTACAGCCGGGTCAAGAGTAAAGAGTGGCCCTGGTCGTATGAACGTAAGGACATCTTGTGCATACAAGCGAAAAAGGGAAACTATACCAATTGCCTCGCTGTCATAAAGCAGAGCATCTGCAATAACCTTGCACTCATTCGGGTCGGGTCCTCCACCGGTGGGCACGAAGCAGTTCGTGTTGCCTGTGGTCTCTGAGTATCAGCGCACCAGTAGGTTGAGTGGGAGTACTTACACGTCGCGCCGCAAACGTCAACGGGAACAGATTGACGCTTCTTCAATTCAATAGCGTCGGGAATCGGGTGGATGATATTCGAGCAGTGGACGTATTCGATGCTGACGTCCTTAGCCTCGCCGATGTACGCCTGCGACAGCGTCTTCTTGTCGTTACACTGCGGCGCAGCGACAACGGCACCGGCGAGCGAGAGCGCAACTGCGAGCAGAGAAAAGTACATGTCGATGTGGATGGGATTGTCCGGGTTGAGGATGGCGTTCGAGAGGCGTGCTCGAGCAGGCTTTATAGAAGCTCGGACAGTCTTGCCCGTGCGTTGCATGTGGTCGAGGCATCACCAGTCCAAGAGCTGTACGCACTGCTGACGGCAACCTAGTGTCTCAGAGCAAGCGTTCATGAAGGCGAAGACGCTCGGGGGTCATGAAGGGGTACCCACGAGACCCAAGAACGCCGTCGCTTCGGAGCATACGGAGCGTGAGTCCGAGGCTAGTTCAACCGAGGGTGCGACCGGCGCTGCCGACGTGATTTGGGGTCTCTAGTTGAGCCTGAGAGATCTTTGCACAACAAGCCGAGCGCAGAACTGATGTCGAACTTTGGACGCTGGTCGGAAGCCTGAATGCCTCCGTGAAGAGTGCACAATGACTGTGGGTGCTTCGGCAGACTGCAAACTGGGAAGGCTGTGGGTACGGAACTTCGTACGAGGTTGGGAGCACGTGGGCAGCCCACATGGACACGGGGTTAGTGAGGGCTCCACGACGGGATGAGTCCACCGGGATGAAGAGGCCATCAAATATGAAAAGCTTTTGGAGCTGGCGTTCAGAGTCAGGTTTGATGGAAGTAATGAGATGCTGCGAGTGGGGCGCGCATTGGGTGGAGGGCGCTTCAAGGTGGAGAAGTAAGCGTGCCGGAATGCAGATGGTCGCGCTCGATCAAGGCTCGCCGCAGACATCGCCAGACCAAATTGAAGGGTCGAGGCCGGGGTCATATTGAACAGCTCTGAGAGTTACTTACATGGAAGGCCTTCGATGCCGAAAGGATGTGCCATAAGCACACCCTGGTACTTACACAACCCTGGGAAACCGGCGACGACGACCGGCTTTGGGGATCAATTTGCGCGACGTCGTCTCCTACCGGTGGCCACTCCCTACAACAAGCGACAAACCAGCAAGAAAGCCGATACAACGGGAGGATTAAGTACGCACCTCAGCGGCACGTGTGCGTAAGTGAGCTGTCTCACGAAAAGTATATAAGACTACGCACGTTCCGTGAATGAGATGTCGATGCAGAAATTCGTCTGCAAATTGCTGTCGACGTCGACGTGCCCGAGATCAAGGGTATCTACCAGGCAGAACCGGCACAACAACTTTTGCCAGTGGACCACCGCAGTGCCGTGATCGCTTGGCTGAGCGCTGCTACCTCTTTAAAGCGCTGGCCTCCGTCTTGCTCGCAGAATTGTTGTTGTCGAAAATCCTCCTTGAAGTACACTGGGGTCCTGAGATCCCCTGGTTGGTTCTAAGCCCCCACGCGAGCGCATGAGGGCCTTGAGCAACTTGAGTGCCGGCGGCCCGCGGGTGTGTCGTGCGACCCATCACGGTCACATGATCTCCCCTCGGCAAGATCCCCCGAGGATCGATGGTCTTCTTCACAATCTTCTCCTTGTCGATAGAAAAATTCTCGTCGTCTTGAACACCATCCTGGTCTCTTGAATACCCTCTACAATCTTAAAAGCTCCAAATCAAAATTTATAGACCGTTAGGGCGTGCGGAACGTTTTCAAGGCTTCGCAGATGACTCGTTCTACCGTGACTCGGGAGGTGTACGCAAGCGCACTCGCAGGTTTTCCTCCCCCCCTCATGCTGCTGTCTTTTCATCGTCTAATCTGATGCTCTCTATGCCTGTGAAGTCTACGCTGGAGAAATGTCTCAGGTTTCGCAGCTGGGACCTGCAGAATATGCACATTACCCGCAGTTTTTCCTCCCTGTCATGTTGTTTTGTCTTTTCAACTGACAGGTTCGCTGTCTCCAGACCTTCAAAAAAGGTCTCTCACCGCCGTATACGTCGCTTGATGTCGCTGAGGGTCCCGTGGTCGCCTCGTCTTGCCTCACCATACTCCCATGCCATCCTTACTCCCTGGCCATCCTCGACGCTTCTGCCTCGCCACCTCCTCTGTATCTCCATCTTGTCATGGAATATATCCCTCGAGTAAACCCATCCGTTACCTCGTCTTACACCTCCCAGACCTCGTGGAGCACCTGTCCTTGTCGTCTGTCTCACGGTCCGCAAGGTCAAGCTTCCATGGGCCAGCATACGTGTTCATCTCGGTGGCAATAGACCAATCCTTCTTACATGAAACCAAGCGAAGACTTCAAGTAAAAAAATCCACGGTGCAATAAGTATGTACCGGGAATCCAGGTAACGTGTTCGTATCGACAGCGGCCATCGAAATGGACAATAAAAATATAGCGACAAGACGTCAAGGAGCTAAGCTAGGCTGACAAGACCCCGCAAGATCAAGTAATAGGTCGATGTTACACATATGTTACAGATAACGAAGTCCGGGAAGAAGCTGAGACGGGCATAGACGGGGTATAAGACGAGCTGGAGACAATAGAGACGGCGGAGACTGAGAAAAGGTCCTGGAGACGACTTGGAGGAGGTGAGTATGGCGCCGGTCCACGGAAAATGATAGTTTACCATCGCTGACGTTCACGCACTCGCAGTAGCACCGAGCCCCATTGCCCTCGCACCTGCACCGATCGCGCCCTCCCAGCCCAAGAAGCGTTCACCTGATATTGACGACGCCTTCTCGAGGCTGCCGTACATCTCATTCTCATCGACCCATCTCGTCGCACCCTTCGAGCGCGCCCACACGGAGATGAACAATATGCGCTTGAGCTTCCTGTTCAAGAAGAACCAATGCGAGCTCCAGAGGAGCGCGCCGTGGTGGCGCGTGCGCTGCGAGGATGCGTCGTCGTCACTAGGCAGCCAAGCCGGGCCACGGTCCTCGTCGACGTCGTAGTCGTCAAACGCAAAGGGTTCATCGCTGTTCGACTCGTCGGACGAGTCCTCGTCGCCGGAGCCCACATCGTCCTCGTCGTCGGAGAAGTCGTTGTGGGGGTCGGACTCGATGTCGGGCACGTAGGAGAAGACCTCGCAATCGGAGAGCCCGATGACGTCGTCGAGGACGCGGAAGAGAGAGGGGTGTGTGCCCGAGACGATCTGCGGGGGCGCGTAGGGGCTCGCGAGCGGCTGGAGGGGCGACGAAGACGTGGGCAGCGACGAAGGGAAGAAGTCGTTGGACGTGGGCGGGTAGGACGAGTACGTCCGGGGTGCGCGGATGCCCGCGCGGTGGGGCGACACGAGGGTGGTGCTGAGGGCGTTGAGCACGCTCGCGCCGCTCTCCTCCTTGTTGAAGTGGGAGGGCTTGACGTCGGAGAACTCATAATCGGGGAAGGCGACGTTGAGGGTCGCGATGAGGAGGTAGAGGGTCTTGCGGGACGCGTGTTTGTCGATGGGGCCGAAGGGCGTCATCTCGGCCTCGCGTTCGAGCGCGATGAAAGACGGGACGGGCGGCGAGTTGGAGATGTCGTCGTTGTATGCGGTCTCGAGGGATTTGAAGAGCTTCTTGTCGCGCTTGATGTTCTTGCAGCTATACGCCTCTATTCGAGTGTGGACGGAGCACTCGAGGCCCTCGTGCGTGAGGGCTTGCGCGAGGCGAGACAAACCGGGGATCTCGATGTATTTCATGAAGACAGAGTTGCGAGTAAGGTGGAGGAGAAGTTTGGACGGCGGCGATGGCTTGAGGGCGGGGAGTGGCACGTCCTGCGTCGGTGTCGAGGAGAAAGGAGATGAAGACGCCGCGACGATACACAACGGGCAGCCAGCCTCAAGCCAGCCAATCACACGTCGCCGGCATTGCGGCAGTCCGCTGCGCACGTTGTGCCGGTTCGATTCCCCTTCCGCACGAACACTGAACAGAATGATTGATTCATTCCCGCCTGCGAGCACGTTCCCATCCCACAGGGACTTCCAAGTAAGTCCCTGCCATAATACTGTGCATTCACTTGGGTCGTGGATTCTGCGTGGCTTTCGCTTATCTCATACGTGCTTCAGGCTCGTCAAATCATTCAATGCACTCACGAGCAGCCGGGCTGCCAAGGTCAGTCTCCCGAAATTCTTACTCCATAATGTTGGCCTTCGTCTTGTAGGGTAGGTCGGGTATCATCGAGTGCATGGATATGGGCAAGAGAGGCTACCGGTGGGAGCGCTTGCCCGGGCGGGGTGTCAGCGACCTTCCAATGGTTGTTCACCAAGGTGTGCGCCTTTTGTCAGTGTTGACAGTCATTAATATTGCTCATAGACCTGCCTCGCCATTGGAGCCGTGTAGATGTATGGCATCGGCTTTGAACACTCGCTCTGGAAGCCTCTGTGGCGAGCCTTGACCGGTTGACCAAGCCCAATCACTCGCGGTCCAGCACCGCACACGTTTCTCAACCCCCTCCAAGCGCTCTTTGATTCAGCCGCCCAATACCCAATCGCCGGTCCGGTCCACATTGGGTCCCAAGTCATAAAAAAACCTGAGCCTGTGACTGGAAGGCTACCTTTTCTCGACAGACTTAACCCGTCGTGGAGTATTGATTGAACCCGTGCTCGAAGACGCTTCCCACGTACTCGAGCTCCTGTCTTCAGTGTGCTCCAGCTGCCTGTAGTCTAAGGCTGACGAGGTTGTACATGCACCCTCATAGAGACACTCCTGGTCACCGCCGGGTGTCTGCATGGGACGCTGACCAGGGGCTGGTACCACATCGAACGGGGGAGTATCGACGGCTGGATGTCCATCGGTGCAGGACCCGGACGCGGAGTAGCCGGCCATCATGCATCATGAAGAGAACAGACGAGGGGGTTGCGAGGAGGCGTCACAAGTGAGCCCACCGTGCGGTGATCAATGTAGCCAGCGGCTGTCAGCCCAAAGGCAGCCAATCACACGTCGCCGCCAGTCCGGCTGAGTCCGCTGTGCACGATGTGCCGGTTCACTTCCGTCGGCGCACGTCGTTCTCGCCGCCTGCGTCGGAGCTGCTGCGACTCAGCACGTTCTCATACCACTAGAACCACCAAGTAGGTCCCTGCCATGATATTGAGTATCCACCTGGCTCGTGGACTACACGTTGTTTTCTTTATCTGACACGTAGCCTTATTATATTGTCAAACCTTTCAATACACGCACGAGCTGGGGCTGAGGTGAGTCTTCGTCCTGGAAGGTCTAACTTACCACCATCGAGGGCATGAACATAGTGAAGGTCGCGAGCGGTGGGAGCGCTCGCTCAGGCTGGGTGCTGTCGACGACCTTCCCATGGCCAAGGTGTGCACCTTGTTTCAGTGCTGAAGTTCATCCATAGGCCTCCCTCGCCCTCGAAGCTGTACGTACTTGGTCTCGAATACCCGTCTGGCAGCCCCCGCGGCGAGCCTTGACCTAGCCCGATGACTCGCAGCCTCGGCAGCGCATCTGTCTCTCAACCGTCCTCCAAGCGCCCTCTGATCAAGGCTCCGGAATACCCAATCGCTGCGCTGGTCCCCATTGGGGCGACGTTCATCATTCCTGAGCCTGTGGACTCCAAGGACTCTGAACGGCTATTTTTTTTTCTCGGGGGACTCATCCCGTCGTGGAATATTGGTTGAACCCGTGTTTGAACAGGCTTCCCACGTGCTCCCGAGCTCATCCAGGATCCGTCTTCACTGTGTTCCCGCTGCCTGCAGTCTAAGTCTGACATGGTTCTACATCCACCGTCACAGAAACACTGAAGCCGCCGAAGCCGCCGCACTCCCTTGCTGCATAGAGCTACTCGACTTCAACTGCAGACCCTAGTATATTCCATCAGCGCCTGTCGCTTGTGCGACTGAACTAGCCTCGGACGTACGCTCCACTTCTACCGGCATTCGGGCGTCTAGGCGTCTTAACGCTTGCTCTGAGACACTAGGTCATCGTCAGCAGTGAGCGCGGCTGCCGGACTGGTGATACCTCGACCGCATGCAACGCTCGGGCACAGCCGTATGAGGTTCTATAAAGCTTGCTCTAGCGCACCTCTTGCACTTCACTTTCCTACCACACTATCGCATCTACATCATCATGAACTTCCTCTCCCTTCTCGCAGTCGCGCTCTCGCTTGTCAGTGCCACTGTCGCTGCGCCGTCATGCAACGACAAGAAGACGCTGTCGCAGGCGTACATCGGCGAGAGCAAGGACGTCAGCATTGAATACCTCCACTGCTCGAACATCATCCACCCCGTTCCAGAGGCTATCGAGTTGAAGAAGCGCCAAACCCCTCCCGTCGACGTGTGCGGTGCAGCGTGTGAGTATTTGTTTCCGTCGGAATGGTGTGCATGGTATTCACAGGTCCATAATATAGGCACCACCAACTGCTTCGTGCCCACCGGTGGAGGACCCGACCCGAACGAGTGCAAGGTTATTGCAGATGCTCTGCTTTATGACAGCGAGGCAATCGGTAAAATTTTCACCTTTTCATGTTGATGGTATTCTGACCTTCGCTTGTCTTACTAGGGGCTCTTTTTACTCTTGACCCAGCTGTAAGCGTCTTTCGATCTCATCATAACAAGCTGCCGAACTAATTATGACTATCCGTAGACGACCACCTCCCTCATCGCGATGAAGTATAACAGTTGCGAGACCTTCATCACCAGCCAGGTGACCTACCCGCTCCAGTACTGCCGTAACGACTGGGTACGCCATCGTCTTTCCTTCTTTGTTGTTTGAACAGGTTATTGACTTGAACACAGTCCACGCTGGTCAATTACATCGCGGTGAACTGCCAGTCTACTGAGAACGCGCACGGCGGCAACTGTGTTGCTGCAGACCAGCGCTGGTTCATCCAGGTGCAGCACTCGTAAATGCATATTTTATTCTCGGACTATCGCACATCGGACGGTTGTCATAATTACAGACAGGACTGCTGAACTTGTGCTGGACTATCCGGACTTTCTGTATTACTTCGATTATTAACATTCGTGTAGTAAGTAGTAGTAACGTTGCTTGTCACTGAACATCATCGAAGATGCAAATCGTTCAGTTTTAGTGCCTACCTGTCAGTGTGTGAGCAGTCATTCGGTCATGATATTTTTGAGAGACCTCTAGAGTATTATAAGAGGCTTGGAGGTCGAGGCAGTTGAGGCCAGGTCGAATATGGAGCAATGACGACGTCATCTCCTCTGTCTCCCTCTTCCAACTCCCGCTGAATCCGACTGGCCTCAGGCCTCCTCCAGGCCTACCCAGAATATTGATACCAGGTTGTGTTCAATGTGCAAACGACCCTTTCCTCCTTACCACTACCACACGCCTCAATTTCTACTATTCCCCGACTGAGAGTTGTAATGGCGCAGTCGCATTTTCTGAGTATTAAAGCCAAGAAGCCGTTCAACGCTGACCCGGACGTGGCAGCTTTGATCGAGTTCCCGCTTACCCCAGACGACCTCATGTATGCCCGTAATCATGGTGGGTGAAGTTTGCGGTAGAGGAGAATTAACCTGTAATTGATTCTTGCAGGTGACATACCCAACATCGACGCAGATTCTTTCACACTAAAGATCGACGGCGCGGTCGAGAGGAAATTGCACTTTACTTTGGACGAGCTGACGCGTGCCTTCCCTCACACCAGAGTCGTCGCGGCTATACAGGTGCGCGTGCATTTTGCCCATTAGTTGCCCGAGGTTCAGAAACCTCAAATCGTGCACTAGTGTGCCGGGAACAGGAGGAAGGCGATGGCCGAACGGGCGCACCAAGACGTCCAGGGAATCAAGTGGGGCGAGGGCACCATCGCCAACGTCGCATGGACCGGCGTGCGGCTGCGCGACGTCCTCCTCGAAGCCGGCGTGAAGCTCGGCGACGGGATGCACGTCTGCTTCAGCTCGCACGTGTCACAAGTAGAAGAAGACAGCTGGTTCGGCGGCTCGATCCCCCTCGAAAAGGCCATGGACGAAGACGGAGACGTGCTGATCGCATACAGCGTGCGTGCATTCCCCAACTCATGCTCTGTCCTCGGCAAACCGTCTCCAATGCGGGGTGCAGATGAACGGCCACCCGCTCCACCCAGAGCACGGCTTCCCCTTCCGCATCGTCGTCCCCGGGTTCTCCGGCGTGCGCTGGGTGAAGTGGCTGGACCGCATCACCGTCTCCCGCACAGAGTCCGCAAACTTCTACCAGCAGCGCGACTACAAGGTCCTCCCGCCGCACGTACGTCCCGCCCCTTTCCCCACCCTAGCCTCACCCGACAACCTGACCCCCCACTGCAGGTGACAAGCGCGTCGCAGGCTGACGCCGAGTCGTGGTGGGCGCGGGCCCCGCCGCTCCAAGCGAACCCCCTCAGCTCCGCCATCGCGGCCGCGCGCGCGGTCCCCGGCGGCACGGTCCTCGCGAAGGGGTACGCCGTGGGCGGCCCGCGCGCGCAGGTGCGCGCCGTCGACGTCAGCGCGGACGCCGGTGCATCGTGGGCGCGCGCGAGGCTCACGTACCAGGACGGCCGCTGGAGCTGGACGCTGTGGGAGGCCGCGGTCGCGGCTGGGGCGGACGTGCGGGAGGTGACGCTGTGGAGCCGCGCGACGGACGAGAGCGGGGAGACGCAGACGGCGGAGGGCGAGTGGAATCTGCGGGGGCTGGCGTACGCGGCGGTGGGGGAGTGCGTGGTGGAGCTGTGAGTTGCTCGGGGTTTCAGGCTGCGCGTGAGCCGGACCTGGCGGAATACATGAGTATAGGTGCAGGCATATTCAGGAGGACAGTGATCGCCGATCTACGACAAGAAATGCATGTTGTGATTACCAGTGTATCGTACTGTACTTTTCATCCGACGTTTCGGATTGTATCAATGTGTATGAGGTACAGTACAACACAGTGGTTCAGAGCCCGACCGCGAAGAAACAAGAAACAGGTAAGGTATTGCAAGTAGACTGGTATACGTGGGGATGCGGCGTGAAGATACAATGATGGGGTCGTTAGCCAAGAAATGCGCGTTAGATAATTAAATAAAGCCATGAAGATAAAGCATGTTTGCATGAGGACGTGAGGGGCGTGAGAGGGGGGGGGGCGAAGCGCCGGGTCAGAGGATCAGCTGCTTCTCTTCCGAGTTCGTCGTGTGAGGTGCAGGCTCCCGCGCGGAAGGAGTGTGCACGATCGATAGCGGAGTGTACAGAGAACACGAGGTTTCGTCACCTTGGGTCTTCCTTCGACCAGAGACAGTGAAGGGATAAGGAGGATGCGGGGAACACTGAGATTCGTCCTGGAGATGAAGGTCTATCAGAACGCGAGGGGTGGAAGAGCGGGGACGAAGCTCACCAGGCTATATGAGGCAGCGCAGAAAAGCCTCCCAAGAAACTGAAACCGCGAGGCGCGCGCGTTCACAACAAGTCCTTCACACTCTCCAAGATAACCTGCGGTTTGAGCAACAACGTGCGTTCCAGCGCACTCTCCTGCGCCTCCTTAAAATCTTGGGGGTGGTCCTCCCCAGCAGCCACAGCCCCACCCCTCCGCGTCTTGACCACTTCCAGGCCGAACGCAACCGTGCACAGCACGGGCGCGTTCTCGTCTCCGTAGCCCGCATACACGTTCTGCATCGTCGCGGGGTCGTACATCTTCGCTCTCGGGCCCTCCATGCCACCGAGGAACGCCTGCGCGGGCGCGCTCTCGATGCGCACCTCAAACCACGCGCTGCTCACGCTCTCGCGTACATCGTGTGCGAGCTTCTCCGCCCGTTCCAAGATATGCGCCACGGCGTCGCCGAAGCGCTCGCGCAGCGGCTCACGGCGCGCGCCCGGATCCGTGCACCCCGCGAGCGCAAGGATGGCGCGCAGCCCGCGCATGTTGTGCGCGGCGTGCGAAGGGAGGCCGCCGGTGCTTTGCGAGCTAGAGGTGGAGATGGAGATGCTGCGCTTCTGCGCGAGCGGGAGGTGCAGCGGCGGTAGCGCGGGGGTGTTGTTAGTGGTGGACATCGGGGTGGGGTAGGCGTTGAAATTCGCGCGGGGGCTGAAGGAGATCGGGGACGCGAGGGAGGAGGATGCGCCAGAGCCGGAGTCGGAGAACACGAGGGCGGGCGCGGAGAAGTCTGAGGAGATGCTGCGGGCGTGCTTGTGGGTGAGCGCACGCCAGCGCGAAGTCATCGCTTGTGATTCTTTGCAAGCATCAGCATGATGGTCGTCGCTGAGACGGTGAGCCACCACTTACCGGATAGCTGCATATTGCGGAAGACAGCCTCTAGGAATCGGTCGGCCTCAGGGAACACGCCAAAGCAGAACGACTCGAGGATTTGCCGACATGACCACACCTGCCAGGCCTGCACGGCGAGCTGGACGACTGTCGGATCCTCCTCATGACTGCCGTCCCTCAGCAATTGCAACATCCCGTCCCCAATCGCCTCCCGCACAAACTCGCAATCAGACTCTGTCCACAACCCGCCGTTATGCCTGCTCAACGGAAACTCCTCGCTCACAGCGGCGGCGAGCTGCATGATCTCGGTGTTGATGTCCTGCACTGCCTGCACGACCTCGGTGCCAGTGATATCGTCGGTCTTGTCGTGGAAGGACCGAAGGGCTGCGAGCTCTTCGTCACGTTCGTCGCGGTCTTCGGCCGGCCGGACGGACGGAAGCGCGCCCACGGGGGGCTGCGCCTGCGCGCTCCACGCATTCGCCTCCGCGATCTCGCTGGCGAGCTCGTCGTTCCTGCGCGCGAGATCCTCGTTCGCCACCCGCAGCGCGCACAGCTCCTCGCGCTCGGCACTCGCCTCACCCTGGATGTCGGCCATCTCCGCCTCGAGCTTCTTGAGCTTGTTCATGAGTGTCATGTTCCAGAGCTCGACGCCACGCGCACGCAGCTGCTCCTGGAGCTGCAGCCCTTCGCCCGGGGTGCGCGGCGGCTCGCAGGTGGTCGAGCTGATTTCTGGCCATACGTCGGACATCCGATCGTGGTACTGCCCATGCGGGTGCGCGGAGAGGAAAGGGTCGAAGGAGTAGGGCTCTGGCTGTTGGACGCTCGGTGGAGGTATGGGTGGCGGTGGGGAACAAGTGGGACGATACTGTTCTGAGAGTGGGTACGGGGTTGTGGGTTGGTATCTGTTGGTGGTGGGGAGTTCGTACGGGTACGAATCGTCGCTGGCGGTTCCGTCGTCGGACTCAAAGTCTTCGAGATCGTTGTAGATGCGAATAGAGAGCAGATAGTGAGAAAGGAGGCTCCAGAGAGCGTTCATGTCGGGGAGTTGGCGCAGTTCGTTCAACAGCGGTTTTGAACGGGGAGTTCGCAAAGTTGCATAGACGAGGGTGAAGCGAGAGCTGAATATGCGGGGAGCTTGAGATAGGCGAGGGAAACGCTGGGAGCGATTGAGTAAGAGTGTTATCTGGGGCGTCGACGTATAGGAGAGAGAGAAAGAGGATGTTGATTGGGTTGAAGAGAAAAGCGTGGACGCCTCGTGCAGATAGCGCTGGCCAAGCGCTGGCCCTCGTCGTGCGAATCCGCTGTGCACCAGCTCGCCTGCCATTTCCAGCCACCACGGCTTTCCCTCTCTCTTCGCGGTGCCATGTCCTCTCACCAACTCGACTACAACGCCTACACGTATCTCACCGTCGTCTTCCACCCGTCATCTCCCCATCTCTCCAATCCGTCCGCGCTGACGTCCAGACACCAGGGTCTCATTCACGTCGGCCCGGTCAGTATGTCCCACGTCTGTCCAGTCGCGTTGGCTCACAGAGTGTTTGCAAGGTCGGAGAACTCCATGATGTCCAGATATACGGCGTGCCAAAGCAATCCTGGGACCAGTCGTCAGGAGCGATCCTCGCCGCCTTGAACAGCGGGGAAGGTGTCCTGAAAGTCGAAGCACAGGAACCAAGAGTAAGGTCGAAAAGAGGTTAGCCCTGACGTTTGTTGAATCCATCCCATATATCAACGGATCGTGGAGACTTGTATGACTTTTGAGGTGCTGTCAAATTCCAGATATTATGCGTGCACTGGCTACGGTGTTGATGCGATAACCTCGTAAGCTTCAAGATATCGGAGACACGTCCTGCCAAGCAAGATTCCGCCTATCCAGGCATGTTAACCAGTTGCAGCGCACTCCCAAGCGCCCCCAAATATCCATATCCTTACTTATAAGGCGTCTCTTGGCTGCGGAACAGCTGCCTTGGTCCAAGCACATCCATACAATGAACAACCTCCATCAAGCCATCCGAAGCACTTCGAACCCCCTTCACGAGGTCGATCACTCGTTGTACACCTATCTTCGAGTCGCTTTCTCCGCCGCATCGCCGTATGTCACACGCCCATGGGCGATAGTCTCCGCTATCCACCCTGCTCTCTTCCATGTCGGAGCAGTGCGTTCCTTTCCATGTGGGGGTGTATTCAGCAGCTGACCGCCTTCTACTGACCACGACTGTTTGTTCGTGTGAAGGCCGGGTGGTTGCAGATCTTTGCTGTTCCGAGGGACGTCTGGGCCTCGGTGGGCGGTCGGATTCTTTCCGCTCTGGTCCGCGCGAACGGGGTCATGACTGTGGATCTGATGAGAACCAAAGGAGAAGAGACAACCGGGGAGGGACTCTAATTTGTATACAGTCATCAGTTGAGATAAAGCCCCTTCAACGACCTACAGCGAACGGTAGCGGGCAAAACGGCCTCCGTGAGGATCGAACCCGGGAGCGGAGAAGTGCGGGGGAGGACGCACGTGACGTCTCTCTGGGCGCAATGACATCACCATACTTTGACGTCACCTGGCTTGCATGGCTCCCAATGAGCTCCCGCTGCGCCGTCCGTAAAAGACCAACGGAAGAAAACGCAGAGCCCCTAGACTCGCCCTAGACTCCGCAACCACCCTCTGTTTTTCCCACCAACACCCCCAGCTCGTCGTCGCCAACAATGAACTCGCTCACCGCACGCAGCATCTTCCGCAACGGCACGCACGCCCTCGGGCGGCCCGCCGTCATCAAAGCCTCGAACACGAGGATCATGTCCACCAGGTGCGCCGTCTTGCAGTCGCATAGTCAGCCCTAATCTCACTGATGCTCAGCCGGCAATACAGGTCGGTCGTCCTATACGACGCCTTTATCTTCTGAATTAATCTCTCGTTTCAGCACCATGCACGACAACGACCCAGACGTGCGTAGCTTGACGGGTCAGAATTTATGCGACGCGCTGACTCCTCCACAGGTCCTCGACAGAGAGAAGCGGCGCAGCCTCAGCCGCAAGCCGTACCAGACCTCCTCGCCCATGGACCACGCTCCGGGCTGGAACGAGACCCTCGCGAGCTCCTCCGAAGCATACGTGAAGGTGCGCTTGCCCGCCTCCCGCCACTGATACCCTCTCTCATTAGCGGTGTGTGTGTATGCAGGCAGATAAGGACGTGTCGTCCCCGCACGACCTCGTGGAGCGCACCATGACGCACACGAAGGCGAAGCACTCCCCCGAGGAGGCGATGGAGTCGGGTGAGGCCATGTACGACCTCGACGAGATTAGCGGGCCGCTCAAGGCGGCTGCAGGTGCGACGGAGATCGTGGAGGACACTTACGAGGAGGAGATCGAGAAGCACGAGGGTGAGTGGCACCAATCCGTGAAGAAGTCGCACCTCGAGAAGAACGTGAGTCGTTGCTAGTCTGTTGATTCGCTAGGTGCTAATTAGCGCGTATACAGGCTTAAAGTGCGCACCCCGACGGAGAATTGTGTAAGACTAAAAGGGTCGTCTTAAAGATCCTCAGGATGCCGACCGCATATGCATTGTACTAGTATCGGGAGCATTACCGTTTTTTTTAATCAGCATCACCTTGTACAAGTGCACTTGTTTTTTCCAATCCTCCTGCGAAGCAGTTTACTACTGTCCATTTGATTTCTTGAATAAGGGCGGTATCCCGCCCCCATAAATAACATCGCATCGTAGGAACCGAATCTTGAGTCGTAAGAGAATATGAACAACTTTGAACGAACGTGGGAAGAGGGGATGCAGCACCATGGAGGCGAATCGACAGGGCAGGCAGATCGCCGGTAATCGCGTCGTGGACAGACGTGTAAGATCTAGAAAGATCCGTGTGGAATCTTGGCGTAGACGAGTGGGGACAGCCTGACAGATGGAGAAAGGTATATTGGGACTGTTGGGCTACACGAGTGATGTATGTACAGTACGCGGGTGAGGATGTAATTTGATTACTGGGAACGTATAGCATCAGCATAGCGCAAGAAGAAAAAAGTGGAAAGGTGGTGCTTGCCAGGAAGTAGTCCGGGACGCGTCGAGAAACGAGCGGCTCGCCAGCTCGCGGTGCGGGGTCGAATTGTAGGCTGTCATGAAATGTGGCGTCAGTTGCAAGTAGCATAAAGCGTATGCAGTTACAGCCCGGATCAATATTTGCAAGGCCCCGAGACTGAAAAGGGAATAGTGCGAAAGGGTAGACGTACAAGCTGTAAGATAATTTTTCGTCGATCTCCATAATCGCTGCTTGGTTGCCGCAGCGGTAGCAGTAGTTCGGTGCACTGAAAATCGTCACAACATTTCGGTCCTGTCCCCAGTTGTACCCTGTCCAAAGAACATGTGAGCACGACGGAGGTAGGGTCGGATAGACTGCGAAGCGACGAAGACGCGAGATCGAGACGTACCCTCCATCACCAACTGATGCGCCCGCGCGACGAGTGTCAGACCGTTGTTGTGGTTGAATGCCTCCGAGATATCCTGCCCAAAGGTGTACCCCGCACCGCGAGGTGATATGCCCCAGCCGCAGCGGTCGTCGGGATCTGACCAGAGCAGATCGCACATGGGTCCCTCGTGCGGGACCTCTTGCACGCGATCGATTGCGCGGACGTGATCGAGCGTGTCGATGGAGGGCGATAGGCCTCCATGCAAGCAGAATATCTAGTTAAAAACATGTTAGATCTAACTGTGCACGCCAGGCGGTGCAGATGTCAACGTACTTGGTTCTCAATGAGGGCGGTCAAAGGGAGGAAATCGAACAGGTCCGTGAAGAACCGCCAGACGTTCGCGTTGCCGTACTTGCGCAGGCACTCGTCGTAGAAACCATATACCTGCGTAATCTGACGGCTCTCGTGGTTCCCACGTAAGATGGTCACACGATCGCGATAGCGCAGCTTCATGGCCACGAGCAGAGTGACGGTTTCGACGGAATAGTAGCCTCGGTCGACGTAGTCGCCCATGAAGAGGTAGTTTGTGTCAGGGGAATTGCCGCCAATGCGGAAAAGCTCGGACAAATCATGCTATAGATCGAGAAAGAGCGGCCACAGCAAATGTTAAGCAGCAGACATGGGAGCATTGTTGGGCGCAGCGACCCGAACAATTGATGATGGGGGGGAAGGCACGCACGAATTGGCCATGGATATCGCCACAAACAGTGACTGGACATCTCACAGGTTGCACATTCGACTCCTCCATCAATATCTCTCTTGTCTACCACCATCGCAATCCGCAGAGGAAAGCAAAGACACCGAGAAACAGAACAACAGAAGTTCAGCGGATGTGGCGCGTTATCGAAATGGCGATGCGAAACGCACCTTGTCGCATAATTTTTTCACATCTGCCTCTGTGAGCTGCTTGCACTGGCTGAGCTGCTGAATCCAGCCGTCAATTTCGTGTTCCATGTCTTGCGTAGAGTCTGGGGGTTCAGCGGGATGGATGGAGGAGAGGGTTATGGGGAAAGTCTGTGGTGCGCCCGTCACGCTGCGACCCGATTACAGAGTCGTCACGATTGGTCACATCTGTCACTGCGTGTCACGCACTCTGAACGCGACGCGAGGCTCTCGAAAGAATGCTGCACTCTGCTTTCTCCTTACCATGGCGGATCACCAGGCTGTTTACACCACAGATGAGGTAGCTTGATATGGTGGCTGAGTACACGTTGATGCTGATTGACTTTTCAGTACGGCCGTCCGTTCATTATCTTGCGGGAGCAGGCGAGGAAAACACGGACTCATGGCATAGAGGCAATCAAGGTAGCTGCGGTATCTGGTTCCTAGAACAACTATTCACAACATGTACAGACACATATTCTCGCTGCCAAGACCGTAGCTAACATCGTCCGGACATCGTTGGGGCCTCGAGGTGTGTTCTGGTCCTTGGATCGGCGCGAGGCATCCTCACGTTTCTGCAGGCCTCGACAAAATCCTCATTTCTCCGGATGGAGAGATCACTGTGACGAACGATGGCGCTACTATCCTATCACAGATGGAAGTAGAGCACCAGATCGCCAAGCTACTCGTACAACTGTCTCGCAGTCAGGACGATGAGATCGGGGATGGGACAACCGGTGTCGTCGGTGCGTCTTCATCGAGCCAGCCTCCCATACCGCTTTCTGACACCCTTGTCTGTGCAGTGCTTGCTGGTGCGCTCCTCGAACAGAGCGAGTCCCTCCTGGACCGCGGCATCCACCCCATCCGCATCGCCGATGGTTTCGATCGGGCATGTTCTGTCGCCGTAAAAAACCTAGAGGCTATCGCCGACCGAATAGAATACAGCAAAGACAACACCGAAAACCTCCTCAAGACAGCCATGACCAGCCTCGGCAGCAAAATGTCCGTCTTCTAGGTGTAGCCTGCTCGTGTGCGCCCTGGTGCTGACTCATTGCGCAGTGTCTCGAAGGAGCACCGACAGTTTGCGCAGATCGCCGTCGACGCTGTGCTGCAGGTCGCCGATCTCGAGCGCAAGGACGTACTGTTCGACCTGATCAAGGTCGACGGAAAAGTCGGCGGCTCGCTCGCGGACACCACGCTCATCAAGGGCGTACTCATCGACAAAGACATGTCGCACCCGCAGATGCCTCATAAAGTCGACGACGCGCGCATCGCCATCCTGACTTGCCCTTTCGAGCCGCCCCGCCCCAAGACGAAGCACAAGCTCGATATCACGAGCGTCGAAGAGTACAAGAAACTTCAAACTTATGAAAAGGAGAAGTTCTTGGACATGATCAAGCGTGTGAAGGATAGCGGCGCGAACTTGGTCATCTGCCAGTGGGGCTTCGATGACGAGGCGAACCATTTGTTGATGCAAAATGGTCTTCCCGCTGTGCGATGGGTGGGTGGCCCAGAGATTGAGGTACGTGGACACGGTCTTTGCGCGCGAGGGTGTATGGATCATCCTTCCAATTTTCAGTTAATCGCTATCGCTACCAATGGCCGGATTGTGCCCAGATTCGAAGACCTAGCTCCTGAAAAGCTCGGGAAAGCTGGCATTGTACGGGAGATCACTTTTGGTACCACACGGGACAAGATGATGGTTATCGAGGAGTGTGCCAACACGCGTGCAGTGACTATTTTTGTGCGCGGTAGCAACAAGATGGTATGGCCTTTTACGACGAACCCTGTCCAGCCAAAAGATGCTGACTCTGCATCGCAGATTGTAGATGAAGCAAAGCGTGCCCTACACGACGCGCTCTGTGTCGTCCGCAATCTCATTGTCGATAATCGGGTTGTCTATGGAGGCGGAGCTGCCGACATCAGCGCCTCAATAGCGGTGCAGAAGGCGGCCGATGAGGTGTGTCTTGCATCTTGCACTCCCTAACGAGCTTCCTGTCTGATTTGTCCACAGATTCCTTCTATCGAGCAGTATGCTATGCGCGCGTTTGCTTCCGCGCTGGATTCCGTACCGCTCGCTCTTGCAGAAAACAGCGGCCTTTCGCCGATCGAGACGCTAGCGGAGGTGAAGAGTCGGCAAGTCAACGAGGGCGATTCGACACTGGGTATTGATTGCTCAGGAAAAGGCAACAATGGTCTGTAGTACTCTATCGTCGTTTAACTGCCCAGTTGACGGATATTCCTGCAGACATGAAGAAGCAATTTGTCTACGATCCCCTGATCTCTAAGAGACAGCAGTATCTGTTGGCGACACAGGTGCGTATCATCTCTCTTTACACATAATACCACTGATCATTTCACAACTCCTGTAGCTGGTGCGTGCTGTCCTCAAAATAGGTAAGCTCTTTCTCTCTTTATTCACTCTGAGGCTCAATATGGGTCATAGACGATGTAATCACTGCTGGAGAGGCAGACGAGTAGTTCAAGCACGATGTATAGTACTAGCCATAGCAGAGATCTTCCTCGACTTTCGTCAGATTGTGAAGAATATTGTCCAGAGTACCAGAACTCTCGATCTTCGTCTAACGGCTCTTACTTTATAAAATGACAAGTGAGCCGGAGATCTCTGCGTGGCAGCAGAAGAGAGCAATTTGGTTGAGAGGAGCCTGCAAACATTTGAAAAACACAAATCCAAGGTGTTTGCACTTGCCCCCGGCACGTGATCCCGTGTCGACGCGACGCGAACTCGACGCGTCAACAGAGCCAAACACAACTTCAACTCTTCCCCCGACGATGAATCCCGCCCCGCCGACAGCCTCCTCTTCCTCCTCTCGACCTCCAGCAATCGAACAGCTTCTCAGTGAAAGCAGAAGCAGAAGAGCTCAGATAACAGCCGAGATCGACGAAGCTGATGACCCACTGGCGCTCTACGACCAATTCGTCAAATGGACATTCGACAAGTACCCGCAAGAATACCTGGCCAGCTCGGGCCTTCTAGAACTCGTGGAAGAAGCTACGCGAAGATATAAAGACGACTCAAGCTACAGGAGCGATCTGAGATACCTCAAGCTGTGGTCTCTGTATGCATCGTTGGTGGACAAACCTGTCACCGTGTTCAAATTCGTGTTAGCTCGTGAGATTGGCACGGTTTATGCGCTGTTGTACGAAGAATATGCACTCACTTTGGAGAGGGACGGTCGGTGAGCGCCAGCCATTCTCATTTTGCACAGATATTAACACGCTCTCTGGAAAGCCACCAGGCAGCTGACACAGTGTATCGAGCTGGCATAACACGCAAGGCACGCCCGCTCGAGCGTCTCAAGAAACGATACGACGATTTTTGCCGCCGCACCTCTGCGCAGCCTCCCATTCCTCCTCCCAACCCAGCTGTCTGCCTCCCTAAATTTAAAGGCACCCCGGAAGCAGATGTACTGCGCCGGCTACCGTTGAAGAACCACGAAGATGCCAAGGCTTCGACCCGGCCCCCCGCTCCAGTACAGTCAGTCGACTCAGCCCCGCCCCCTGCATCGTCTTCCTCTCATTCCAACAATCCATACGCTTCCATGCTCGCTCCCCCCGCGCCGGGGAAGCGACCCGAGAAGTTGCGGATCGATTTGCCGCTACTGTTCACCAAGGATGGAATAGAGTACAGCATGCCGGAAGTCCGCGCACGATCTATAGGCCTTCTTGGGAAGAAGTGGGGGCCTCCTCCAGCTTCCGAACTCATTCGCGATGTGCCCTCTTCCCACCAA
This sequence comes from Artomyces pyxidatus, assembly GCA_022160305.1. Taxonomy (NCBI): domain Eukaryota; kingdom Fungi; phylum Basidiomycota; class Agaricomycetes; order Russulales; family Auriscalpiaceae; genus Artomyces; species Artomyces pyxidatus. The sequence goes on along the minus strand of MU277238.1, from coordinate 144,912 downwards.
GCCAAGCTCGGTGACACCACGGGGAAGCCTCGTCGCAACTTTCAAGTCCGGAAGAGTCTCGCAGGTGAACCAACGGTTACCATCAACACTAAAGAAGCACTTGCAGACGTCTTTGGCATGTACAACTCGCCAGAGAAGTCCATGCGATTTGCGACCGTACCGGGAAGTAAGCACGCGCCTTTACGGAAGGTCGAGCCAGTCACACCTATGGCACCGCTTTCCCAAGTTCGCAAGCCAAGCGACGAGAACGCCAAGACACCTAGTTAGTGCTTTCCCGCTACGCTGTTCTTCCTCCGCTGAGAAAGGCTACAGCAGCGTTCACGCCCTTCATGGATGAGAATAACACTCGGAAAGAAAACACAGGTCCAGCTAAGGTAAGACCTCTTTTTGTCCTTCAGGTAGTTGAACTAATTCCCGTGTGTAGTTTAGACCTTTTGTCGACGGTGACTCTGGAGCGACATCGAAGCCACCCGCGGTCACGCCCGATGGTCGTCGTGCGCTAATGATGAAAGAGAGCGCCGTGACGCCAGCGTCCGCCCTGAAGTCGAAGCCCGATGAGAATGCTCTGGGTGCCATCTTCTCGAGAGTATTCACCCCCGCCGCGAAAGTCGACTTGAAGCTGCACGAGGACGTTTTCGCAAATGATCGCGGAGCTACCAAGGGGACGAAGTTCGTGCCCTTCGTCGACGCGCACACTCCATTTAAGGTGTTCAGTCGACCACCCGACGAAAACTCAGCCGTCGCCAAGCCTGGATCTTTTGCACCATTCATAGATTCAGATCCCCCACCAGTGCCCGCACGCTCTGGACTGAGCCACCGCCAACCGCTACGAGCTTTCGCACCAACCCCGGTGCAAGAAGTCGAAGAGGACGAGGACAAGGAATTCGCTGGAGACGATGAGGGAGTTTCTGGCCAGCCTACAACCGACTACCATGAAGATGACTATCAATCGTATGGCGCTCCGTTGGGCGGGCGTTTCGGGCAATTCAACGTAATGACTCCCATAACGGAACGAACCTTCGAGTATACGACGAGCAGTCGATTGTCGGCCATGGACGGGGATCACACAGGCGTGGAAAGGTTCGCGGAACCTGAAGCCATTGAGGCAGCGGAACGCCTGGCCGCCGAGCTGAGGAAAGAGGAGCTGGACATCTTTCCTGTCGTGGAGCAGCAATGGTCGTCGCGTCGACGCGCCGTGGATGATTCACCCTCCCCATCCTTCGAAGATGAGTCTCAGCCTTCTGCCCTGCCGGATGGCCATGCATCCTCAAGTACATATTTCCGGGAAGAGAGTGCCGCGCTTCTGTCGGCAACCGCCTTTGTCGAGGAGAAGACGGGGACCCTCAGCTTGTCAGATGCGATCGCCGTCTCGTCCGCGTTTAATCCTCCGAACCCTTGCAACCCCTTCGACCCGCCTATTATTTCCACCCTATTATCCCTTCTACCCGCAGATCACGGTCATCACGATCTATGGCAACAAGAAGCCAATCTCCTGGAAGGACTGCAGAGATTCGCGCGGAAACGGGAACGCAGGCCGAGTGGGAACACCTCGAGCCACTCGGACGATGCGAGAACCTTCCCGGTCGTCCTCGCCGACTGCCGGTTCTCCGTCTATGAGAAATTGGGCGAGGGTGGATTCGGAGCCGTGTTCGCTGCCAAAGACGTCAGCTCCAAGAAGGACATGGACGACGAAGATCTAGATGACGATGACGACGATGACGAAGAATCAAAGCGCGTCGCGCTGAAGGTTGTGAGGCCTCGCAACCTCTGGGAGTTCCATGTCCTGCGCAAGGTTCACAGCAGCCTGCCGAGCAGATTGCGAGCTTCCGTCGTCCGACCACATGCGTTGTATGCGTTCCGTGACGAGAGCTTCCTCGTTCTCGATCTCTGCACGCAGGGATCGCTCCTGGAAATCATCAATCGCGCCCCTCAGGCGGGTATCACCCAACAAGGAGCCTGCCTCGATGAATTGCTTGTGGTCTTCTTCACGATCGAATTCCTTCGCCTTCTCGAGGGTCTCCATAACGCTGGGTTTATACACGGTGATCTCAAGATCGACAATTGCCTCATTCGTCTCGACGACGTCCCTGGGGGCGTGTCGGCATGGTCCGGGAGCTATCAACCATCCGGCGAAGGTGGCTGGTCCTACAAGGGGATCAAGGTCATCGACTTTGGACGCACGATCGACACGCGTATGTTCCCGCACAAGCAGACGTTCATCGCAGAGTGGGCCACGGACGCGCGCGATTGCTTCGAGATGCGGGAGGACCGGCCGTGGACGTACCAGGCGGACTACTTCGGCCTTGCCGGGATCATCTTTTGCATGCTCTACGGGAAGTATATTGAGGCGTCGTCCGTGGTTGCCTCGCCTGGGGAACCGGGGCGATACAAGCTGTCAACGCCATTCAAGCGGTACTGGCAGACGGACATCTGGACGCGGCTCTTCGATATCCTTCTCAACCCATGTCTTGTCCGCCCGAATGGACAGTTGCCCGTATCCGACGAGCTCGCGCATGTACGGGTCGAGATGGAGACATGGTTACAAGCCAATTGCAACAGGAGTAGCAACACGCTGAAGGGACTGCTGAAGAAGATCGAGCGAGCTGTGGTCGGAGGAGACTGACGGGGTTTTCTATTATATGCATTCACGACTTGCTGTACATCGATACCCGCACTTCCAGCACATGTTATTATTGTGATACGATCTTGTGAAAACTCCGCTGGTAAGAATTCCCTGTCAGGAAGTATTTATTGTTCCCAAGATGATATCCTGACGTCAAGACTCACGATCTCTCACAAACTTCCACATCGCGGTCGACAGCTACCGAGACCACTGGTCGACAAGCATGGTGTGGTCGATCTCGGTCTGAGACAGGAAGACAGAACTCGCCAAGTCACACCATCCTTTTGCGCGAGCAAAACATCAACAGGTAGAATGGACGGAGGTAGATACAGAACGATGTTTGTATCGCAAGCAGATCCGCGTCCGCGCTCGCAAGCAGCCCACGATAAACCAATCAAAACGTCTGCCAGGCCCCACCTCCGACCGGCGCAAACGCTAGGACACCTCAGGCGTGTCCACCCATGGGCACGGGCTGAGCAGGCCCGCCGTCGTAGCCATGCGGCGGGCCGTTGGGACCGGGCGGAGGCATCATCATCGGGTACGGCACCGCGTGCTGCACTGTTTCGTTGAAATGAGTATGTGTTGTCCGATGTAAGAAATGTCAAGAAAACTTCATACTTTGCGGGCTTTGGTGGTAGTAGGAGTGTGCATGGGCGGGGATGGGCGTGGGCGGCATTGAAGGGCGCGGGCCGGCGCCGTTCGGCGGGGGAGGATATTGTCCCGGCGGAGGTTGCATGTACGCTTGCGGGGCTGGAAGTATCCGTCAGTCGCATATACTAAGAACCATGTTTGTCGCAAGACACTTACGCGGCATTTGGCCCATTTGTGGTGACGCATACATCGCTAAGTAGAAAGGCGCGAGCTCAGCAAAGCTGGTGGTTCGCGAGGACATCGTCACATACCATTTGGAGGGGGCATATTGGGTGGGTAGGGCATAGGTTGCATAAACGGCCCAGGCATGTAGGCACCGGGGGGAGGAGGTGCCATCCCCGGCATCATGGGCTAACATGAATGCAGATAAGAAAACATCAGATGCGAAGGCGACATCTTCACGCACTTGGCCGGGGTAGCCATAAGGAGGGTAAGCATAGACATAACCGCGCGCGGCAGCCTGGGCCGCAGAGTCTTCCTCGTATGAAGGCGGGGGCATGGGTGGGGGACCCGGAGGAGCCATGTGCGGCGACTGCTGCTGTGGCTGCATTGCAACGGGAGGGAACATCTGCATATACCGTTTGCCTTGGTAAGGCCAGATTGCACCTATCACAATGCGGTATGTCAGCACGATAGCAGCGCAAATAACAGTAAAAGTAGACTAAGTACTCACTAACGGCCGAAGCTTCGACAACCTTGTTGAACTTGAACGGATTGAAGTCGTCTTTGACGTGGACGGGCTGCTTCTTGAGGGCGCGCGTGCCGAAGAACGGATTAGGTGTAGACGAGGTCTCTGACGCCTGGGGCAGTGCCTAAGCCATAATAAATAAGAAATCGACGGGATAGCTTACCGGATCGGTCTTAGTCTTCGGCGATGCATTGGCAATCGAAGGACTAGCTGCAGTGTTCGGGGACGCCTATAGTAAGACAGGTAGTCAGCATATGGACTGGAGCGCCCGCCAAGCGTGCGAAAAAACTCGGCAGTACAGGAGTGAAAGCCACCGCCTTAGGGTTCGGCCTGAACGATGTAGCATTGACATTGAGCTTGTTTGCGGCGGCAGCGGCCGCTGCATTGGCCTCAGCTGTTTTGGATGAGGGAGCCTTCGCTGCGGAACTACCAGAACCGGACGCCTTCGCGGGAGCAGACGGGGCAGGAACCGCCGTGTTGATCGTCGGCGAAGGCTTGGCCTTCGACGACGCACCCCTAAACGCGGGGATCGGCTGTATGAACATGCTGATCCGCCCGCTCTTGCCGTTGCTCGTGCCCGACGGAGTGCTGGCCGGGTTCGCGGCCGTTTCGGCTACCTTGGTTAGAGTCGTCCCAACCGAAGGACTGACAGGTAGTTTCGCACTGGGTGTGCCCGCTACTGCACCAGAACCAGAGGGTGTGAGCTTCCCGGTGGATGGCGTCGCAGCGTTTGGCGTCACACTCAGTGCATTCGTGACGCTGATAGCCCGGGCAGTAGTCGAAGCAGCATCCTGGCTCGACTTCTCTCGGATCAGGCGCTGCTTCTCCTCATCTTTCGCCAGAATCGGGACAAGGTCGTCCGGAATAGGTTTGTTCAGCTATATACGTGGTCCATTACTTACATATTTCGCTGAGTAGACACAATGCGTACCTTGAAATTATGGCTGAAGTTGAGCAATTCTGCCATGCGTTTGTCACGGTCGCTCTTCATCATTGCCTGGCGCTTCTGTGTCAGGCGCTGCTTCTCGCTCGTCACGAACTCGCGGAATGCAGGCAGAGCATCCGCAGGAGGCTGTATTATGTTATGTTCAGTACGCGCCAGTAGACATCTATGACACATACCTTGTTTGAGGGAGTGGAAGGGGGAGCGGGGGAAGGCGTCTTTGAAGACGCGGAAGATCCTTGTGCCTCTGCTTGCGCCACGGCGGTACCGTCGGGTCCGTTAACAGCCACTTTGGGGATCTCCGCGCCCTTCGTGCCGTTGGTGCTACCTTTGCGCGCGCCTGGAGGGACGTAGGCGTTGGTGCCTCGGACGACGGCGCCGTACCTGAAACATAAACTCAGGTCAAGAAGGAGGGGAAAGAGGAGTGACCGTACTTGTCTTCCTCGTTGACACCACTGTCGTCAACGTTGTTCATGACGCGTTCCTCAGCGATATGGGGGTTACTGGTCGCGCCCTGTTTCCAATGAGCATCCTTCGACAGAAAGAAATATATATCCTCACCCCCATGATCTCGTTCGCGAGGGCCTGAGCCTTCCGCTCTCGCTCTTTAAAGTCGGACGCGCTCCGATCCAATTTGGTGGTGTACAGTTCCTCGTCGAAGCCAGTCTTGACGCCAAACAGTTTCTCGTTGGCTGCGAACTGGTCCCAATTGGCATGCCCTGACGCGCCCGCGCCGAAGGTGATGTCGTCTGTGTGGCCGTGCACCGCACCCGTCGGGCCCTGAGCATCCCCTTGCCAAGCCTGCAGCTCGCGTTCCCGGCGCTGAGTCTTTTGGGATATATCGGTGTCTGTTTTGAAAGCTACACAGGCGAAATCAGTAGGGAGCGATAGATTAGAAATCGGGTAAACGCACAGTCGCCATTCGGCGCCTTTGCATCGGCAGGGCCGGATGACCAAGTATCGATATTGGTCGATGCAATGAAGAGGGTGTCCTTAAGAGGTGCGCCGGGGCTGGTCAACTCCTTCACGTCGCGGAGGGTGAGACCGGTAGTATCGCCTTCTCCACTCGTAGAAGCGATGACGCCCTCGTAGCGCTGCGAGGTCTTGGTAAGGAGGGTGATGGTCGTGCCCTAAGTAACCATTGAGCACGTGAACGGCTGCGGGGAACGGAACACTCACGGTGAGGCCCGCTAGGGTCTGGAGGACCTTGTTGTCAGGACGGGGGGTCGGGGCGGGAGGTGGGAATGGGCCGGGGTTAGCGTTCGGGAGTCGGGCGTTGTTCACGCCAGGAGAGAAAGTCGGCGAGGCGCGCGCGCCTGTCCATGCCGGTTGGCGACTGGAGCTGGAAAGGTGAATGTATGCGGGCGTGTGCGGCGCGGGTACTCACCGGTTCGCAGGCGAGTCGTTGGGCATGCCCTTCCTTGTCGGCTTTGGCTGTCGGACTGTTGTCATGTCGAGCGAGTGTGTTGAAAGCGAGAGAAAGAAAGCGAGAAAGCAAGGAAGAGAGGAAAGCTAACAGGAAGCGATAAGAGGGGAGCGGTCAACCGGCCGGGAAGAGGAAGAGGAAAGTAGACGGAGGCTCGTGTGAGGGTCGACAAGGAGATTTGGGCGTCGCCTGCGCTGAGAAAAGCGAGGAAAGTAGAGATCGCGGTCGTCGTCGTCGGTGTCGACGCTGTCGAGGTCGAGGGCGGATTCAAAAGTTACTTGTCCTCGACGGCCTGTTCACGACCGCCGAGGACCCCGGAAGCCCATCGCCACCCTCCTCGGCCCTTTCCGCATACACCTCTCTCCGCCTTTTGTCTGGTTGTAAAATTCGTTTGTCCTCGGTTCAACGCTCGAAATCTAAGTCTCTTTGCGGCAGCATGTTCGCGGGCGTTCGGGGAGCATGGCCCGTGCGGGAGTGTCGAGAACCTTCCGGGGTCCTCGGCCGGCAGTGCTGCTTGTCGAATGAAACTTTCAGCGGACACAATGCGGACGATCATCACGATCAACCCGGGCCCGTTGTTTTGACACACACGACCTTGAGTGCACTCTATCCTTGGTACTTGGGTTGCACTGGCTAGGAAGTCCGTCAGTAGAGCCTCGACAATTTACTGCTGCAGTGTCTGGACTCTGGACGTGGTGCGTAGTATGTTCCGCCTTATTCGTGTATTGGCCGTATTGATTCTCGTCAAGCTGTCACGAGCAGGATTGAATGCTTTCAGGGAATATATCAGCCAACTTTTCAGACAGACTGTCGTCGTCTACGCAACCGACGACGGGGTCACTAGCTCGGGCCAGAGTCTATATGAAGCAAGAGTTCGGTTGAGGTCCCGAAGGCTAGCGGCGTGCGCTTGGGACGCCACTACTGCCTTCAAGTATGCGGCATCGGAGGTACGAAGAGCCATCAATATTTGACAGAATAGGCACACTTCAGCGGCTCAAGCGAAAAGTCAAGCGCAGAAGACAGCGCCAAATGCGTGGCCCTGCGTGGTCCTCCGCCTGTTTCCGCGGTTGGATTTGCATTAAAGTCATCGCGCCCAGAGACAATGACCGTATCGCGGACACGGTATGTCAATTCTCACGGAGTCTCTTCGCGATCTTCGTCGCTTGGGCGATCATACCTATCAGCGCCAGCGTCCATGACCACCTGCGGGCAGGCGCCGGAACGAGATTACAGTTGACGCTCTCGCCCTTCGGCGGCCCAGATCCTGCGCTACCTGGGGCGCTGTCATCAACTTCGGCCTCGCGACGGTCTTCGACGCACATTTTCCATAAACTCCCAGCATCACCGCCGGAGAGAAAGTGACACTGTTTGTGACACGCAGAAGTTGGACCAGTAACGTAGGCCGAGGAGTTCATTTTCCTATTCTGATACGTTGCTGCTTATGGCGATTCGATATCATGACTAGAGGTCGTCCTCAACGGTGTAATTGTCATCTAGAGAACGTAGATGCTCTGGAACCAGACGAGATGAGTCCTCTATGTTTCCATCGGGTTGTATCGAAAGTGTGTCTGGACGAGGCTCGTCCTGCACTCGTCGCGATCCTAGGGCACACACCTCGCTGGCCATGTCCTGGCCAGGCATCAACTGTAATGGCGGGCTCAGTGGCCGCGGATGTCTGGGTTACTACGCTCATCCCATCTAGGGTACGGCCAATGTTTTTCATAGACTCATATGCTCACCCCAGCTCATAGCCTGGTGCGTGGGTTACATTCACAATTTATTCGCCGATACGGGATAATAACTGCCTCACAAAAGTTGAGGTGGCCATGTTCCTTCTCACCGAGTCCGGGTCCTATATTTGATGCGTCTCGTCTCCCGGCTTGGCGTATCCTATGTCACATGCTTATTGACGAGCGACTACTGATACCAGTGGTATGGGCCTGTGGGGTATCTTCTACCTACTCTCCGAGGATGGTCCTGCGCCTGTTGCTGCGGTATGATCTTTATTTCAGGGAGCCAACGACGTCGCGCGTGAACCAGATGTCTGATACGGCATGTTCATCCTCGCAGATTCTCTTCGCCGCCTTCTTGACATGGGCGATCAGCACTTCAACCTCCATTCCCGACGCACGAGAATAGAGGTGGCGCTCAGCTCCTCGTCCTCTATCTGGAACGTAGGCGTCTATGCTAACTTCGTCTCCCTCGCGCCCGATTTGACCATTCAAGGTGCCGGTACTCCCTCGGCACACGCGGGGTTCCCGGACACCGCACATGGACTTTCTGTGCCAACACCGCCGAAGAGCAGGCGGCACAGTGAAGGAGTTCGAGGATCTGATGCTCATACTCTGAAACATCGCCGTTTAGGACCCAGTGAGTCTGCTTGCGTACACTTGCTCCTGGAAGTTTCAAGCACCATGGAAGTAAGAAACCTCCGGGCCTTCAAGTTCATGATCATGATTCGTCCGGTATGCTGTGTCGGTTTACAAACCGAGAAAACACTGATGTCCACTTCAGGCAATATGATGACTCTGTACATGTATCCGCCCAAAGCGTGTTTGGTGATGCCCAAATTGTGCACTTGCAAGATCGAAACCCCGTTGCTTATGGTATACGTAGGGGCGCAATGGATTATTCGTGGCGCATGGTGCACAGTTGGCCGCACAAAGTCTATCTGATAACCGCTGCTAAGATGTTCCAGGGCTTTTTGGCAGTAAATAGGGCGAATTGCTGAAGCCTGAAGCGCATCCGGCGATCCTGTTGATAGAAGACACTCTTGATCTCCCTGGCAAGCGCTCGTACATGATGCTCGTACCCGTCATTACCTCTTTCTTTCCGTTGGACTCACGCTTGCTTGAAAGACTCCGACATCCGCTTCAAGACGAAAGCTTTATAAACGCGATGTCGCAAGCTTCTCTTTCCCCCTCTCTGCTACTTACGTTCCCATCCCTATCGTCATCTCGCGACGCTCCACGCAAGCAGTTTCATCGATAACGGATGGCTAGCAATGGGAGACAGCCGGATCTCCTCGTGCTCACATTCTATCCGCTCGTCGTCGAGATGATTCTGTTCGGTGAGTATCGAATGGATAATACATCTCACGCCGATCTCGCTCATATACATCAACAGGCGTGCTCACTTGTCTGATTGTGTTGTCTACTTACCTTCTTCTGTAAGACCATGTCATCCCACTCTCCTGTTCCGTTAGCTCACGTCGCCATTGTCAGTTAGCGATCGCGTTCGGCGCCTGTTCTGTTCATGCTGTTCATGACGATTACGATGTATATCGCTGCAGTCATACAGTGGACCGTCTGTTTGAGGGCGGCGATCTCCAATCTCTCCAATTTTGCGAATTTCTTGCTCAGTCAGCGTCATACCGCAGACCAAGTGATGGGGTCGATTGGCCTGACTATCAACGTATCTCTTACGTCTCACAGAACGACTCTGTTCCGCTCGGACGCTGATGTCATACTAATTGATCAATCTTAGCGATGTAATAGTCGTTTGGAGAGCATGGATGTTATGGGATACAGTCCCGGACAACCAAAGTCAACAAAGCCGCTAGGAACGGCAATTTGAGCGCTGGAATAAAACCAAGAGCGAGGATGAACTCAGAATCCCTGAAAACATCCAAAACCGATTTTTCCCACGTTTTTAGAGCGCTTTTCGAGGTGGCCAAATTTTTTGACCAAATTTTTGGCGCCTACCGACCTCAAAATGGAGGTATGGCCCGACTTTCGGCACCCAGCAGACCCTTGAGCCACAGATAACACCGGCCGAGGGGCCGAGACACCGAGTTTATACAAATCTCAAGCTCGAGGAAGTGTGAGCTTACCGTAACGGAAAAGCTTATGTAACTGCCTTGGGTGACTCTGTGATATATTTGGACATGCACCGGCGCCCTTTTTAATTAAATTTGACACCCAACGAACTCCTTGGACGAAAAGGAGTCGATTGGTGATTTTTCTGTGATTTGTAAGCCTTAAATAGGGGGTGGCCAAATTTTTGAGGGTTCCTAACCTTAATTTGGCATTTCTCAGGGAACGGCTCGTGGAATTTGGACAAATAAAATACGAGGAGCATCCTCCGAATGAGTAGAGTACATTCCGATACTTTTCGGAGTCTAAAAAAATAGGTCACCGAACTTGTTGACTTTGGCTGTCCGGGACTGTAGAAGAAATGGGTCCTTTACGTGTCCATCGGTCTTCTCCTCGCTACCACAGGTATGTGGAGATCGATCTGCGTCGAAGTTATGTCTCAACGAGGCCAGTCCCTCAGTTGCAGCGATCTGTGACGGCATCCACCTCGCCGGCCAAGTCCTCGCCAGCTCCTCATCGTGCCCACTCCCTGGCCCACTGTAACGGCGGCTATCACAGTTGCCACGAACGTCTGGGCCACATCACTTCTGGGGCTTGGTCTGTGATCGTGATCAATGGCCGCTCGTCTACTCACCCTGGCTCGTGAATAGGTACCACCGACGTTTTATCCGCCGATACATCGATACATCCAAGATGGAGACCGCCGCACGTGCGTGGAGGCCGTCATGTCTCTTCTAATCGAGTCTGGGTCCTTTCATTGCGTATACTTGGTGCGTGTTTCTCAGCTCGCCTGTCTGATCTTTGGCGCCTGATCACCGTACAGTTTTTTGTGCTCCTCAGCACGCGCGGATGGCTTGGTCCCCTGTGACCTATCCTTGGTGCAAGCGTTGCTCAGGTCGCAGTGCGTGCATTGTCACATGTTCGCTAACGAGCAACTATTGACATAGCATGTATTTGTAGTGTATCTATCCCACCACGCTCGTCGTTTTGGTGTGTCTTCACAAAGAGGACATGAACCCGATCCTCAGTGGGGAGAGAACGACGCAGATATTGGACTCGCGCATACAACCTATCATGTTACGGCCGATAACACGGTTAGACGACGGCACCTCGACGGGGTCCGATATGCCCTCGAAAAAGACAAGTAAACTTTAATATGTTACGCAGTTCCTGATCATCACATATTCCATGATTCTAACGCGCAGCTAAACGTGGCCATGGGCGCTTTGCCTCGCATCCGTTTGACGGAGTGGTTGAAATCGTTCGCGCGGCTGTTGTGACGAAAACTGTCTGCATCGCTCCACTGGGCGATACACGCTATAGCCGCCCTTGTGGGGGGTTTCCTGTAAATAGCGCAGTAAGTCTCAATGTCAAGCGCCTGTGTGAGGCCGTGTTATATCAGCGCGTCCCGGAGATTTTCGCACTTGGGTTGAGAGGATCCGTTTGACCTGCTCGCTTTTAAAAAGACTCGCTCACCAGTCTGACGCTGATGATGGCGCCACGATAATAGTGTGCAGTATAGCTAATATAAGCGAACGTGTACAATCGTTCTATGCACCCTTTACGGCCGACAGGAAGAAGAGAATCGCCATGTGACACACTCCGTTCAGGCAGGAGTTCTCGCGAACTGTCCTATCGTCGCAATCATAACGAGATAGTATCAGGGCCAGCCAGAAGAGTGGGGTACTGACGCCGGAACGTGTGCTCACAAAGTTTAGGAAACACAACGGCGCTTCCTACGGAATTGCGCAGGGAGAAGAGAGAGTAGTATAAATACATGCATTGGCAAGACCCGCCGAAACCAGACCCCCTTTGATACCCTCTTCGCAATCAGGGTGAAGACGAAGCGTGAAGAATGACACACATCGTGAACGAACAACATCGCCGCCTCCATCTCGCCGATGTTAGCACGCGTCCGCGCGTCCTGCAGAGATGGGAGAGGATGCGGCATCGGCAGGCCCACTGGCTTGTAGAGTGCCTCGCAGAAATGGTGAGCACCGTAAGCTTTTGATAGACAAGATGACCGGCATTGACTGGCGTCAGTTCGGCGCATTCATGTATTGCTACGCAGGTAAGTCTTACCTTGAGTTGCACAAATGCACGACCTAGGCCACTGACGAGGTGAACAGGCCTCGGCTCGACGGCGTCGTACGTCGTGGGCAACATCCTCAAAGCACAGAACATCGGATGTAAGTCCTTTCGCAGACATTAGAAACACGAATGAGGTTGATACGTACCGACCACAGCTCTGTACACGATTGGCCTTGCGTACGGAATTGGCGTCGTCCTGGCCCTCGTCGTGGCGGGCGGAACATCAGGTGGCCATTTCCACCCAGCGATCACAGTATATGCGGTCCTTTTCCGAGGTATGCCGGCAGCGAAAGGGGCAAGGTCGGACATCACCATCCTCTCCCTTTAGCGCGCCGCATATTGAGATTGTCCGCTGGGACAGATATATCGTCGCCCAGATCTTTGGCGCATATCTCACTTGCTTGTTAATATACCTGCAGTGGAAAACTCTCATCTTGGTCAGTGTACTAGGGTCCGAATCTTACATATAAACATACTGACCTTCTCGTAGGAGGCGGAGGAAACGCTGGTCGCGGCGGGGCAGTACGATGCCATCCAGTTCACGCCGAATGGGCCAGCCGGTATATTCGCTTTGTATGCTATGCCAAGCGCAAGCCTCGGCATTGTCTGGATCAACGAATTCGTCTGTGTGAGCATACATCACATGCATCCGATCACCTCATACAGCTGACGCCAAACAATATGCAGGATTTTACCATTGGCCTGGTCATCTTCGCTGCAGACGACGTCACCAACTTCATCTCGTCGCCTGTTTCCAAGCCGTTTATCATCGGCCTCACATAGTGCGTTCTTCCACAATTTACCTTCGTACAGAATTTGACAGGCCGTGTTGCAGCTCCATGGCTATATGGGGATACTCACCCCTCGGACGTACGTCTTGCACCGTGCACGGACAACCAGATGCTAACGGAATGAACGACGCGCAGTGGCTGCAAACACTGCCCGCGATGTCGGTGGCCGGCTGGCAGCGATGACCATATGGGGGTTGAAGGCCAGCGGTGGGCGGTACGCCGCGATCGCCTCCCTCACGAACATCCCCGCAACGCTATTCGCGTATGCAGTGTATGAGATCGTATTGAAGGATTCCAGCCGAGGTCAGTCACTGAGGAACGTGCTCTTGAGTGCCAATCACTGACGAGATCGCAGTCGTCACGACGGCGCGCAGGGAGGAGCTCGCGGGGCATCTCGCGCACATGGAACACTGCGAGGGGGTCTCTGTGCGCACTGAGTCACTGGATAGCAATGAGAAAGGTATGATGCGACGACCGTGATCGACCTGGAGGATCTGGACTGATGATGCGTCTTGAGACTCTGTTTAAGATAGTGATATGACTCGGGCGGGTGGGGAAGAGAGTCGCAGGAGTACGGACTTGGGTGGATGGGCGCACCTTCTCGCTTTTATGTGCGGCGCATATATAGAGCATATACAAAAGGTACTAGATTACTATAGCTTCGCGTCTCGTCCTGATACATGCACAACCCTGGAAAGGATTAATCTAATAAAAGGCTCGGAGTTAGGTTGGCGGACGTACAGCTTGCCGGTGTTGCCGCCGTTGAACAGCATGGGTAATGCCTCCGGCGCTTTCTGCAACCCCTCAACCACGGTGAATTTACGCTGGAAGGAACCGTCCGCGATCCAACTGGCCATCTCTTTCAGAGCCTCAGGGTAGCGAGCGGCGTAGTCGAAGCTGTGGATGCGAATAAGCCGTGTTGGAACCGCGGCCTCGGCTGACCTACACAATGAAACCCTCGATTTTTGCCCGCTGTGAGATGAGGTTCATGTACGACACCAAACCCTTCGGCTGCGTGGAGTCTGTAAAGACGTTTATAGACGACGCGCATCAGAAAATGCCCGCCACGCACTGTAATCAGCAATGGCGCCGCAAAGCACGACCCGGGCGTTCTTGTTCATCCGCGTCAGTGCAAAATTGAGCATGTCGCCACCGACATTGTCGAAGAAAACGTCAAAATAGCCAACAGCCTTTTTAAACTCGGCGTGGAATGTAGGGCTCTTGTAATTGATGGCCTTGTCAACATTGAGGTCCGTCTCCAGCCATCGGCACTTTTCGTCCGTGCCAGCAATGGCGACGACCTTGGCGCCCAATTTCTTTCCAATCTGGCAGACCACCGAGCCTACTGCGCCCGCCGCGCCCGAAACTACGAGCGTTTCCCCAGCCTTGACCTTCCCGACGTCCAACAAACCCTGCCCGGACCGTGTGAGTCAACCAAAGGGCCGTAAAATATGGAGCCATACAAAATACGCCGTCAGGCCTACAAAACCCCATCTAAGCGATTATATGCGGGCGTATGCTGAATGTTCCGCACCTGTCATTCCGAGAGGGCCGAGGAAGTCCAGCACCTGTGCGCCCGGCGGCACATTGATCTTTTCCACTTCCTTCGCCTTGAGCACCGCGTACTCCGTCCACCCTGCGCCGCGGGATCAGCACTCTCCGCACCCAAATTCATCACAATGCGCGCATACCAGGGCTGCAGCTGACGACGTCGCCCGGCACGAGCGTCGACCCCTGTCCGGCCCGCACCACGGTCGCGAGCCCGCCCGCGCGCATGACGGCGCCGATCTTCACGGGCGGGATGTAGCTGCGCACATCGCGCAGCCAGCCGCGCATGGCGGGGTCGAGCGAGAGCCAGTCGACCTTGACGAGGACCTCGCCAGCATGGGGTGCAAGGTCGAATGCGACGCGCTCCTGGCGGAAGGTGCTGGGCTGGATGTCGCCTTCTGGCCGCTCGTTCAGCACGATGCGGGTGTAGTGTGAGGGGGTCGACATGGTGTGAGGGTTGAAAGGGAGAGATATGTCGAGGCGAAAGGGTCAGACATTACGGCTATATAATGGTGAGGGTGTTGTAAGACAGGTCGGCCAGCCTGCTGATCCTGGAAGGTCGGCTACGTCGGTAGCCGGTAACCCGCCTCTTCCCTGCAGCATAAATGTTGGTACGTGAATAAGTACTTACTTGCTTTGAAGCTGAAGCTGTTATGATACAACTAGAATTGTAACTGTAAAATACAACTGTAGGTATACAGCCGCTAACCTAGAAGATGTTCACAGTAGGATAATCTACAGCAGCGAAGGTACCAGTCCGACTGCACGTCCGCGTGATGTCTCTCCATCATCTCCATCTCCGTCATGACATATCCCATTCATCCCAAAATCCTTCAAGCGCACCCGGCCCCGGCGTTCTCGTGATTTCCGACGTCTGCACGAGCTCGACCAACGCCTCGCTTAGCCCCGCCTTGTCCTCCATCTTGCCCCGCATCCCCACGACGATCATGTCGCTCTCCGAGATCCCTGCGTCCAACAGTCGCATATCGTGCCCCTCGATCACCTGCACCAGTCTCCCCGTCGTGATGTTGCGCACCTCGATGAACTCGGGCGAGAAAAGCAGTAAGTGTGCCCCCCGGAGCACGTACGACGCCGCCTTGCACTCCCAGCGCACGTACCCCGACGACCGGCCAGGCCGTCCGAATTTGTTGATATAGCATCCCAGTTCTGTAGACTGTGAGTCTGGCGATCATGATGATAAGAGACGCCACGGACCGTCATAAACGACCAGAAGCTCGTTGGAATCACTCCGCACTATGCCCAGTACATGGGCAGCATCGCACCGAGACTTCAAAGAATACATGGGGAGATTGTTGCTGGCGTCGCTAAAGTCGGGCACTACGGTGGGGGTAGCGCTCGAAAGGCTTGGGACAAACCGGTGAGAAGAGGTAAGAAGATCGACAGAAGCACGCGTACTTGGTAGGATTAAGGACAGTAACGCTCTTGTCAGAGCAGACGGCGATGCCCTTTGCGAGGAATGTGGCGTTATGTGTATCTCGTGGAACATACGCTGGCTGAGAATAAAATCCTGTGAGCGATATGGGGCAGACAAGGGGGGAATGACACATACAGAGCCGAACTGTCGATATGATAAATGGCTTATGCTATCGCGTCTCGGGGTGAGCGAGGTGGCAGTTGGCTTGACAACCTCCATGGCGTGTAAAGTAACTTGCATGAAGCTCTTGGTAGCGTAAACCACTGACGCCGTGTCTTGTCAGCGCAACAGACTAAGCATTACAACCGAGAAACACACCCAATGTCCTGTTCGCAATACGACCGGCCCGGAAGAATAGAACATTGCCATCCTTCGCCCCAATCCGCTCAATCGAGGCTTCCAGGCTCTGTACAGTGGAGTTGCCTTGGGAGACTCGCACGAGAAGGTCGAGGGAATACGATAGAAGCGACGACTCGTGGTGCACAATCACCTTGTTGAACTCAGGCAAGGCAACTATCGCGGTGGGGCTGACGGTCGGGAGGACCTTGTGGAATGCTGCCTAGACGTCAGCAGGGACATAGCTAACAATGCATGTAACATACAGTTGTCGGCGCGCATGCCAACATAAATGCCGTTCGAGCAGCCCACAGCGAGGTAGCTACGCGCGTTGTTAACTGGCGGCACTCAAGTCAGCACAGAGCAGCATAGACAAATGTAATCTTACAAAATGCCGTAGCACAAGTAACATGGCCAGTAAAACGCGTCCCCGGCGTGAGAGGAATGCGAGACGATATGATGCGGAAGTAGCCGTCATTGAGGGGTTGAGGTGCGAACCACTGAACAAGTTTGAATTCAAGCACGAAGATCAAAGAGGCGTGACGTACCATGTTCGCATCTTGCCTGACCTTCCGCACGCCCATAGCGTCAACTAATGCGTCATGCCATTTCTTCCGCATGCTAGCGCTGGTGGTATAGAGAGTGTAACGTCGTGAAGTCTTGGCGGCAGCGTGATAGATCGTGAAGGGAAACATCTCTTGTCTCGTCGAACTCAATGTAATGAAGCTGCTGTTGTCCGACCGTTCTTTGCGTGTTTCTGCAGGCTCAGAGAAAGAAGCAAGGCGGAGGAACTCTAGGGGTATAGGCTGCTGGGGGTTCACAAAAGGCCACGAAAGAGATAAGAATAACATACTCGAGATACGACTTGACGTTTAAGAGCACCGGACGGCCGAGTCTCCTCCTTCAATAATAGGACTACCGCCGCCTGTTCAACGCAGTCCGCAAGATCCTGTGGCAAGACTCACAATAATTATCTAATAGCGCCCCCATCAGGTCGGTCCATGTACCCCAGCTATCAGACCGTTGCTTGCGCGATAGCGGACTGGAATAGATTAGTGTACGACTATCGTCGTACAGATCCATATCCTAGAGTACACGTCGATCAAAAGGATCCACATGGATTGTATCATCACTCACAATTATCTCGCCCTTCGAGTAAACGAGGCTCTCGCAGACGGCCCAAAACTTGACTTTGCCCTCGGCAGCTACAATTCCGGGCTCGGTGCTCTTTATAAAGTCCTGCAAGATGCTCAAAACAAGCGGGATAGTCTCGAGATCCGGATGTTCCGGGTCCGTTAACTTCTCTATGCGCTCGACGATGAGCTTGAGGCGCGGCAGGCGCGTTACTGGGCGCGACAACAATGTCTTGATGTCACGTTTCCGTAGGCGAGAATCCTGTAAACACCGCTGGATAAAACCCTCGTAGACAGGGTTCCGCTTTAGTTCCTTGCGGTGAAACTCGAGGGACAGAGGGGAATGCTTGATGTAGGACTCGTATTCGGGCATGAAGAGGAGGGCATCTATACTTCATGATGTTTACCGCTCACAAGTGACGGAAGAAAAACGTACTATCAAGGATGATGTCGGCAACGCTCTGCACCAGGGGGTGCTGTTCACGTTGGCGGGCAAAGAGGGATCCCAGCATTCGTTGGTGGTGTGTAAGAATTTTGTCTAGGTTCCAAAACACTTCAGAGATAAAACCCTTTAGCTTATCTCTGGGTATGACCTCGGGCTCTGCATTCCTGAGCGGGTTGATGAAGATCTACAAGATCTTGCGTTAAGCAATCCTACCCTACCACCGAGCATGATGCGACGCCACCTCTTGAACAAGCTCCAAATCGGAAACATATTCCTTCTCCGACTTGAAGATTTCGAACATGACAGACTGACGTTCGACTTCATGCTTGCCCACTGCTTCGCGCGCCTCTGGAGGCACGAAGCGGTACCACTCTTCGTCTTGCTCCGGAATATCGCCCGCCTGAAACCGAGATAAACCTTCTTCGCTGTCTAGACTAGCGTGCTTTCAGTCAGCACCGAGTATGTGCGCGTTATACGGTTATATGCACCTGATTTTCGAAAGATCTGGTAAATCCCTCGAGGCATACTAAAGAAACCGTGAGACTCAAGGGACGATCAGATTGCACACGACACTACCTCAGTGCTGACGCTACTGAAGCTAGCTACAGAAGAACGTGGGGAGGGCACGTCGTATGGTGGGGTGAATGGGCCAGAATCGCTCTTGGAATTTCTGTGGGTCGGGTAGGTGGGGCGGTGCGGTGGTAAGGGTTGCTGCGAGCTCGAGCGGTGCATGTGAGGCTCAGGAAACGCGTATGTCGCCGACTCTGGCGCGTATACACTTGTCGTTCGCGGCCGCTGCCAAGCGGGAACTTCGAGACGAGTGGAAGCGCTGGAGTTCATCGGGGACGCTGCCTGCGTGAAGCCATAAGAGAGATTATGGTGTTGGTCGGCATAACTAGTCGCTTCGCCGTTCAGCTCGAACGCATAGGAGCTCAATGGAGACGCATGGCTGGGAATTGACGGTGGTCGTGCACCGGGGGGTATATTGATGTGAGTCTGGGGACGGCTGCTTGATGGATGCATGACGGAAGGGAAGGAGGGAGAGAGTGCTGCGCTGTTTGGCGTTGTTTGCAGCGCGTCGACCTCGAGGCAAATGCGCTTTCCTTCGTTCTTCTCCACTGCCCTCCACCGCCTCCACCGCCCCCCGCAGCTTCCTCGTTGCACCGCCTTTTAAACACTCGCAAAGGGCGTCATATCGACAGTGACTCGGTTCTATCCATATCTAGAGTCAGACTCCAGCATACCAGGACGCGGAACGACGGTGCGCATCTGGTCTCTCACCCTAGAAAATCATTGTTAATTGCCTTTTCTTTCCCCTCTGCAGCTCGCATCGTATCGCAAAATTTTACAAGTCTGTTCCCATACCCAGTCTACCGACAAACTCTACCAACCGCAACTCACTGGCAAATTTCTCAAGCTGGCGTCTGCACTTAAAAGGTGCATGATTCGACCGGATAATCTCCACATATACTGAAACCCACCTCTTGAAGCACATGGAAGTCGACGGCGTGCACCAGCAGTCTAGCCTCAGCGACGATGAAGACTCCTTGTTCGGATCGCCTCCGCCATCCCCGCCCAGAGGTAGGTCGCCGAAGTTAGCCCTTCCTACAGGGCCAGACTCTACAGAAAACGTGGGGACCATTGCACTTCCTGGTTCCCATATCCATTCTGAACTTCCCCTCAATCCGGCAGCTTTGCTCTTAAGCACTCAGCTTCGACCGGGACCCTCGTCTGCCTCACCGCCACATCTACCACCCCACCTATCCACTTCCCGACCGTCCTCCCAGGGGCCTTCGCGTCAACCTTCGCGATCGCATTCGTCGTCCAGAGACACTTCGCGTGCGCCATCTGCCCGGAGGTCGACGAAAGGCAAAGAGAGAGCCCCCACACCCCGTCCGCCGCCACCACCCATACACCTCCCTGACCCCGATGAGCCTCCACCCAACAATTTTCTGCGCAACCAACAAGCTCTCCTTGGCTTAGCTGGTCTAGTTGGAGGCGTCAATCCTGCCAATTTGTCGAAACGACACCGTCGAGGGTCGACCTCACAAAATCCCATCATTATCGAGGACGAGTATAACCCCCCATCGTTGAGTCAAGGGAGGAATGCTTTCATCGTCCCTTCTACCTCACTGCCCCCAGTTCCGAGCGAAGAGGTCATCGCGTCCCTAGTCAAACAGAAAAACATTTTCCCGGTTTTGGAGTCTCTCTTGCGGCTCCTGTCTGGCGCTGGGCCCAGTGCATACGCCGCATGGCCTCCCCCCCAACGCCTTTCTGGCGGTAACAATATCTGGGACCAGGGACCCAGCCATAAACGGAGGAAGCTGAGCAAGGTTCCTGCTGGCGCCGCTGACTGGGATGTTCCATATCCTTTCCTTGAAGGGGAGGGTCCGGAACAGTATCGAGTGCGATGGGAGAAAGAGAGGGTCAAGCAGCTGTTGTCACAGCTTGTCGCCATTGTTAAAGGGGCAGCGCGTACTGCCGCGACTAGGACGTTCCTGCAGACGCAGGTTCATGCCGGTTCGCCCATCAACCTGTCGGCTGATAGGGGTCAGCAGGACATCCGAGATGTCACCAACATCAGGTCGGAATCGGAGTCTTTGTCCACCTTGCCACCGACGACACCTTTCGACAATCTCATCGCGTCATTGCTGTTGAACAGTAGAGCGGGTTCTGCTCCGGAGACGTCGACGAGCCTCGTCCCCCCTGTACCTCAGCCTGCCACCTCTGGACAAGAGGACACGCTGGAGCAAACGCAAGGGGGACCACAAGAAGGGGGACCAAATCTTGACTCTTTCGATACATCATCGGTCGAGTTTCAAGAGTTATTGGCCGTACTCTGCAAAAGCGCTGAAGACGGGATGGACGTGGACACGTTCGATGTAACGCCCTCTTCAGACCGTTCCGCAGTCGAAAATCCTCAGCCAATCAACTCGGGACAAGAATGCTCAAGTGCACTGCCGGACTCTATGATCGACCCAACTCTCTTGGCAATGTCGATGCCCCGCCCTGAGGTGCCACTTAGACCGATCTCTACAACTCCCGCCCTATCGCGATCTCCGATGGCTTCGACGAGCTCTCTCGATCCCTTGACGCCCCAAGAAGAGATGTTCGTGGACCCAGAAGTGTACCGGCCAGAGCAAGGTACGTCTGTTATGCCTCCGCGTCGACACCCACGCGTTTCTCAAAGGCTCGTCAATGCAATAGCGGAGGATCCGGTGGGTGCGGCCACATTGCTGATGAACATGGCCGCGTCGACATCGTCACAGCAAGCTATGTCAGCTTACACACGTCCGATAACTGGCAATTTCCAATCGCCTGCGACTGTCATGCACCCATCCATGTTTTTTCCACCTCCACCGTTTGAACCGCATGCGTTTCAACCACCTCCACCGTCTCAGCCGCCTGCACTGTTCCCTCAACCACCGACAACTATCACTCAACCGCCCGTTCAACCTGCCCACGTTCGAGCTGCGCCTGTCGCGTACGCGTCCACCGCACAGCTGATGTCTTTGTTAGACTCGCGGCGTATGATTCAGACGTCTTCGGCGAAGGCACCGAACAAGCAAGATATCCTTCGAAGGGCGAAGGAGCGTCGTCTACAGCTCGCTGCCGAGTTGGAGAGGGCGAAGGTAGAACTGTGGGAGACCACGATCGAGCAGGGTGTCTTGGCGCATCTGGTAAAGGACAGCAGGGTTCAGGATAGCGGGCCACAGTGAAGTTACGCTCAGCGGCATCCGCTTTACGGCCCATGCGATTAATTTGCAATACGATAGGCGTAGTCCTTCATAAGATCCATCCAATATCGATATTTACTACGATGTTCTGAGGCTGTGAGCCAGTGTGAATGTGAGCCAGTGTGAAGTCGAACTCATTGCCTCCGCCTATAATGCGTGGGAACTTGAGGGTCCTTGTCCGTCGACCACCGACCACCGTGTCTGCATCAAGCTCGCATCACATTAGAGAGGATTCGCCCGGATAATTACCACGACGTCGTAGTAACTCCTAGCTCTTCTATAATAAAAGTCCTTGAGAACTGGGTGAGATACCGCTGAGGTGATGATGGAGGTTTGCTCCAAATTGCTCTAATTGAGGTATGTCGGCCGCGGCGGAGGTGGCGGTGTGACCTGTTCGGGTTTCTCACCAGCCTACGCGCATCGCCGCCGGGGATATAATTCTTGTATGGGACAGGATGGGGCAGGGTGGGGCCTCGGTGGCTATTCACCTTAGTGCAAACCACAGCTCCGCTTAATGAGATAAAACCGTAGTAATTATCCGGGCGAATCCCGGCTATTCTCTCTTTTTTTTTTTCTGCAACTGCTTCAGCCCTCTCTTACCTGGCTGCATGTCTACGGCGAGTACTAGTGCAATGGAGATCGGCCATCGGAGTCCAGCCATCGGTCCGGGTGGACCATGCAGGCACGCACTTGACGTGGCTGACACGTCCGGCGCCGGGCATAGCGCGCGGTTTGGCCACCGTAGAACGATGACAGTCGTTCGTTCTTATCTAGCCACCGTCGTCGTCGGCTGCGGAATCGCTCTTAGGCTTGTACTTGTAGGTCATCCTCGACCTTGCCGTCCGCGGAGGCCAGCGACTCGACGATGGCTCCGCTTCGCGATGCGTCTTCCAAGAAACTAGACTCATCTGCAGGTGAGTAAACCATACGCTCTGCTTCGGCCACCAGAATCTGACACCATTAATATTGGCATGTTTAGCGAAGGACAAAGATCCAGCTGCATCGCCGGGAGAGATCGCGGCTAGTACCTTCGAGACCGCCGTTGCTATCCTCAAAGACGTCGGCGAGATGACTGTCAACATACCCTACATCAAGGCAGTCTCGGGGATTGTGCTTACAAATCATCTCAATCAAGAATGTACGCGCCCCATCTCTCCCAATTTTCGTGCCTAATTATTCGGAGCAGGAAGTTGATATATTGAAGGACAAATGGGAGGAGGTCATGGCATACGTTGAAGAAATCAGGACCGTCGTCGATGATTTCTACGATGCTTGTTTGCACGCGGGAAAAGAGGACGGTGCGCTGCCCGATTATCTGGTGAAGGCTTTGCGGAGCCTCGAGATGTGAGTAGCTATCGGTCTCTCTGATGTCTGTATTGATGATATCCTTGCAGGTGCTTGGCCGACGTCTTGAAGGTCATGGTGCAATGCAAGGCGAAGCGGAAGAGAGACTATCTCAAGATGATCGCGAGTCGCAGTCAGCTCACGACTGCCGTCGATAAGTGCGGTCGCGACATTCAGAGGACGTTGTCGCTTCTCAACGTGAGTGTCCTTCGTGTACAGCACAGCATAGGTGGCGGAAGCTGATTTGTCCGCATTCAGACTCGGCTTAGTCTTTATCAGAGCAGTACTGTCAATGACATTTCCGTCGCCATCAACACTGTAAGAACTCCTACGTCTTGCACTTACACAAGCGACTAACCTACGACGCAGTTCGTCGAAGCGGCATCCGCACCAAAGCCACCGTGCGTACCTCACGGTCTCATTATCACCGCCGTAGAGTCTCACTGAACCACACTTGACAGTCCACCACCAGTATTGCGCAGACCTCAGATCTTCTTCGGAAGGGATATCGAGGTCAACGACGTCGTCACGCGTCTTGTCCAAAAGGCCCCAGCCAGAATAGCAATCCTCGGGCCTGGTGGTATCGGAAAGACATCTATTGCGCTGAGCGCCCTACATGATGTCCAGGAGCAGGGGCACTACAAAGATGCTTGCTATTTTGTGCCCTGCGATGCAGTTGTATCTGCGGATGATCTACTTGCCAAATTGGCACAGACACTGGGCATGGTGATTAAAGGGACAGACATGTCCATCGAGGCAAAAGTCATTGCATACATCAGATCCCTCACATGCATATTATGCCTCGATAACTTCGAGATACCTTGGGATGCTCAGACCGTTGAGGTTGAGGAGCTGTTGGCAAAGTTGACATCTTTGCCAACTGTCGGGGTTATTATCACCCTTCGAGGGACAGAGTACCCTGCATCTACTCTATGGACGAAGTCCCCTCTTGATGTTATCAAGCCTCTGGATTTTGATTCTGCAATGCAGACTTTTGAAACCATCTCGGACAAGTCTGATGATTATACAGCGAAGCTTGTAGAGGCTGTTGATTGCATTCCTTTGGCTGTAAATCTGCTTGCCCATCTTGCCCAGATTGAAACCACTGCATCTTTATGGAAAAGATGGGAGAAGGTGCATACATCCATGATAAAGAGGAGAGACAGGAACAGGGCTACCAACCTGGATTATTCCATTATGCTGTCCTTAGAGAGTCCCCGCATGTCTGCCAATCCCTCAGCAGTCTCTCTGTTGAGCATTCTGAGCATGTTGCCAGATGGTGTGCAGTCTCTCAGATTGCCAGATTTTCAAGATGCATATGATGGCAAAATTGATGTTGTTGATGCATTAACTACTCTGAAGCAAAATGCCTTGGTGTATGTCTCTGTGGACGACAGGCTGTGTGTTCTATCACCTATCCGATTTTCTGTTCAAGCATCTGTGATACCCTCTCCAGATCTTGTTCAAGTCCTTGAGGATTATTATGTGGCATTGGCAGCTCAGGAAGAAGAAAATACATATGTCAATAGAAGGATGACTCTTCTACCTGAAGTGGGGAATATACACTCAGTATTCCCTTACTTCTTGAGTCATTCAGATGATCAGGAGAAGGTGATCAAGACAATTGTCAAATTTTCTCAGTCTTGTCAAAACTTGGGTGTATATGATACCACATTATTGGCACTTGCAACCCCTCTGGCCAAGAAGTTTGGTTTGAAGATCTATGCAAATTGCATTCATACCTGGGGATTCATGTCTCTATGTGCTTTCAATTTTGATGTAGCCCTTGTCAAACTCAATGAAGCATTCACTCTTCATATTGAAAACCAAGATATTAAACAGCAGGCAATTGATCTGTTTAGCATTGGCAGAGTATATCGTTTTCAATCCAAGCTTGATGAAGCCCAAGAGGTATTGAAGCAAGCCATGGATTGTTATGCTCAAGTAGACAATACACTTGGAAGAGCATATTGCCTCAATGAACTTGCTTGTATCTACAGACCAATTGGTAAACTTTCAGAGGCAAAGGAAGCCTTGGAGGAAGCTTTAAAATTGCATGAGAAGAATAATGATCCACTTGGTCAAGCCAATGATCTACAAAGTCTTGGTGAATTGTATCTACAACTAGGTGATCTAGACAGTGCAGAATTGAATCTAAATTCAGCATTGAAACTTCATATCCAAGTAGATGACATTCTTGGCCAAGCATATGACTTGCACTATATTGGTTCTGTTTACAAACATCAATCTCAACTTGACAAAGCTGAAAGCATGACCAAGGAAGCTCAAATGCTTCATATCAAGTCAAATGATCTTCTTGGACAAGGAAATGATTTGAGCCAGTTGGGACAAATTTACAGCCTCCAATCACAGTATGACAAGGCTAAAAAGATGTGGGATGAAGCATTGGAGATTTACCAAAAGCTTGACAATGAACACAGTCAAGCTAATATCTTATATCATCTTGGAAGTGACCAATTAAATCACTCTGAACTAGAAGAAGCCCAGAAAAATCTATCTCAAGCTTTGAGTATTTTTGAAAGTTCAGATAAGGGAATGCTTGGAAAAGCCAATTGCTTTCAAAAGATGGGGGAAATTAATCTCAGAAAGTCTGAACTGGAGGCTGCCAGGGCCAATGCTGATGCTGCTTTAGAACTACATATTAAGATTGGTGACCAATATGGACATGGCAGTGACTTAAGGCTGATTGGTGAAATTGATATGAGACAAAATGAGCTAGACAATGCCTGGAAGAGATTTGAAGAAGCTTTGGAAATTCAGGAAAAGTCTCATGACCTTCGTGGAAAAGCTTATTCAGTGTACATGATGGCACATGTTTACAAATACCGGATACAATTGACTCAAGCTGAGCAGAAGTACACAGAAGCAGCTGAGTTGTTTGTGCAAGCTCATGATAGGTTGGGTCAGGCTAATGCTATGCAGGGATTGGGAGTTGTCTATAAACTACTTCAGAAGCTACAGAAAGCTGAGGAGGTAGTCAAAAATGCCTGTCAATTGCATGTCACAACAGGCCATATTCTTGGACAAGCATATTCACTTTCAGAACTAGGAGATATCTATATGCTTCTGCATAAGACTTCAGAGGCTGAAACTTGTTACCATCAGGCTTTTGAGTTGCATAGCAAAGCAAATGATCTTATTGGAAAAGGCAATGTCATACACAGCTTGGCACAGATCCATCTTCAAAGATCAGAGCTGAACAAGGCAGAAATCAAGTTCAAGGAGGCTTTGTTAATACATGAGGAAAGTGGCAACCTGATGGGACAAGCCAATGTCTGGGTGTATATTGGTCAATTGCATGGAGGAAGACATGAGATGGAGAAAGCCAGAGATGCTTATGAATGTGCCTTGAGACTACACAGGCAGACAGGAGACATTATTGGACAAGGAAATGCACTACAGCGTTTAGGGATCCTAAACACTCAGCTAGGAAATTTTGAAAGTGCAGAGAACTTTCTGAACAGTGCTTTGAAGTTTCACACTGAGGCTCAGGAGCCCCTTGGTCAAGCAAATGACCTGCAAAAGCTGGGGAAATTAAAAGCCCGGATGTCCAAATTGGATCAAGCAGAAGCCAATTATACAAAGGCATTGGACATGTATAAGCAGATGAATGACCCTCTTGGCCAAGGAAACACAACTTTTGAATTTGGCCTTCTTCATACCTTGAGAAACCAAGGCCAAGAAGCATATGACTGCTTCCTCAAAGCACATGATTTTCACAGTGCAGCCAAAGATATTCTTGGCCAAGCAAATGACTTGCAGAGGATGGGGCAAGTCTTGCTCTATGGGCTAGCAAAACCACAAGAAGCAGCTGAGAAGCTGGAGGAGGCATTCAAACTACATACTCTGACAGGCATTGTTCCGGATCAGCTGACTGACCTCAGAGTCATGGGCAAGGCATACACTCAATTCAGAGACTTTGAAAACAGTATCAGGGTCTTGGAAAAGGCGTTACAGATGGACACCGAGCTGGGCAATGTGAAAGACCAGGCTGCTGACATGCAGCTGCTCGGGTTTGCGCATTTGCAAAACACACAGCTTGACCAAGCCCTGGAGTATTTCAACAAAGCGCTACCGCTCCAAGAAGTGCATGGAACACTCGTCGACGTGTTCCAGTGTCTGTTCTACCGCGGCGCAACACAGTGGGACCGTGGCGCGCTCGAAGAGGCTCAAGAAGATCTATTCATTGCCATTGAGAAGTGTAAAGGAGCGGGCTCGGTGCCCGGACAGCTGCAGGTGTTGAATCTCTTGAAGACGTGCTATACAGCTGCCGGGATGACAGACAAGGTGGAGACAGTCGAGAACTCCATCAAGGCCCTCAACGAGAGTCCTGCGGCTCTTCCAGAACCAGGTGCGCGAGACGCGCCACCGTAGCTATCGACTTGACTCACAGGCTTCAGTGACGACGACTGCTCCGCCTGAGAATACCCCCGAAGCCGAGGTCAGCACTGACGCACCTACGGAAACAGGTATGTGATTGCCTGCGCGCCGCTGTTGACCTACTCATAGGTTACAACAGCACCGCGCGCAGAGAGCCCAGTGCCCGCGAGCTAGTTCCTCACCTCCATCGCTCGATAGTTCAGGGAACTAGATAGTTATGCATGCTACAATCTTGATACACTTCCATTGTGACTAATTTGGACAGCCTTGGCGCTATCTCCAGCGGTCCTAGAGATCGGCGAACTTGTCTGTCGCCTGCAGAAAGACAATGAATAAGCGGTGTCTCGAAGGGCACGATTGATCAAGGCTGACCTCCGCCAACAACTTCTGCGTGCCGGGCTCGCGAGACGAATGGCCCGCATCCGGAACGATGTGCAGCGTGATCTCGGGCCAGACCTACGGTCGTTGTTAATCCCCGAACGTACAGCATAGAGAAGCCAACAGTAAGCCCCACCTTCTTCAAGTCATACGCCGTCGTTGCCTGTCGAATAAGGGATCGGCGCTGAGGACGCGGGTATATTGAAAGGAACACTTACTGGGCAGACGACATCGTAGCGCCCTTGGACGACGATCGTCGGGATGTGACGGCTAGTGGACGGTGAGTCTCGACGGCGCCGGAAGGTATTCAGCGTCTCAAGTAACGTACATCTTGTCGATCTCCTGCGGGTCCAGCAGCTGGCCGTCGCGCATCCAACCGTCGTTGATGAAATAATGGTTCTCGATGCGAGCGAACGCGCTAGAGCAAATCATGCAAGGTCACGCTGCTGCACGGAACTCGCCGTGGAAAGGACGCACTTCGCCCAGTCGTCCTTCTCTGCCTCGGCGATTTGGGCGGGGTCCGTGTACAGCTTGGACGTCGACATCCTAGATGTGGAATACGGTCAGATGTGACGAAGAATTCTGGCGTATGTGTGGTACTGACTCCCACTTCGACCACGCACGGGCGGCACGGAGGCGCGTCTCGTCGTCGACAGAGTTCAACTGGGCGTGGTAGGCCAGAACCAGGTCGCCGCGCTCAGCCTTCGGGATGGGCTCCAAATACTCCGCCCTATATTAGTTGTGAGCAACGGCGACGATGGCATAGAGGATCGAGGACTCGCCATGCTTCAGGGAAGAGATGCGATGCGCCTTCCTGGTAGAACCATCTCAGTTCACTACGGAAACGGAGGGGTGACGATCAGGTTGGTTTACAGATGGAGATGGCAGTCGATGCTACCTCTTCCTCAGGGTGAAGATGCCGCTGTGCAGGTGATGGAAGTGAGTACTGACGATATCCCTTTACTATATGCGTGACTTGCCGAAGGACGAGACTCTTGACGCGGTCGGGGTGCGACTAGAACGCGACGTCGTTAAGGACAACAGCACACAGGTGAATCCGACGTGCAGATACCTGAGCGTACGCTAGCGAGAGCGTCGAACCCTGCCGTCCAGTCAGCGACAGTGCTCAGACCGCAGCAGAAAGAAGCGCACCCAAGACCCTCCGAAGACATGCCACTTGTCGATCTTGAGATGCTCGCGCAGACGCTCGACGTCCTTGACCAAGTCCCAGGTCGTGTTCTCCTCCAAGCACGCGCTCCTGCGGCGATGGGTTGAGATTCCAAACATACTATGTGCTTGAATTCCAGCTTGACTCACGGTTCGGACTTGCCGGCTCCGCGCTGGTCGAGAAATATGACCTGCAAGAGACGTGAGACGATTGAACAGGAAGTGAGCGGAACAATTCGACCTTGTATTTCTGCGGGTTGAAGAACGCACGATCCTTGTGATCGCAGCCGCCTCCGGGACCGCCTGATACCAAGCTACAGGATATGTTCGCGTCGATGAGGTTCACTACGCACCGTGGAGGAAGATCACTGGCGCGATCGGTGAGCCCCGAGTCCGTTATGCTCAGCAATAGAACGTAAGACGCTCACCTGGCGCTCCGCCCGCATTCCCCGAGATCTCGTAGCTATACTGCTCGTCAACCATCCACTCAGCTCGGAGATAGGCATGACGCACTGCAGGGTGTGTATGTCGGAGACCTTGAGCTTCCCAGTCTCGAACGGCTCGTTGTATGCGTACATGGCGGGCGTGCTGAGGTAGCGCTTGAGAGGTGGGTGTTCTGAGGTCGACGACTTGGACGTCCTGGATGGACGAGGAGGAGAGACGAGGAGTCGTGTGGGGAGACGAGCAACTACAATGGCTCGTCTCATGGCACGGACGGCAGCTGCCTTTTGAGGCCCGGTCGGGGTTTCTACTTCAAGTCAATTTCAAGTCGAAGGTTGGTCGAAGGACTACTCTATTAAGTAGTGGCGGCGTCACCAACTCGCTCAATGGCCGCCGTTGGATATTCACGAGGGTATTATAAGGAGTGTTCATGCAAACAAGGCGTGAACTTTGATAAGATTACTACATAGCAGCAACCGGGGGTCCAACTCCAGTGACTATCGACTATCCCGCGTCCGGGACATCAAGCATGAAGCTTCGAAGATTAGCGCACGTAGAATATGTAACGAAACGTCTAGGATGTAAGTGAGATTAGCAAGAAAGGGATAGCAGCTCCAAGTAGAAAGAAAGGTCACGGAAGTCTAGGCGACGGCCTCCACCTCCGCTGAGACGACGGCTGCTTCAGCGGGCACCTCCTCGACCACGACAGAGTCGACAACCTTTTCGCCTGGACTCTCATCCTCCACCGGCTCCTTCTCTTTCTCTTCCATTTTGTAGTCCCACTCGCTCAGCCCGACGCGCGCGCCAAGTTTCCTCCACCTCTCCATGTGCTTTTCCCGGATCTCAGCACACATGCGTACGAGGCCGGGCCAATACTTGTCGTGGTCCCATACGAAGTCGCGCGAGCCGCCCCACCCGGAATCGCTGAAGAGGCTGTCCGCGGAGAACAGACCGTCCTCAACGGCATTCGGATTGAACTTCATCTTTTCGCGCGTGACGGGATCGATGAAGGGCGTGATGAGCTTGAAGAATGCGTTGAGAAGCCAGGGGACGTTGAGGATGAGCGCGGCACCGAGGCGCTCGGGGTAATGCGACTGAAGGATGTTCAAGACCTGTGCGTCATAGATTGAGTATGCGACGTGAAAGCAACCACTGGTGTGCGTACGGTTTTTGAAGTGCTCATCGACGGACTCTTGCCTCGGTCGGCAAAGTTGATCATGAGCACTATGGACCTGTGGGCAACGTTAGCATCGTCAAGAGGATGGCACGATGAAGAGGCTCACTCGACACCGGGACCGGCGAGGTCGAGAGAGCGCTCCAGCATCCAGACAGCGAACCGGATCTGTCGAGGAGACTCCTCTGTGTTTTGGCGACTCGGGATCATATACAGCGCGGGTCTGCGCTTCAAGTCGTAGCCAAACGTGATTTCTTTCCCTGTCACCGCCTACATCTCCTCAGTGCGCGGTGAGGGTGCAGAAGGGCAATGAACGCACTTCTGGCTCGACGTCGGCAGCGCCCCAGTCGTAGAGGCCGAAGTCACGTCTCCATTTGAGCGTATCCTGCAGTCGCTCAATAGCCTGCTTCACATGCCATTTCGTTGCACGGAGATACCTGTGTGCAACCCGTCAGTGTGCTTCCAAACCATGTGTAGCTGGTGAGACACGTACCGCAACGTGCATTCATACGACTGAGCGCAACTCAGCAACTCGTAAGGGAGTTGGAACGCGAGACACTCACCAGCCAGAACTTCTCCTCGTCCATCAGCTCTCCCTTCTCCAAGCCGGGGATCTTGTAGTCTGCGCTTTCAAAGTGCGCCTGCACTTCTTTCTGCTTTTCTGCATGTTCTGGCGCCAGGTCATCTGACCGCTTGGCACCTTCTGGGGGAGGGGGCGGAGGGTATGCGGTATGATCTGGCGTTTTCTGGTCCATGGTGGAGGGTATGGAGAGGAGAGACAGCGACTTGGGCCCTGTGGTGGTCGGCGGCGGCAATCGTACGTTGTTTGGTAATTTACGTGGCGGGACCGCTCTTTGCTCACTTCCGACGTTCACCGTGACGTGATATTATTCAAGAAATTGACGATGAAGCTTGAACGAAGCAGAGACTGAACGTGTGAGCTGCAAGTTGCAGCGAAAGCTGGACGTCGATGCACGTGAGACAGCGACGGACGCGTCGCCGCCCAACCGCGAAGGCCCCCTCGCAGGCCACGAGAGCCGCGACACCTTTCTGTTCCCGCCACGACCATCAAAGACGACAAAGGAGCGCTGGCCCTCCCCCAGCGTCCGGACATTGTGTGCTGCTTGAAAGGACGCACATTGTTTTCGGGGTGTGCAAACAGAGCACAAACAAACGGGCGCTGCCACAGCCTGCCACAGCGCGAGCGGTCATAACCGCGAACACGCGCATTCAACGAGGCGTTTCCTCGACGTTTCCTCCCCTTTTCTCCATCAATCCTGCGCCCATCCAGTCTTCGCGTGTTCCAACAGCGAGTACATGTCATTCTCGGGCACACCTTTAGGTCAAGGCAGACGGCTCGATCACCGCACTTTTCTCAACAAGAACCCGCACCCGACGACCACGCTCACATCGCGTGCGCCCAACCCTGCCCCCGTTTCCGAGCGCTCGATACCTACTTCGTACGCGTACGGGTAAGCCAGACACCGCCTTGCCTGTCCTCGTCGCTCATCGTGCTCCATCTAGCGCACCCACGCTGGGAACACGTTCCCCTCCAAAGCCTTTATCATCCTCATCGCGCGACGACTCGTCACATCATCACACCGCCCCGGACACTAGCACCGACGACCCCGCACTCATCCGCTTCGCCCGCCTCAAGCAGCGCGAGACCATCACGGCCGAACCAAACCCAACAAAGTGGTCCGTCAAGGACACCTCCGTCCAGATCGCAAACGCCTTTCACCAAGCGGCCACGTCCGCAGACGACATGGCCCAGCATAACCCCAACGAATCCCGGACCCTGAACCCCAACGACTCGTGGGCGTCCTCCGGTTCGCGTACCACCACGAACGTCCCCCGGAGCACGTCCGTCGAGTACGAGAAGGAGACGCAGTCCACCAGCACGCGCCGCCTCGGCGCACCCCCGAGCCGCCTCGCTCCACCTGCACGCTCGACGGGCGCGGCGCGCAAATCCCTCAGCAAGACCCAGTCCGTCCGGTACGTGCCTGACTCTGAGGGCGAAGAGCCGCCGCCCGAGAACGGGCGGGCCAGGACGCCGCTAGACACCGTCGTCGACGTCGCGCGCCGTACCGCATTCTACCTGCGCCAACGCTCTCAGGAGCCCGAGCCCGGCCCGTCGGGGCAGACGAACAGCTACAGCAACAATGACTCGTACGACTATGCGGCGGAGGAGCGCGAATACCAGAGTCAGGCTGCGAAGCGCGCCGCCCACAAGCGCAATCGCATGTCGGCAGACAACAAAGCATACAGGCCCACTCAGTCGGATCTGGAGGATTCTGACGAGTATGTATCTGATGACGGGAAGAAGGGGAGAAGGAGGAAGTCAAAGAAGGGGTTAGGAGGTCCGCTGACGACGTTGCCGGTCGCGAACTATCAGACCAAGCGACGTCGGAGAAAGGGGACAAAGGGGGATGGAGTGGAAGAGGAGGGAGACAGTGGAAGTGAGGAACGCGAGAGTCCTCAGGTGAGTGTCGGTCTATACCTCAAGGCGATTGCTCACAGCCTTGTCGCAGCGTTCTGTACATTCTGCACAACGGATATCCGTACCACGAGAGCTGGAACGGTTACCCTCTGTTGCGCGCGGCTCCGTTCCACCAGCTCCTATTGACCCCTTCAACGATTTGAGCCAAATGGGCGACACCTCCCTGGACGATTTCGAGCAGGGTCTCGACTCTATACCTGAAGACGAAGAAGCTGAATTCCTTCAATCACAATCCCGACATCGATCTGCCTTCTCGATTGGCAGCGTCATCGGCTCTTGCGTCCACTTCGTATTCCAGGTGATTAAGGGTGCCATAATCATAGTCCTCAGAATTATCGCCGGCATCATGGGCATCACTGGCCGTGTGCTGGGTGGTGTTTTCGATATCTTGTTCAATCAACCAGTCAAGTGGCTATCCAATGCCAACCCTGCACCCGTGGTCACCCTCCTCAAATATCTCGTCATCATCGCTGTCGCATACGGAACATGGCAAACACTGCAGAACACAGACCTCTCGCGCCTGATTCCTCGCTCCTCACATCCGACGTTTCAAGCACCCGAATTTCCAGCCTCGAACGTCGCAGAGATCTCTGCGCGCCTCCAAGCGCTTGAGAATGCCCTGGCGGGTCTGTCCCTCGACGCCAAGCAGGTCCGTGCGCGCGTCGAAAGCAGCGCTCGCAGTCAATCCGAGGTCACCGGTCGCCTCGGCGCATTGGAGACGCGGCTACAGAAGGAGAGTGCACGGGCCGCGGAGGAGCACAAAGTCGATCACGACTCTGTTTGCCAGCGCGTCCAAGCTGTTCGCTCCGAACTCGAAGTGCTGCGCGGGCTCGTCACCTCTGTTCAGCGCAGCGAGGAAGACAGCGCCAAGTCCAGCAGCGACGCAGAGGCACGTGCCAAGCTTGCTGCTCTTGAGGAACGTATCGGGAGCGTCGAGGGCGGCGTGCGCGAGGCCCTTGAGCTCGGGAAGACTGCAGCCAAGGTGGGCGGCGTCGGCGCTGCTGCGGCTTGGTGGAACAAGATCACGAGCGGGTCGCGGGCAGTAACGATCAAATCTACGGACGGCCAGGACGTTACAGAAGCCATCGCTCACCTCGTCGACACAGCAGTTTCTCGCCAAGCGAAGGACACGCTCGGGAAGCCGGACTTTGCCCTGCACTCCGGCGGCGCGTCGATCATCCCGTCGCTTACGTCTCCGACGCTGGAAATCCGGCCGCGGGGCTTACAAGGCAAGGTGCTGGGGATGCTGACGGGCAATGGGTACGCGATCGGGCTCCCGCCCATCATGGCGCTGCACTACGACACGCACAACGGGCGCTGCTGGCCGTTCCCGGGCTCGCAGGGCCAGCTCGGCGTGCTGCTCGCGCACCCGGTGTACATCGACGAGTTCGCGATCGACCACGTCGCGTCGGAGGTCGCGTGGGACATGCGCTCCGCGCCGCGGAAGATGGAAGTGTGGGGCCTCGTCGAGGGCCGGGACAACCTTCGCAAGGTCGCCGAGTGGGAGGCGCGGAAGGCGGAGGCAGGCGAGGAGCGCGAGGCGTACCCGCCGACGCTACCGCGCACGGCGAAGTACGTGCGCATCGCGCAGTTCGAGTACGACGTCGACGCGCCGCAGAGCGTGCAGACGTTCGCGGTCGCGCAGGACGTGCGCGAGCTGCGCGTCGACTTTGGGCTCGTCGTGCTGCGCGTGGAGAGCAACTGGGGGCGCGAGTACACGTGTTTGTACCGCTTCCGCGTGCACGGGGAGAAGCTCGATGAGGACGGGGCGCCTGCGCCGCCCATGGAGGGGGAGGCCGACGCGCTGTGAGGCGCGGGCGGGGTGGTGTCTGACGCCTCTGAGTAACGACGTTGCCGTTCTTTATTAATTATATTTTTTTCTGCGTGCTTTGGAATCATAATCCTCACTTGATGGGCTTCACAGTGCACTATGAGCTGTCGTGTACGGTCTTGCTGCTTTCGCGTTTGCTATCACATCCACTTCATGCTCACTCGCGCTCTGTAAACACACTTGTATCTGGCTCCTGCATGCATTATCGACGCATCCCCGCTGCTACTACAATACAACAGTCTTAAACTTTGCAAGGTCCGACGGTTTGTGTGTGGACGCGGGCGAACTGCTATGACGACCGAATCGTAGTGCCCACGTGCAGGAGAATGAATAATGAATTAAGGAGGAAACGAGAACGAATAATGAGTTAAAGGCAGACTCTACAATACATGCATCACAAGTACAATCCGTCCGGCGTACCCTCGTTCTTCTGGTACAGGACCTATGGGGCACGGTCAGCAGCGGTACTGCGCGCACTGGCGGCGAGCTTACTTTCTCTCTGGCGGTCGTGAAGTCCGCCTTGTTCACCCGCATGCGCCGCTCGCGCAGCGCCATCAACCCGGCTTCCGTCGCGATAGCCTTGATATCTGCGCCGGACAGATCGTCCTTCGCCATGACGTACTCCTCGAGGTCGACGTCGTCCGCGAGGCTCATGCGCGACGTGTGCAAACTAGGAGGGGCGTGTCAGATACGGTGCGTATGCGCATGGCGAGAGGGAGAGCATACCGGAAGATGTGGCGCTTTGTCTTGACGTCGGGGAGAGGGAATTCTATCTTCCGGTCGATACGGCCAGGTCGGATGAGGGCGGGGTCGAGGGATTCGATGCGGTTCGTGGCCATGATGACCTTGACGTCGCCCCGGGTATCGAATCCGTCGAGCTGGTTCAGCAGCTCCAGCATCGTCCGCTGGATTTCACGTTCACCACCCGATGTGGAGTCGTATCTGCCTCGCCGCGTCAGCCTGTCTCGCACTCCGTAAAGCGAAGGGGTCATACCGCTTTGTACCAATAGCATCAATCTCGTCAATGAAGACGATACTCGGTGCGTGCTCTTCAGCGACGCGGAACAGTTCCCGCACGAGCTTCGGTCCGTCGCCGAGGTACTTCTGGATAAGTTCTGAGCCAACGACGCGCAGGAACGTTGCTGACGTTTGATTTGCGACTGCCTTGGCAAGAAGAGTCTTCCCTGTACCGGGGACGCCGTAGAGAATGACACCCTTTGGTGGGCGGATACCCATTTCCTCGTAAAGTTCAGGATGTGTCAGAGGTAGCTCGACAGATTCCTGAACAACAATGTGAATGTGAGACCAATGCTGCTCAAGCTGAGCGTACCTTGATCTCCTGTATTTGTGTCTCTAGGCCACCGATGTCGGCGTACGTTTCCGTCGGCGCCTTGTCCAACTTCATGACGCTGACCATGGGGTCCGCGTCGTCCTGGAGAACTCCGACGATGGCCTGAGTCTTATGATGAAGCAGCACGGACCCTCCAGGCTCAAGCAAATCCTTGTCCACGATGCTCAAGATTGAGACATAATATTCCGGCCCTGACGCTGTGCTAATGATAGCATGCTCGTCGTCGATGATTTCCTCAAGCGTGCCGACAGCCATCGGCGTCCCACGGAGGTCGTCCACCTTTGTCCGCTCAAACTCGTTCTTCTCCTCCCGCGTAGTCTCAGGCTTGAGTCTCTCCTGGTTCTGGATGAACTCCTCCTCGAGGAGCAGGTAATCCTTGATGCGCTCGGTCTTGAGCAGCTTCAGGCGGCAGCGGGTAGTGGGGAAGACGGGCGGCAGCTTGGTGGCGGTTGCGGGGCCGCGCTTTTTCTTCTTTCCGACGCGGGTAGGGAGAGGGGGCTCCCACTTCTTCTTCTGCTGGTCCTTCTTGTCTTTGCCTGGCCCACCCGGTCCTCCTGGCGGACCTGAACCGGGGAACATGCCAGACGGTGCGTTTCCCTGCAAGCTGCTAGAGTCAGAGTGCAACAGACAGCAAGCCACCGCTCACCATCCTGCTCAATGAGAATGGGGAGTCAAAGGGAGGGTGTAGTGGTGGTGGAGGGAGAAGGAGAGGCAGACGAGCCCGACTTGAGAGCGAACGCGACGCGTCAGTCTCGTGCTGACGTAACACGCTTGTGAGTGCGCCCGGCCCGCTGCAGCCGACGACGCGCAGCGTGCAGCGGGCGCCGCCGTCGCATCACAGTCTGCACCCGCCCATCATGGCGTCCACACCCCTCACAGCGACCTCGCAATTCATCCAGGCCGGTATGTTCGCACTTTCTCTGCACGACGCGTTCTGACTTGCTCTACTAAGATGAGGACGACGACTTGGATGAGGATGACATCCCCGGCTACTCTCTCTCCCCACACTCGCCCATACCAGACAAGGGCAAAGGCCGCGCACCAGATCAACTCGCCCCTCCGTCTGGCTCTCCTTTACCTGGTGTCTCGGGAAATATCGGGAGCTCGAGCGATGCGTCGAATCGGCCCGCGCGACAGACTCTCGGAGGCGTGCAAGTCGAGACTCGGTGCGTGTCACGTATTCGACTTTCTATCTGCCATCTTACGAGGGCAATCTATCCTCAGCTACACCGGAATTGACACGCTCGACGAGCCCGTGACGGCTACCATTGTATGTGTCTGTCTGTAAAAGTGCTCACGCTTGGCTAATGAGAGTGCAGGGCCGGGATCTCATTTCTATCTTCAACAAGCTCGTACAAGTTCTGTATCCCCTACGTAAAGGTACCGGCCGGGAAGTTCTCAAGTACGTCGCCCGCTATTGCTCGGCTCGCGTGCTTACATGTCGCAATCAGAGACTGGGACCTATGGGGGCCGCTCATTCTCTGCTTATTGCTGGGAATCATGCTCAGCGTCAATGTAAGCACTCGGACAAGGCCAGTGTGACGCGCGTGCCCTAACCCACGAGAACAGGCACCTCCAAATCAGTCGCTTGGGGTCTTTACATCGGTGATCGTGATTGTTTGCCTAGGCTCGTTGGTCGTGACAATTCAGGCGAAGGTACGCATAGTTTGGGTTCGACGTGTCTAGATTGACCCTAATGTATGTCGTCCAGCTTCTTGGTGGAAGAGTGTGAGCGTTCAAATTTCTATTCTACTAACGTGAACTGAGGCGCGACCACGTCAAAAGTTCGTTCTTCCAAGGCTTATGTGTGCTCGGCTACTGTGTCGCCCCTTTGGATATCGCGGCATTCATCTCCTGCTTCGTCCGCGTTATCTACGTACGGGCGCCCATTGCCCTCCTCGCGTGGGCGTGGTGCATATGGGGTGCGCGCTTCCATACCGTGTCATGCCGCGCGCTATCCTTACTCAAACCCGGTAGCATCCGTGAACTTCCTCGACGGAACCAAAATCGAGCAACAACGCATATTGCTGGCCGTATACCCTTTACTGTGCGTGACCGTTGTATACACCACGTCTGACTGAGGCTTATCTGTTGTGCAGTCTATTCTACTTCATTCTAGCCTGGATGATTCTCATCCAGTAGTCTCCCTTGCAAATGTGAAATGTTGTATCCTGACCGAACACCGACCGGCGTTTGCCGGTATCTGTGGCCGACGACGACTTTGGCACAATAGACCAAATTAAACGATCCAGCAACAATGGAACGGCTTGCTTTTATCGCTAGGTGACCACAGGACCACGCGCAGTGGTCAGTCACATTGCGGGTCGCACCTGTGGCCGGTGGCTGCTGTGTAAGCAAGCCACAGTCGGTATAAAACATGCCTGTGTCGTTCTCCAGCTTGGGCAGCACTCCTCTCTCTCTCCTACACTCTCAACCCTCTGCTCAACATAGTACCCCTTCGACAAACACATGTTCCTTTAGCCCCTTGGCCGCAAGGAAGATTTGACTCCAAAGGCTCGACGTCGAGCACATCTCGATTGGCCCGCAACGCTACCTACATGTTTTGAAGGCTCGGCAGTACGGTGAGCAGCTTGCTTTTCACTTTGGTCCCTTATTACAGGTCCCCGCATCATTGTCAACGAAGTCAAGGCGTTGTCGAGGTGGAAGCCATGGTCCGTTTCCTGTCGCAGAGATCCCATGCTCACCATCGCCATCGACAAGCACACTCCGTTGGCATCGTCAAGAATTCTGAGCGATGTCGTCTGCGTTCCGCGAAAAATTCGTCAAGACGTCTATCTGCTGCAAAGGAGATTCCGTCGGTTCAACACCTTCTGCAATGCTGACGGTTATTAGGCCCTTTCCCGACTCTACGCTGGCCAGTAATGCATTTTTGAATTGCGTCTGAGTCAACAAGACGGCCAGTCCGAAGTGACCAACAAGAGCTCGGACATGTGCGTAATTATGTTCGTCGCAATGGTTGACATACCCGATGGGCGTAGCTTGGAGAGGTCTGGCTATACGACGCTGTCAACATGCCTCGCTTGCTGACCCAGTTAGGTGAGCAGTGTATCCAGTGCCGGGCTCACTTTTTATCCCTAAAAGCTGCAAGACCGCACCAAGGGCATGTTTCAAGCCTTTTGTTGACTTTATTCCAGCAATATTCGTCCCCAATGATTGATTCCTAAGACGCGGCCACGCGAGATGCTGGATGGCGCGGCCATGTCATGCCGTTCTCCGCTCGATCTTTTGCTGTAGCAGGTCGGCCAACGCACCAGAATCCTCAGCCAAGCATCCCCAGGGACTTTGCTACGCTACAGGCTACTGACTGATACACAGGCCGGTGCCATTTGAGAACAAGATGTTTACTAGCCGTGCAACGGACGATTCTATGGACTCCGGTAAGGCCGTGCGATATCCCGTGGATCACCTTCCTCTGCTTCCGCTCTCATGTGCTACGGAGATCAAGCTTCGATATTTGCAAGTGTCCTTTCCTGCTTAGTCGGCAGGGGGAATTCATCAACGGCAAGCCTCATTGTGTCCACCAATACCTGGGGCTGGGCAACGTTCACGCCTGGATGCGTAGACGTCGTGGACTCCTTTGATTGGCTTTCGCAGTTCCGTCCAGGCGCGACATAGAGATACGCACGCTTCCTTTCTCGCTAGTGTGCGGCGATGGTGAGTCAGCGCTTGGTCAACCGAGTTGACCATCTACCAGTCTTTTCTGCAAATGCACTGTCCTCGTTTATCGCGAAGCAAGACACTTTCTTGGGTTTTCCCCTCTTCGCACCAATTTCTTCTTCTCTTTCCCCCCTCCCCCTCCCCTCCCTCTCCTTTCCTCCACTTCCCAGGCTGCACAGCCTCCGCCGTCGTACAGGAGGGGGGATGCGTCCATCTCTCATTCTTCCGACGCCGTGGCTTGTGCAGTCCGAGAGCGGCCTGCCCATCTTCACACAATTTCACATCACAAAGAGTATACAGACCCACACGCAGCATCACGCATTCGGAGACACGCAGAACCATATGCGATAGTTTCGCTGATATGGTCAAGAATCTGGAAGACGGACTTTCGGGAGCAATGGAATCGTTCAAGGCTGTACGACCTGTCGAGCAGCCGGGTCAACATCGCCGTCTGTATGGTTTGGGATGGGACGATCAACCACGGCACAATTCACCAGCACTGTCCCAAAAGTCTAGGTCTGCATCACACGAGCTCGAGCTCGACAACGCGCCGTTTGTGCCAAGCTTGGCGCTCGAGCGCCACCAGCTTGGATATCTGTACGAGGCGCTGACGCTCGCCAACTGTTCTGTGGGATGAAAAAGACCATATGTATGCTATATCAAGAGTAGGGATACATGAACGAGTACGATAAATGGGTGTATACATGGGTACAACATAGAGTGAGATCCGACAGACACATAGCTGGCCAAACGCAAATTGGGAGGTTGCAGACACTCTTACCGCTTTTTCTTACCCTTCTTACCATTACCCGCGGGAGTGTCTGCCCCGGAGTTGTTGTTACCCCCCTTCTTCTTCTTCTGCTTAACGGGAAGCGCCCACTCCTCCTCCTCCTCCTTCGGCTCTTCGGCCTCCTCACCAGTCGGCGTAGCACCTCCCGATCCCTCCGCAGACTCCAGCGCGCTCGCAGGAACTGCAGAAATAGGCGTCACGTCGGTGGTATCCAACGTCAGATGTTCCTTCGAAGCATGGGCACCCTCTACCCCAGCCCCAGCGCCTTCCCCGTGTGTGGAGTCGCCCGCTGCCTCTTCTGCGCCAGCCGCGGCAGACGAGTTCAGCATGTCCCAGTCACCTCCTACGGCTCCCGTCTGTTCACCCGTGCCCCCATCCAAGAGATCAACTGTAGACGCGTTTCCGTTGTCGCCGCCCCAAGCCGCTGGTGCCCCTCCGAAATTCCACGAGCCGTCTCCGTTGCCGCCTCCGCCGCTGCCGACGGCATTGCTTGTGTCGTTTCCGACTGCGCCCCATGCCAGGTTGGTGCTCGAGGCCGACGGAGTCTGGCCGCCTGCGCCCTTAGGCGTCCCTCCCCATCCCCCACTTCCCCAGCCGGGGCCCTTTGCCGGTGTTTTCTTCTCTGGCTCGGTAACAACCGCAGCTACAGTGTTGATGATAGAGGAGCCCCAAGAGCCCCAACCTGATGCGGGCTTCTTGGCAGCCTCCGTGATGCTTCCCAATCCGAAGCCGGACGCACCGAAGGTGCTGTTCCCGAATGTACTATTGCCGCCCCCAAATGCGCTGCTGCCGAACGTCGACGAAGGCTCATTCTTCGGTGGTGGCGGCGGTGCAGACGAATCTGGGAACGCGCCTGGCGTCCGGTGTTCCTCGTTTCTGTCCTCCGCAGCACTTGCAAGCGTGCTGATTCTACGCGACGGAGCTCTCGAGTTCGAGCTCACCGGGGGCTCAGCGGAAGCAGGAGGTTCCACAGGGGAAGTGACGACAGGTGGCACAGGTGAAGGTGCCCTAGACGGGATACGAGGCTGCTGCTGTTCCACCGGGGCCTCAGCAGGAGGCGCAGGCGCAGGCGGCTCTTCGGGCTTGGGCGTCTGCATGCCACGAGGAGTTCCGGCTTTGCTTGCAGCCTTACTGGCAGCCTTCTGCTTTCGTTTGTCCGCTGCCGACATTGGTCTCCAGGGCTCAGGTTCCGGCTCCGGCTCCGGTTCTGGTGCAGGGTCTGCGACGACCGGCGCGGGCGACGGCGCTCTGATTTCAGCAGCAGATGATAAATCCAATGTGACTGGAGCAGGCGAAAGCGCCCTCGGTGCAGGCGACGGAATCCTCGGTGCAGGCGAAGCGGACCTCGCGATCGGAATAGGCGAAGGCGCTCTGGAACGTGGACGCTCCTCGACTGCAGGCGTAGGTTCCGGTGCAAGTGCGGGAACTGCGGGCATCGGCTCCTCGAACCGAGGCGTCAGAGCGCCTCGGGGAGTAGGCAATTTGCTCGCAGCCTTGCTGGCGGCCTTGCTAGCGGCCTTACTCGCCGCCTTCGAGGCCTTCTTCGAGCTACCCCACGCCATGACGGGCTCGGGCTCAGGCTCAGGCTGTGGCGTTGGTGGGCGAGGAGACGGTTCGCGAGGCGGAGGCTCGACAGGCGCGAGCACCACCTCAGGTGGCGCCTCGCGATGAGGACTGGCAGGTGGGATTGGCGAAGAGGGACCGTTGTGTCGCGGCGTCACTGAGGCTTGAGGCGTCATGATGCCCCTTGGTGTACCACCGATGTGAGGAGAAGGTATGATGGGTGTTCCACCTGGTCGCGCGGACCCAGCTGCGGTGGGGATCTTCGATGGCGATGCGCTCGCGCGAGGTGTCTCTGCCTTGGGCGTCTTGGGCGCGTGGTGGACTTCGGGGACGATGGATCCTTCCGGCACAGAGGCGAGAGGCGAGAGCGCGTTGTACAGGCCACTATAGGTCTGCGGTGGCTCGAGCGGCGACGGAAGCATCGAGCCGGCCGCAGAAGGAGCGTTGGATGGGATATCAGCGCCCCACACGGATGTGAGCGCGTCTGCGAGACGGCCACTGACACGCGAGGAGTTCGAGTCGGTCTGGACGATCGGACCTGGCAGTTCGATACCCCCAGGTATGCTGCGCGGCATTGAGCGCGCCGCAGATAGACCGGCGCTGCCAGTCGTGCCTGCACTCTCTCTCCGCTTACTGCTCTGTCGCTCCGACATCGGGGGTGACATCTGTGACGTCGAGGACGTGCGCGAGTGACCTTTGGACTCACGGCGTGGCGTACTGCTATTTGGTACGTCAAGATACGGCTTGTCTGCGACGGGAATCGGCACGTCATTGGGTACAGACTGAGGTT
The DNA here is from genome assembly GCA_022160305.1 of Artomyces pyxidatus. Classification (NCBI taxonomy): domain Eukaryota; kingdom Fungi; phylum Basidiomycota; class Agaricomycetes; order Russulales; family Auriscalpiaceae; genus Artomyces; species Artomyces pyxidatus. The sequence goes on along the minus strand of MU277238.1, from coordinate 101,842 downwards.
CGTCTCGCGATGGTGCGCGAGAGACTACAGCGGAACGATCTCGGTCGGAACTGCGATCGTCTTCTCCGCCGCTATCTTCATCTTCGTCTCCGCGTTGCCCGCCTTCGTTGTAGATGATTGAAGCTGGTCCACTGTGGGAATAACGATCAGTATCTGTCGAAACATAAGATTGCTCCGCTTACTATCTCGTCCTCCCCTGAAGATAGGAACGTGTGAATAAATGCATTCCCAAAAAGAATACAACTGGTACGCACGTTGTCCACCCACTTAATCCTTGCCTTGAACTCGGTCAAACCAAAGTGAATCTCCACGCTGAAAACAATTGTCCAGTATGATTTCCCGCTCCTACTTTGCTTTGGCTGGGCACTCCCGGCTAGAGGAGAAAGATCTGCCTGGACAACACAAAGCGTGGTGAAATTGTCCGCTTGACGCTGGATCCACTGCGGGATAGTGTCACCACCTCGGTAACACCAGATCTCTACCTCAAAGACGGTCAGTGTCGATAGGCTAGTGACTTCAGTGCAGTATTTCCGCGTGAATACTGTCGATTCCTTGACTCGAATGCTCTGCGGAATAAGATCGTCAAGAAGGTGTTTCCTCATTTGAACAAGTGTACGTACCCTTGCTAAGATGCAATCAAATGCATCAGCGAGAAGCCGTGGACCGGACGGTAACTCGCACATCCTGTCTTGTCTTGCGACATGATCGGGATCGAGTGGGTTGAATTCTCGGAGGAATTCAACGCCGTACATAAACTTGGACATGCGAGCCGAGACATGGTGATCGCAGTAAAACCCGATGGCTCCGTCTGCTACAGCCTTCGAACTTCGGAGAGATAAATCAGTGCCAGGGACAGTTCGCTTTGCAGTATATACTCACGTCTGACTGTCTGGTCTGCTGACTGTCACACCCATGGGGGCGAGTCGCTCTTGCAGTTGACTAAACAGCCAAGTGCTTGCAGCAAACCCACCGACAAGCCACACGGACTAGAATTCCGTGGTTGAGACAGAGAAGCAAAGTCACCACGAATCACACACCTTCACAATCCCACCTGTTGACTCTATCTGATATCTAATCGAAGCAACGGCAGCCTCAATTGAAGGTTCGAAGAGCGCGGCCACCTCGTTTCTAGATCGAAGAGTCAGTGGATGATCGATACCAAGTGGCTTGTGATTACCCAGTGAGCTTCAGCTGACCCGCGCGAATGCCGACAGTTGTGTCCTTATCAAGAGGCGAACCGAAGGAGACATATTGAAGCTCTTTCTTGTCCCTGAAGAGACGCTTCGTTGTCTCGTCAAAGCGTTTTGTGATATGGTCCAGGCTGTCCGGCGTGCCATACTTGGACCTTTTCAGTTTTTCTGACGATAATCACTGAGCAAGTCTTCTCGGTCTATATACAGGAAGACACAAACCTTCCAGAAACTCTCGTGCTCGACGGCTCACGAACACGGACCCGGCAAAGACACCTGTGGGATGATAAGACTATGTTAAGGTGCCAATCGCTCAATCGCATACAGTCTGGTGGGGCAATCTCTTCCATAACCAGAGGTGTCGTCCCGCGTATAGCATACGAGCTGATATCCAACGTCCCACCACCGGCGTCGGCGACGAGAAAGCCATGGCCGGCGTGATTCTGTGCAAGTGTTGTAGCATATAATCGTCAGACGCTAGGCAGCTACTCACTGAGAGTACATCGTTCGCCAATCCGTTCAGCACACACGCGTGTAGACTAGCCTCGCCCTCTGTAACGAAGCGTATGCGCGCCTTTCCTGCGTCGGTGTCGGGTATCAAGCCTCCGTAGATGGCCGCTCTCCGCATTTTCGTCTGTTGTGCGCCCTCCCATCCGTTTGGATGGCTCAGCACGAACTGGAGGTCATTTTCCACGGCCTGCCAAAGAGCTGCACCGTTTGCATGCGTGTCGATGATGAAATTCCGCGTGCAGCGGAAGAGGTATCCTAGGAAGTCTCCAAAGACTTGTACGGGGCCTTTTCCGCGAGGTAAGGAAGGAAGACGCATCCCGTTCATCTTCAACTTCATAGAACGAGGTCGTAGGCGGAGCTTGAAGCTGGCCACAAAACTTGTCAAGAAAATCAAAACCGAGGAGGAGGATGTGCGCACAGTTCTGCCTTGAGCCATCCGTCGTCCTCCGCAAGATCTGCGATGGCAGCACCATCTGCCTCCGCTCCAGCGGCCTTCATCACGCCGTCCTTATCGTAGTACATCATCGTCGGAATCTTCGAGTTGCCTGCTACATGCTCCTGGCCCGGGAAGCTGACGGAAGCATTTCAAGACCATCTAGCCAACAAGGAAGATAACGACTTACCGAGTGACACCATGAATCTTGGGGATCTCTCCTGGCTCAAGGATTGCGTACGAGACGCCGCTGAACGTGGTCCCGACATCGAACGCGAGCACAATGGTTTTCTTGCTGCCGCTATAGGGCTTTCGGGTATCCGTGGTGTGCACCATCGGCAGCTAGACGCGCTTTCCTGGTGGTGACGCGATGGGCTGGGCTGCAGACACGGCTTCCGCACGGGGTCTCCGAGAGGATTGGGGTGGTGGTGGTGGGTGGTGAAGGGAAAAGAGAGAAGTGTACGGCAGACAATGTGAGTGCGGCATAAGAGCGGATCGGGCGTGTGTTCCTTGCGGAACGAACACGAGGCGAACAACACGAGGCGAATTGTTTCTTTTTTCGATGATGAGCGCCGGGCGGAACGAGCGTGTCTGCGCCTGCAGGCAGTGACCACGAGATCAGGCAATCGACTCTGCCATCATGGTCGTTCTCCGTCCCCTTGCTCCAGCTTCGACAGAACCCAAAGCCAGCCAGATTATCTGCTATCAATCGTCTTGTATGGCCCCATCTCTCTCCCCCGGTGCCCTGCCTAGATCATGTTCCCCGTCAAGACTAACATCCGTGTCCAGGGCGCTCAGGTCGAAGTCTTTGCTCTGCGAAGGCAGATCGTATCCTTCCAACCCCCCGATAACGACCCCACATCCGACAAACTGACGCGCGGACGGGCTGCACGACGACGCAGGGGAGATGCAGGCTCACCGTCGGCCGAGCGACAACCAGACAAAGGCGCATCTCCCCCGCCCCCTTCCGATGTCCCGGCCGCGAAGCTCGCATCCGTGCGCAGCGAACTCGAGCTCACCCGCGGTGACCTGTCCCGATCGCAGGCAGAGGCAGCGAAACTGGCGGAACAGTGTCAGTCGCTTGAGCGCGCCCTTCGTGAAGTGACAGATGCACTCAGGGCGCGAGAGATGGAGCTAGTGGAAATGAGGAAGGAGGCCGCAGAAAGGAGATTACAGCTGGACGAGCTCAAGGCAGACAGGAAACCGCGTGCGCGAAGCGGGGATCGCGAGCACAGGCTGAGGTACGAGACGCGGAGACAGAACGGCACCCACAGCCCCAGTGGGCGCACTGCGCACGACTCGGACGACGACACAGGCCATCTAAGGGTGCGTCCCTTCCATGGCCGTAGACCCAAATCAACGCCTCCCGCCCCAAGGTCTGCGCTCCCGCCCGTACCTCCCTTACCTGGCGCAGAGGTTGCACCGGGCCTGGAAGTCTTCCTCACCAAGATTGACCATTGGTCCGGTGCACAAGTCATCGAGGCCATCCAGGACCTCAACTCGGAGATCTTGCAGCTGGCCGCGTCTGCGACGGAGCTCACGACCGTCGTCGGGCGCGGCGTGGCGCCCCCGATGCGCCTCAATCAAGCCGGAAAGGGCGTCTCGACGCGCCTCGGACAGCCCTTTGCACACATCCTCGCAACCCGCGACCACGACCACGACCCGACGCTCATCCAGTTCGCGCTGCAGGCGTGCGTCGCGACGTGCACCGCGCGCCTGCTCTCCGTCTTCTGCATCGGGCTGCCGATCCCGCCGAACGAGCTCTTCGCGCAGCTGCATTTCCACATGCACTCCACCGGTATGTCGCGCCCGTCCGCCCCGCATCGCCACGCTGAACACGCGGGTTAGAGCCGCAGGCGACGTCCTCGCGCTGGCGCGCGCTCACCCTCTCCCACATCCGCACGCTCAACCCGCGCCTCAGCGACGTTGCGATCCAGGACTTTGTGCTGCAGATCCTGCGCGCGTGGGCGGACATCTTCGTCCTCTGCGGCTGTGCGACCACCGAGCCGCTGGATGCCCTACGCGCCCGATTCGGCGCTCAGGCGCAGCGCATCGCGTTGTCCGCGTGTGGCCTGGCACGCGTCATCTCAGAGGAGATCATGTCGACCAACTTTGAGGTCATCCTGATAGAGCAGGGGCGGGCGTTCGACGCAGCGACGATGGCGAATGCGTTCGCGGGGTATGGCCCGTCGACAGGCGCCGTCTTGTGCACGACGGAGCTCGGCCTGCGGTGTTCTACGAGGAAGAACGCGAAGGCCGTCGCCGACGGGTTGGTGGGAGAGAGTATCGAACGGACGACATTATTACTGCCGAAAGTTATTCTGGAGACGGTGCCGCAAATCCTCGACCATATGAGCGAAGCTATCGCATGATGATTCTACTTGTTTCCGTATGTAATTTGGCGTGTAGTTCTGTATACCCTCTGTAATGTGAAGTTTTATGAAGTCGCAGGAAAGGCAGGAACGCTCTTGAATTGCACAAGCCACGGCGTCGGAAGAAGAAGAGATGAATGCAATTAGCATTGTGTCCGACAGCGCAAGCGATGCTAGGCTAGGAGAAAGAGCAGGAGAACATCGGCGCGGAAGCAAAGCAAGAAATTCCGTGCCAAGCGTCGTGCCACCGGTACTACTAGTTAGACCGTGAAGACCAACATAACATTTGCCGAGGGTGGACGTGGTCCCAATGCAATTTAACCGCTCAATGCACGGCGAGGAGCCATGTTCCAGATTTGCCATTGTCGACTTCACCATGCCATAGTGCACACGAGCCTGACTATTGAATGGAACACGCCAGGTTTCCCGTGACCGTCAGAGGGATTGGTGTGCAGGTAATGTTGCCTTTTTCTTCGGGACTTGGCAGTACTATGTTAGGATGTCCAGGCTGACGGCCCTCACTTGGCCCTTACTCACATCCTCGACCGCTGCGCCAGGTGGCACAACTGCCACACAAACGTCCCACTGCCAGTCGTCTCCCTCTATTGCAGTGTGGATGACTCGAACAAACCATGACACCTGACACAAAATCAAAATGTAGTGGCAGGGTATATCCAGCGAAAATGCGTTCCAAAAAACAGTGACAATCTAAACGGGGTCACAGAGCTCTCACTGTTCCTTCACCGACGGCCGCCTCTACGAAGCAAGAGGAGCCTCCGATAGTTCGTGCTTCAACGGCTTCGTAGCGAACGGATAGTCCGTATAGCCCACCGAGGTCCCGCCGCCGTAGTACGTAGCGCGGTTGCCCTTGTTCAGAGGAATATCCTCCCTCAGCCGACGCACAAGATCGGGCTGCAGAACACCGTCAATATGCCTCACTAGTAACAACAAAAAAGCACACTCACGTTCGAGATGAAAAGCCGTCCATATGCTATGAGGTCGCCCGTGCGCTCCGCGACCTCGAGCCCGGAGGCACGCGTGAACCCGCCCGCCGCGATGAACGGGCGCGGCGCCCAGATCTCGCGGAGGAAATCGATCTGCTCGCCGTGCTCCACCTCGCGCGTGACGACGCCGTCGATGCGCGGCTCGACGACGTGCAGGTATGCGAGCGCCGGGTGGGTGTCGCGGATGCGCGTCACTAGAGCGGAGAATGTCGGTATCGGGTCATCCATGCGCATGCCTGTGCACCACAAAATACGAAACTCTCTCAGGGTAATTCTGAGCGAGGGCGGACAAGAGGACAGACCTTGGAAGCGCGACCATGGGCTGAGGCGGATGGCGGTCTTGGACGCGCCGACGGCGCCGACAACCGCGTCGACGACTTCGAGCGAGAACCGGATGCGATTCTCGATCGACCCGCCGTACGCGTCCGTGCGGTTGTTCGTGTTGCTCTGTAGGAACTGGTCGAGCAGGTACCCGTTCGCGTTGTGGATCTCGACGCCGTCGAAGCCGGCCTTGTGCACCGCGTTGCGCGCGGCGGTCGCATAGAAGCCGACGCGCTCGCGGATCTCGTCGACGGTGAGCGGGCGCGGGCGCACGTCGTACCCGGGGAAGAGCACGTCACCGGCGCCGACGTAAGGGAATCCACCCTCTTCCCTGAGAACGTCGGGTGTGGCAGCGGCGCCGACGTCCCACAGCTGCAGGTAGATGTAAGATCCTTTCGAGTGGATCATGTCCACAATCTGTAGGGAAGGTCAGGACAAGGAGCGCTATGGGGAGAGGCGGCACTGACCTTTTTCCAAGCGGCTATCTGGGTTTCGTTCCAGATACCGGGGACGTAAGGAAAACCGCCCGACTGCGGCGAGATGAATGCTCCCTCAGAGATGATGAGGGTTCCAGGAGTATCAACGCGCTGCTCGTAGTACTCCTGGTTCATAAGGCCCAGTACATGGTCCTTGCTTGCTCTGTTGCGGGTGAGGAGAGCCATGACCACGCGGTGATCTAGAGTGATATCACCGATGGCGATAGGCTGAAACAACTTGGGAGTAGCAGCGGTCATGACTGTTGGCGGTGGTAAAGGTGAGTTCACAATGAGTTGAACAGTGAGATGAAATGTGTTGTGCTGTTCGAGCCTCCATTCCGTGCTTTATATACCATGTTCACGACACGATGGTCGTTGACAATGCCGATGTTATGGCAAGTTCTTCTCCGTCAGCCAAGTCGTATCCCGGCAGTTGCGGACATAAAAAGTTGTCTGTATCATCCATATCTGTGAGTTGTTTGTGAGTTGGGAACCTCTTGGCAAGTTTGAGAATGCCGATGAGATGGCAAGTTCTTTTCCGTCAGCCAAAACATATCCCGGTAGCTCCGGACATAACTCATCTCTACCATCCATATTAGTGCATCGTTTGACTGGTTGTGAGTTGTGAACTCACTGGACGTCTTGGTCAGCAAGACCGAGGAATCGTTGATTCGACCAAACAATGACACACTGACGCAGAATGAAAAGTTGTAGTGGCAGGAATTAAATAACGGAAACGCGTTCCGGAGTGCTATATATAAGTACGTGAATAAATAAAGTCATGGAACTCTCACTATGCCTTCGTCGCCTGCCGCCTCGACGGAGCAAGAGGAGCCTCCGTCAGTAAGTGCTGCAGCGGTTTTACCAACTTCTTCCACGAGAAGCTATCAGACCCCGTAGTAATGACCTCCGACTTCGCCTGGAGGACATCCGAAACCGCAGAAGTTTCTATCTTCTCGGGCAAGACCACTTCAACGGCCACATCCTTCTCCTCGACGGCGGCAAACGGATAGTCCGTGTAGCCCACCAGGCCTTCTCCGTAGTACGTAGCGCGATTGCCCACAGTCAGAGGAATATCCTCCTTTAAGCGGTAGACAAGATCAGGCTGCAGAATGCTGTCAGTATGTCTCGAAAAAAACAACATCAGTACTCACGTTCGCGATGAAAGACCGCCCAAAGGCGATGAGATCACCCGTGCGCTCCGCAGCCTCGAGTGCAGAGGCGCGCGTGAACCCGCCCGCCGCGATGAACGGGCGTGGCGCCCAAATCGCGCGCAGGAACTCGTTCTGCCCGCCTTCCTCCGCGTCGCGCGTGACGACGCCGTCGATGCGCGGCTCGACGACGTGCAGGTACGCGAGCGCTGGGTGCGCGTCGCGGATGCGCGTTACGAGAGCGGAGTATGTCGGGACCGGGTCATCCATGCGCATGCCTATGCGACACAAATACGAAATTCGCTCAGGGAACAACCCGGAGGGGGGGACTGGAGGACAGACCTTGAAAGCGCGACCACGGGCTGAGTCGGAGGGCGGTCTTGGACTCGCCTACTGCGGCGATGACCGCGTCGACGACCTCGAGCGGGAACCGGATGCGGTTCTCGACGGAGCCGCCATATGCGTCCGTGCGGTTGTTCGTGTTGCTTTGCAGGAACTGGTCGAGTAGGTATCCATTCGCGCTGTGAACCTCGACGCCGTCGAAGCCGGCCTTGTGCACTGCATTTCGCGCGGCAGTTGCGTAGAGGCCGACGCGTTCGTGAATCTCGTCGACGGTTAGAGGGCGTGGGGGCATGTCGTGTTCATCGAAGAGTAGATCGCCGGCGCCGGTGTAGGGGAAGTTGCCCTCTGCCTCGAGAACTTCGGGCTTGGCAGCGGCACCGATGTCCCACAGCTGGAGGTAGATATAAGACCCCTTTGAGTGGACCGCGTCCACGATCTACGAGGACGGTCAGGACAGGGAACCGCGGCGGGGAAAGTCGGCACTGACTTTTTTCCACCCGGCTATCTGGGCTTCGTTCCAGATACCGGGGACGTTAGGAAAGCCGCCTGACTGAGGCGAGATGAACGTTCCCTCCGAGATGATGAGGGTGCCAGGAGCACCAGCGCGCTGCTCATAGTACTCCTGGTTCATAGGGCCCATTACATGGTCCTTGTTTGCTCTGAAGCGGGTGAGAGGCGCCATGACCACGCGATGGCCGAGAGTGAGATCACCGATGGTGGCAGGCTGGAACAGCTTGGAGGTAGAAGCAGTCATGGCTGTTGGTGGTGGGAAAGGTAAGTTGGCAACGAGAAAAGTGAGATGGGAATGAGTTGTGTTGTCCGGGTCGCCATTACGTGCTTTATATGTTCAGGACACGGTTATGCTTAGAATGCGGATGTGATGGATACTTCAGCAAGATTGAAAGCAGAGGGCGGAACGAAGTTGATGAGATCTTCTCCGTCAGCCAAGCCTCACCCCGGCGTTTGCCGAAAATACGTCTTTATCATCTAGATTGGTGAGCTGCGGACTCACTGGACCTCCAAAGGCGGACCAGTCCCCCGGTCCCCGAGGTAGCCTCCGGTTGCGCCGTACCGGGTACCGGCTTCACTCCAGCCCGGTCCCATCGATGTTCGGCGTCTCACCCGCAAGTCGTCGATACTCGCGTGCAACTGTGCTCCTCGCGAATTCGTTGACCAGGTCCCCACGAAAGCGAACGGACATTGTCCACCATCGGACGTTGTCCACCATCGGGCGTTGTCCGGCGGCCACCGCCGCATTTACAGCGGGGCACCGGGGACCACCGGATATTCTAGAGTAGGTGGGGTCTTTGAGGACACTCCACGTAGACGAGTAGGAGGGAGTGACACACTCCTCCGTGATAGCTGGGAGCCAAGAACGTCAGTGGTGGTTTGATCAGTGCAAATAATGATATTCTTGAAAGCCATCTACACGATCGTACAGGTTGAGCGCCTATAGCTTGCTCTTGCCTTTGAAATCAGCCAGCGCAGTTCGTTTCGTCATACTGGAGTAGGGGATATACATATTAGCCCTGCGCACTTATACTTAACAGCAGGGTAAAACTTACCCCGAGTGGACGACTGGCGTTGGAGTCTTCCTGATGCCCTCAACTGGCTCGCGTTTCTCGACTGGGACGTAGTCGCGCTTGCCGGGACCGACGTAGATCTGCGGACCCATCCGATCAGCATGCCATACACTTTGGAAGATAAGCAGTGCTGCGGACCTGCCGTGGACGCCAGATCTTCACGCCACCTTGTTGCAGCATCATCTACCGAGAAGGTTACTTAAACACGAAATCCACATGTCACATAGATTCCACACACCTGCCTCCAATGCGCGAGCCAGCCAACAACGCGGGGGACAGCGAACAACACCGGGAAGAAGTCGTTCGGAAAGCCTGGCGAGTCGTATTAGCCAGCAATCCGGATCAGCTGGAGATGCACTCACCCATTGCTCGGTAGATCAAGCCGCTGATGTGCAGCTGTTTGAGCACGGGGAATACGGCGACGTAAAGAGTGACGATCTTACCTCCTACAATCGGAGGGTGTAAGAGTCCGAGGCAACAGGATATGGAAAGTTCCACTCACCAGAAGTCCACGTTCGGTGCGAGTCGCCGACTCACAAAGAACTCATCCTTGATGGCGGCGTCATGCAGCGCCATCGCTGTCTCCAGGAGCTCATCTTTACCGGTCCTGATACACAAACGATCAGTCTTGTCTGCGGTGATCCGTGGCATAACAGAACAACCTACACTTTGAAGACTTCGTCCGCCGTTCGTCGAATGATGAACGAACGAGGATCAGACTGATATCCCTGTCAATCTGCCGTGCCATCTTTCAGCACTATGACGTCACTCACAGTCTTGTAAACGCTGATCACCAAAACGAACATCTGGATCAGTGGCCATGCAACACTCTGATGAACTAACTTACCGATGGCCGAAACCAGACAGGACTTTCTCTCTTCGCTTGACTGCCTCAAGGAACGCTGGGACATTATCTGGGCTAAGCAAACCTGTAAGCACGCCAATTGAATGCGAGGCTGGAACGGCAAAGCGCACCTGCCAATAGATATAAGCATGCGGATGACGGCTTCATTTGCACCCCCATGCAGCGGCCCACTGGTAGTGGTACGCAAAGTCAGTCCCTGCCTCGGTTGCGCATGCTCGAATACCACTCACTATAGCGAAGCACATCCAGCACTACACAGAAGTCAAGTTCAGTCAGTCCCTCGTCAAAACGCACGCCACGTTCAAAGCAACTTACGCGATGGCTGAATATGGGTCGACTAGTGAACTGCCGGTTTGCAACACGGTTGTCGCAGACGCGTTGAGCTCGTGGTCTGCGTGGAGCAGGAAGAGAACGTCGAGGGCCTTCTCCAATACAGGCGACGGCCGGTAGTCCTCCTGGCCGAGGTGGTCCATTTGGTATAGGAACCTGCACTGTGTATCAGAACGTTCTATGTAGACACAAGAGTGGTGGATGCGTACTGGCCAGTGTAACTAAGCCCCGTGGGTGGTGTAACAAAGTCACGTCCCTGTCGCACCCGATACGCCATTCTGATAGTGCGAAGACGTTACAAAAAGTTCATAGAAAATGATCATATACTGCAACGTACGCAGCGAGTGTTGTTGCCTTCCCAATCAAACGGTAGATCTGCTTATCCATGTTCGCCAGCGAGGCCTTGTCCCCTTTCGTGAACAGCGTCTGTCCTGAGAAGCAGCATATTCAGATCACATACAAGAGGCGCCGGTGCCCACTCACCTTGCAGCGAGGGGTTAGCCTCGCTATAATACGACCCCAGGTACGCGAATGCGCTCGTCAGAATCGCCATCGGGTGCGCATCGTACCTGCACACCGCGATGTCAGACACCGGCCAACATGAGAGCGGAGACGAACGCACCGGAACGAGCGGAAAAAGTCCTCCGCGTCGGCGTGCACCATGCTATGGTGCAGCACCTCCGACTCGAACATCTTGAGCTGCGGCGCGCTCGGCAGGGCGCCATATATGAGGAGATACGCAGTCTCGAGATGCGACGAGTGCAGCGCGAGCTGCTCTATGGGGTATCCCCTGCGCACGCCTCGTCAGCACAGGTCCCCATATCCCTCTCATCCACTGAGAACTCGCCTGTAACGCAGAACTAACGCCAGAAAGCGTGAGTGGGTTGGATAGAGAGAACGGTAGACTATCATGCACACCTCCTGCCTCGCCGTCAATATATGTGATCTGGCTCTGGATGACTGCGGTGTTCAGGAAGCCCTTGTCTGCGACGCGCAAACCCTTCTCGGTCTCATTCTCCTCGCGCTCGCCCGGTTTGCGCGGGGCCGCAATGGCCTTGAACGCGGTCGCTGAAATGGTGTTGTCCACGATCCTAAGGTGCAATAGCAGCCTCGTCAGTGCAACATAGACGCGGCGCTCGGCGCGGGGAGACGCACGGCACGGTGTATGTCTTGCCTGTGCGATTGTCGCGCACGCTCAGAGTCTCCGTGCTGCTGCTACCTGCTGGTTTGCCCATGGTGAATGTGAGGGGAGGCTATGATGAAGTTTGCGGGGTATATGTGCCCGGGGAAGAGCCTTATATTGCGAGGCTCGGGAGTTGCCAGTGCGAGGAGAGCGGAATCACATGCCACGCTTAGACTGGTGACCGTTCATTAATGCATTGGTGACTGGTAGGTGACGGTGCAAGCATGTAAGTTGGATCAAGGCCTGATCTTTACGCGCTGCGGCTGGAGTGGGCAGGTCATGGTGCTGCAGATGGAGTGAGGTCGACGAGTCGAACGACGACGACTCCCCCGCCGCGAAAATGAAATTCAAAAGTGGCGGCTTCATCTGTCCGTCACGTGCCGACACTTGGCCGGCGTGGGGTCGACAAGCCACCCTCAGCTGTTCTCTAGATCTCTGACTCTTTGCTCGTCGCTAGTATGCCATCGTTAAATTTCGCTCACGAAGTGAAACACGATGGAATCACGTCGTATTTCTCCGTCTTTGAACCCTATCTAACATCGCTGCATACCACCCCAAAAATCGGCGATGTTTTCTATTTGTGCAGTGCGAACCCCATCCTCTACGTGCGAATGCCCAGGCGATGGGATAAGCGGGTCTGGCAAGCGGGCGAGAGCTCAGAGTCAAAGGTCGTACACCCGGTCCACCAGCACCTGACTCTGGTGGCGAGGACGGGCGGTGCGCTTCCGCGCTGGACCCGCGGGTATACGGGCGCAGCGCAAACTCACGCAATCGTCGTTCCCGGGCTCGCGGAGATTCTGCGCGAGCTCGCTGACCATGGCGTGCAGCCGCCGGAGCCAGTGGGGGGCGCAACGTCGGGCGGGCCACAAAAGACGCGTGCGCCCAGCCGGTCTGAACGCACCATGAGGATCAACGCTGCACAAGTGAGTCTCCATCATTAGTACGACGTCGCCGTCAGTAACACCGACTTCGCTCGGCCAGGAGAGAGGAGAGCTTCTTGAGTTGCGGGAGCTGCAAACGTTGCAAAGATCATGACCTCGATTGCATCTTGGGGGACGGCGCCTATTGTTGCAACAACTGCAAAAAGTTGAAGAAGAAAGACACCTCAGTCTCCTGCCGGTGGCCTGACGCCCGCGACGAGCAAGAGGTGGGCATGCAACCCACTACCTCACCCACTGCCCAGGCAGGGCGGTCAGCACGGGATTCGGATATCGAGTTGGCTACAGAGCCAGTGGAAGAGCCGGCCTGTTTGCAGCCCGCACCCTCTCGTCAACCTCTTCCACTGGCCGAGTGGCGCGAATTGGAGAAGGCATTGGACGACTTGAAGCCCCAATACGAAATAGTGGAGAAGGAATGGAGAGAGGCAATCGAAGAATGGAGGCACTGTGAAGTCCTCCATCAGTGGTCGGAATGGGAGAAACAGATGGGCCAACGGCGTGCGGACTCGGATGCGACGTCAGACAGATGATCTTGAGCTTGCGATGGTTGAATCTGTCTAGATACGACCGAGGATATGACAGAGTCAGACGAAGACATCCCTCCTCATGGGTAGCTGAGTAGTGTACCGCTGAGCATTGGCGGGAGAATTTGAATTGTACCATTACTTGTTTATTGCCGCACCATTATTTCTTGGGACTAGCTGGGGCGCGTATGCTATCGCTACCGGTTCGGTCACGTATGCACAACCCTCTTGCCAAGTCTGTCCGCCGTTCCAGTGCAACTGGGGAAAGCTGCTCAGACGCTGCGTAGAAATACAAAACTTAACAGTGAATTGAAGCTAAAACTAAGGCAGACTCCAGATATGACATCGCAAAGCAAGATCGACAGAATTCCAGCGGCAAGGACAGACGCCTCAGTCGTCTCCGATTTTGGGCGCCAAGTAGTATCGGATGTGACCCTGGCCAAAGGTATACGAGACCTGCAGGCGCGTCAGCAGATGAGCGAATGAGCGAATAAAAAAAGCTCACGAGTAGAGGAACGTCGTTCTTCAGCATGAGCTGAACGGTGTCTGACAACGTAGAGCTTTTGGAAAAGTTCACGAGGTATTTGAGGGAGAATGTCAAGTTGACGTGCTGCGTCATCTCAATGCTGACACCGCCGGCAGGGAGGTCGTCGTCGTCCGACTTTTTCGCCTTCTTCTTGGGCTTTCCGTTCTACACAGTCCGCGAACAGTCAGAATATTGCCACGCATACGAGGAGTACCGCTCACCGACGCCGACGGCCGCTTCCGCTTCTTCTTCTTCTCCTCCGAGTCGCTGACTTCTTCCTCACCCTCGTCGTCCGACTTGGCTTTGAACTCGCCGTCCTCGTTATCCTCAGCCTCCCCGTTCGCCTCGGCTTCTTCGCCCTCCTCGCCCTCATCACCATCCTCCTTCTTAACCTTCTCTTTCTTGACCTTCGACCTCGTCTTTTTCTTGCTCCCACCCTCTTCGTCGTCCTCATCCTTCATCTCGACATCCTCGTCCTCATCTTCCTCACCGTAGTTGCGGTAGCGCTCTCGCGCCGCCTCGGTCTGCTTCAGCAGGATATTGCCGTTCGCAGACTCGCCATCGCTCGCGAATCGTACGCCTTCTTTGGAGACCTCGATGCGCACAGACTCGCCGAGATTGGAGAGGTCGCGGACGATGCGTGTGAACTCGGCGGCGGGCATGGTCACGCGCGCTTCGTAGTCGGTATCGGGGATGCCGAGGGTATCAGAGTCGATGTCCATGAGTTTCATGTCGTATTCTGCAATGCGGTCGGCATCTGCGGTGTTGCAAATCATATCAGAGAGTGTCCTTGCGGAATGTGACGGCACTACGTACTGCGTGCCTCGTAGGTCAGACTGAGCACGTCGCCGTCGTCGGTAGCCTTGAGAACGCAGATATCGTCATCCTTTGCGCACTTCAGCACCTTAGTGAGAGAGCCGAGGTTGACACCGAGGGGTATCGGCCTGTCGCAGCGGTATTTGCGGAACCCTCCTGCCTCGAGCTTGACGGATACGAGGGCGACGTGGGAGTTGTCCATGGCTTGAAGGCTCTGATAACATAGCGTGGCGCGTGTTAAGGTGGCATCCCATGTCAAGTAAGTCACGCACAATTCCCTCCTCATTACACTCGAAGTTCGCATCCTGGACCAGCTCTTTGATGGCTACAAAAAGGGCGTCAGCAAGCTGGTTGGGACAACTTTGCATTGGAAACACACCGTCCAGAAGGCGCTTTAGCGTCGCTGCCTCGTTCAGCCTAGCTTCGAGCATCGTTTTAATACAGGGAGGAAGGGTGGCGGGACAAGAGATGGAAGAGGGAAGGAGGAGGAAGAGGAGACGCGTCAAACTGCAGACGTTATGGGCGGAGCCTCAAACGCGTTATGTCACGTCACGTCACAACAAGTCACACCGCGTCAGTGACGCCCAGACAAACCGAAGACGAACTCGTTTGCAGCTCAAGCAGATGATTGGCATTTTATTATATGACAGAAAATGGTGATAAAGTCCCATCTCTACCCCCCTATAGACATTTATGAAGCCGCGTTCTTCAAGAGCTTCGCCATATCCAACACAAGCCCCAGGCTCGTTGGGTCCCTGATCAAAGCGTGTATATCCTCCATGATCCCAGCAGCCGCACGAGGTGATTCCCTATCAGCTCCATCAGCGTTTCCATTAGGAGCTGCGCTCCCATTGGTATGAATGGTGTCCTGTTTCGAAGTGGTGGTCGTTGAAGTTGC
Source organism: Artomyces pyxidatus (assembly GCA_022160305.1). Classification (NCBI taxonomy): domain Eukaryota; kingdom Fungi; phylum Basidiomycota; class Agaricomycetes; order Russulales; family Auriscalpiaceae; genus Artomyces; species Artomyces pyxidatus. The sequence goes on along the minus strand of MU277238.1, from coordinate 86,380 downwards.
GTCTGTAGGTTTCGTAATCGGTAGAGCTCGAGCGGGTTTACCCCCACTCCCAGTTTCGGGGGGAACGTCCGAGGGCAAGAAGTACGAGTCCTGAGGAGCAAAGTCAGCCCAAAGTTCCTATGAAAAGTATGCAAGGTATGGCTTACGTCGGAGCTCTCAAATTTGTGTGTGGCATCCTTCGGAGTCAACTGCATCATGTAGCCCAACTGACGAAGGCGAAAAGAAGGTTAACGAGGATAACAATCGGTCGTTGTAGAAACTTACTATTTGCGGACCCGGAATTTTGATCACAAGACCATCCGCCATCTCCTGCGTGCTGACAGACGAAGAGTCTCCCGATGACTGCGAGGCGTGCGAGTAGCTAAAGCACAGGACACCTCCCGACGCGGCGGCCTGTTCAGAGAAGCTCTTCGAAGACGACGAAGAGCTAGAGCTCGAGGAGGACAGCTTCACAAGGACGTCTTTGGCGATGATACTTGGAAGAAGTGGGAATCAGTCAGTTCCGCGATGCCGCCAAGACGGAGAGTACTCACTATCCCACGGGGAAAGCTGGGAGAAGCGATTGCCCGGCGTCGAAGCCGCCACCCTCTGTCGCTGCCTTGATGCGTTTGATAGCGTCGGCGGCGGTATTCACATCCTTCGGCCACTCTGACCAGCGAACATGCTCTGAAGCGCGCATGAACGCGTCGGACATGTCGAAGAATTGTGGTTGGAACCAGCTCGATCGATCGACTGTCACAAGCGACACGCGAAGGCTGATAGAGACTTTGACGTGCTGTTCGACATCTGACGCAGACATCGACGCGCTCGATGAGCTTGAGTTCCCGCTGGCGCTGCCGAGCCACAGATTGACGTTCCACGACGACGTCGAGGCACTTGAGGACGTTTCTCTGGTCGTCACCTTATTGGAAACGGAAGTTTCAAAGCTAATGTCAATCCACCGCGCATCGTTTGCCGGAGGGAGCCCCACGCCGTCCATTGACTTCGCCACGCGCTCCGCGCGCTTCTTCTTGGCCAAGGTCGCGATCTCGAGCTGCTCATACAGCTCTTGTATCTCAGCACGGAGCTTTGTGATCTGGCGCTGGATGACAGCCTGCTGGGCACGGGTGTCCGTCGCACGGGCTTTCTCCAGCTGTGCAAGCTTCCCAGCCAACGAACGGCCGGCACTGAGCAGCTTGCCATCCGCTTCGGACACGGCGTTGATTCCGTCCGCGATGACAGTGAGATCGATGACGTCCAGCAAACTCTTTGCCTCATCGGGTGGGTTCATGCCCTCGCCGATCTTGCCTAGCACTTTGGTCGTTCCCCCGCTAGAGGCTTCGAGATACATTTTGGCGGCATTGATCGTCGCCTGCGTATATTGCCTGGTCAACTTAGCCGACGCGTCGTCCCTTGCACGAGTGAGGTTTTCAACCTCAGTCGTCAGCGTGTCCACGTTGCCTTCGGTGGCGAACATGTAAGTTGAGAGTTGATCATTGAGGGTGTCGAGTCGAGTGGATTTTTGCGTCTGTGGCACGGGTCAGGACATCATTAAGTTGAATTAAACGGAAACAGCTCACGAGTTGCAACTGCAGTACCTCCACACTCTGCGACAGATCCTCGGACGCGAAAGACGTGTCCAACGCCTCAAACCTGTTCACCACTTCAGCTCGTATAACGGATACGGGTGGAAACGAACTTACCAGTCGACGGGTTGCATGAGGACGGGATAGATGACCCGTGAGCCATATACGGAGCTCATAGCAGACTCCCGTAGGCTGTCCTTGGCACTCTGAAGAGACTCCGCCGTGCTCTTCACGTCCAAGTACCCGAGGTACTCGCGGACCGTGTGCAGATGACCGCGTACTACGACATCACCGTATTTCGCTGCAAGGCGATTCTCGTGCACTGCGGTGATGTGAGCGAGGAGGCGAGTTACTTGCTCTAGCTTCTTGGTGTCGCCACTCTCCATCGCCTTGCGGATCATCTTGTCCCGCGTGAGCTCCCAATCCATGCGCTCCTTCAGGTACTCGAGCATGAGCGACTGCGAGAACTCTATCCTGGTCATGTCATAGGACGGCCGTCCGCTGCCAGCGCCAGAGTCACCACCGGTTGTCGAGGACGATTTCTTGCTGACAGGGGCCAGCTCGTCATCTTCGAGCGTCGGATCGTCCGGGTCGATCAATTTCGCGAACTCCTGTATCCCATATACTTTGTTCTTCTTGGGGGCGCTGGGCGCGACATTGTCCGGACCGAGCGCACGGGCAGCTGAACTACCGCGTCCGCTGGACCCATTGATATATTCGTTGTCGACCTTCGTCAGAAGCCAATTTCGGATCCGCTCGCGCTGCGTGCGGAGCGAGTCTGATTGGTACTTCGGAACGAGGTTGTTGAGGGCCTGCTCGTAGAGGAGCGACAGAGACTTCCCGTTCGGGCCGGACACGACCTTCGCGACGTCGAAAAGCTCGTCGGTCAGCCGGAATTCCGCCTCATTGACCACAACTATGAATCATGAGCGCTTTATGTAGGGATTCTAAGAAGAGAAACGTACCGGGCTTCGTGAAGTTGCTATAGATGCCGGAGGTCTTGTAGGCGAACGAAGACTTGTCGAGATACCGGGTAGGTAATTGCAGGGCGAGGTACTGATTCCCAGTCGAACCGAAGACCGAGTCCAGCTTCTCGTACAAGATATCCTTGAACGACTTGTTGGGAGGTGGAACAGGCGTTGACGGGTCCAGCGCACGCTGGCGCCTTGGATCGGGAGGGTTGAGCCCACGTGACGGAGTAGGCTTCACGACCTGCCCCAAGATTTGTCTCTGGAATGCTTCTATGTGCTCGCGCCAGTATTTGCTCATGGCTTCCTGGAGTGCCACCAGGTAGTCCCTGCGCAAGCTCGTCCATCGCGCATACGCCGCATGTTCCTCGATGATATCTGTGGCTTCCTGGGAGAGACCGAGGATTTCGCAATAATGGCGCACGGTGCTGATTCGACGCTCAGTGTCGGGGTCGGCAGGCTGTAGATGCAAGTCGAAGGGAGCTTCCTCACCGGGGATCACTGCACCGATGAGCAGTCTCCCGGGGTAGAGCAAGGCAATGTTGGCGATGTCATATTCGGACAGTTTGTAAGTCACCTTGACACGGTCGTGATCATCCAGAACAGAATCCCAATCTACATCGAGAGAATAGCGGGAGATGAGATCGACGGCCATATTCCTAGCTTGGATGTTGATGACGTCCATAACGGTTGTGAAATCGTACTTCGTAGAGAGCAGATGCTTTACGTCGTCGTACTGGATAGTAGAAGTCTTATCCAAAACCTTTGGATTCTTGACCGCCGGATTAGATCTATTCATCAAGGAGGCCAAGAAACCGTTGCACTCGTGTTTCAAACCAAGGACATGGCCCAGCTAAATCAGGGAGGGTTATGATGGCGTCGAATTTATTGAAGAATAGCCAATTCACCTCGTGCAATGCAGTCCGCCTGTTGCACATTTCGCCTTTCTTGGAGTTCGCTTTGTCGTACGCCGCCGCTGATTCTCGATTGAGGAACATGCGGTAGCACACGCTGTGCAACACGCCGACATCCCCTTTGAAGGGCTTCAGGTTCTTCCCGAGTCCATGGGTGTAGCTACGCAGCGCGTCGTCCGGTCTGCCGTCTTGGAAGGCCACGACAAGCTTGGGCGAGCCCTGCGGCTCCCGATCGAACTCGATACTCGCATACTCCGCCCATGAAGTCATCGCCGAAGTTATGGTCTGCTTCCGATAGGACGTCAAGACAGTGTCGTTCTGCGCCGCCCAGGTGTAGGGGATCGACATCACGAAATCCGGATTACCGTCGTCGCTCTGATCGATGTCCCAGAGTGCTGCTTCCAGAACGACAGCGTGAGCCGCTCCTTTCCTATGCACCTGAGCCACCTCGGTGTTGGAACAGTCGCCATATTTCTGGACGGACTGAGCTACGACGCTGAGGTCCTCCGACTTTGGGTCGGTCAAAAAACGGACGGGTCGTGGGACTTCCGGTAACGCATGCTGCTTCCCTGCCTTCCCCGTTCCACCCTTTCGTCGGTCATGGCGTTTGCTCATGACCCAGCTTGAGAAAAGTCGCCGGATCTCGGCCGCATCCGGACGTCCTTTACGAGGGGACACACTGAGAATCGTTTTCTGAACATCGGCGGGGACACCTGCTTTCTGCAAAGCAGCCTCGAGGGTCCATTCAGGGGCATCGGGATGGGGCTCGGCGCGGGGATAGTTGATCACCATATACGCTTTGTCCATTAGCGACAACTGGGTGTCTATACACCATACGTGAGTACGTGGCAGAGGCTGCACCGAGGGAACGTACTGTAGGGAATGTCGTAAGATAGACCCGTGACTTGACGGGGCAAGGGGTAATGCATGATAGACGTCCTGTCCAACTCCGAAAAGTTGCTGACTTCTTTGTCGGCGTAGACGTCCAGTATCTGCTCGCGAATCATGTCTTCACTCCAGTGGAGTTCGGGGCTTTCCTTGTAGAATAAGATGGTCCCTTTCTCGTCCAGCGCAGTGCCGCCACTGCCTTGCGCCGGCGATTGATGCTCGTGTAACAGACCGAGGGCGTGCCCGAACTGGGAGAAGCCATGAAAGAATTGAATGAACAGTAAAGACTGGCACACACCTCATGCAAGATAACACCGTGTTCTTTCGGTGTAACGCTGCTGTCGTCCGGGTCGAGTGCACCTAGGTTCATGGTTGGCTCAGTCTTCTCCTTGGTCGCGCAATCGCGGCCCACCTGAAAGCTTGTCAGGAGATGTCCGTATACAGTACGAAATGGGTACGTACGTAGCTCCAAGAACCATCGTCCGCGTTGAACTTGATGCGAATCACGGAATCCGCAGCCTGAAACACCTGTTCGAACTCCACCGATGCGTACAGCTCCCATTCATGCACGACCTCGTTTACTTTTGCCTTCTGCGCTTCTGTGCCATTCATGAAGAAGTACTTCAGCTTCTGCGGATTCGACTGCCACAGCTTATCCTCAGACCCAAGAACAAAGAACAAGGGGTTATGGCCAGCACCGCCGTGGACAGTAGGAGGCTTCTTCCAAGGGGTCTCCAAGCAACCGTTTTTGGCCCATTTCTTCCGATCCGATGAACGCTCTATAGGAGGGAGAACCCCACCAGGGAAAGGGCGCCCAATAATGCCAGGGAAGGGTGCGGGAGAAGGGCCCGGAGTCTTCCTGGATGCAGCCTGAGCATCCCTTTTGGCGAACTCCTGCTGAACGACCGCGCCAACGATCTGGACAAGCTCGCGCTTAAATGACACAGGGTCCAGGAAAGTTGCAGGGGGGGTTGGGTTCGATACAGAGGGAGGGGGAACGGAATCAGGAACGGCAGGAGGAAGTGGAAGAACTGGGGGGTTGGGAAGAACGGGGGGAACGATTGGCTCTGCTGCATACGCGAATGCGGTCCGCATGGAGTCGAGAGGAATGGGATAAGGTGTTGCATTTCTGCCCTTGGTTCCCACGGTAGGTTCCGAGGCCGAACGGCAGAAATTGACTGCTCCAGATCGATCCACGAACACTAAGCTGGCGGCTTTATACTGAGGGATGTGGGAAACCAGAGCGATGCCTGAGCCGTTGAGTCCTCTGGGGTCGTACTTGTAGGTATGGATGACACGGCCCTTGATTAATGGCGCCGCAGTTGCATCAACCTCGGGTTGACACACTATGAAGCAGATGGGTTTTTCGCAATGACACGCTGCCACTTGCACAGTTTTCTGGGGAAGCGGATATGGTCCCGGTTTGATGAAGTGAGTAGGGGCGCGGGTGGTATAGAATTCTTCTGAGTCTCCACCAGTGGCTGGATCGACTGTCACTGGTTTTATGCCCCCGTACGCCTCTCCAAGTAGTTCTCCCCTCTCTCCAGAGCTAAATGGCGTCTGAATGTTAGGCCCAGGCTTATGTCTGAAGCGAAGGACTTACTAGAACATGCTCCACAGTCCGTCACGGAATATCACGGCGAACGGAGTGCCGAGTGGTAGGGTCTCCTTGAAGATTGGCCCTCCGCGCACCACGACCGCGCAGGAGATGCTAAGTTTGAGGCCGATGATCTCGCCGGGCTGCTCATTTCGGTTTGCTTGACTGGAGAGGCGTTAAAACACGACCGCGACGCGTGAAGGATAAGAATGATAACTCACTAGTACAAATATACGTACTCTCCAGTGCCGTCGGGATGAGCACTCAGAGCAGTTCCTGGATACGGCGGGTAAGCGGAGTCGTTAACGTTGACGACTCTCATAGCTGGAGTTTGAGAAGGTAGTCAGCATTGGTTCGGAGTTCCAGTGACTCTGTGTACGCACAAGTATCCCAAGCACCGCTATTCTCCCTTCCGAACGTCTTCATGTATATGCTCGTGCCAACGCCCTGATAGAAAAAACACGGGATGTCTGTCGCAGTCCCGACCGTACAGCCAGCGACCATCGACCGCTCGAACCCAACGTCCGTGCACGTCCCCTCGGTCCACTTCGACATGACTTTGCGACCTTCATCTTCGGCAACCTCAAGAGAAACGCCTGGCACAGAATTTGGATCCACCCCTGGCGCGAGGAGCTGACAGTCAGCGTCGAGTAGACGTCCACCAGCAGTGACGACCACGATCTTGATCCGAGTGCCATCCTTGCTGCAAGTTGCAGCAACTGCGCCTACGCGGTCGTTGTCCATGGCTCTAAAGGTATGTACGAGCGAGGAAGAGGTTCAACGTCAGGATGGAGCGGCTTCGACTGTACGACTTGCAAGAGGTGGTCTCTTGTAAGTCAGGTCCGGGGCACGTAAGACCCATATTGAAGACGGGGAACAGTGCATAAAACTTCCGTTAGCGAGGGACGGAGTAAGCGGGAGGGACCAAGGGAGTGGGAGATTACTTCTGTGCCTTGGGGTCTCGAGCGGAGAGCATTCCGAAACAACAAACTGACAGATCGGGTGCCCTGGGCCACAACAGCGGATCCTTGCAACTGCTTGGCGACCGCTCGTGGAGCTTGCGGATTGGAAGCCTGGAAGATGGAGTCTGGAGCATCGAGCCGGGTGATGTGCATTGCAGTGATGGATGTGGGCCTCGTGGCTCGCGGAGGCATCAGCACCTACGTTCCACCTGTCGTGCAGCGGCACGTAAGAGAAATAACAGATTGAGAACGTTAGCCCGAAAATGGCTAAGCAAGTACGGAAATAACACACCGGGGTTATGTAGGTGTGCAGCATACGCTGTTCGTAAAGTACAACGAAACATATGTGAGGTGCAACGAAGAAGGCTCCGACGATGATGCTGGCCGAGGGTCGAACACAGACGACAGAGGCACGAAGAAAGGCGCCCCGCCCAATCAGCATTGCTGGCAGGGTCCTAGTCAATAAGTACTGTACGTAAGAGATACCCGATAGCCGAGAGGACCGACCCTCCGAGATATTCTTTGCAGTAGGTCCGTGTACTTTGAAGGAGAATTCGCAAAATTTACAGCCCCATCTTCAGTCACTGAGAGTCGAGCTGAGGTTACCTGCATCCGTCAATCGATCGCTGTAGCGGGCCAGTAACTGATCGTGTTTCGCATCCGTCAATCTTCAGAACTAAACGTTGACAGCGCGTCCGGGCATCCGACACTCGGTCTCCGGAGGTTATTTTGGGATCTAGACCATAGGGACAGAGTAGGGACGAGTAACGAGTACTATAATCCGTACATGCTTTGTGCGTTGATCCTTCCTATCTTCAGGACGCGATCGGTGTCCCAGCCCGTGCCCGCGACGTCCGCCACGAACTCTGCCGTCCAAGGTATCATTCCGGTGTGGCAGAGTGGCAGACGGCCTTTCACCGTCGGTAATGAGCCGTAGATGTTCGCCGGAATCATGTATGGTGCGTCGGTTTCCAAAATGATACGAGGCGTCTCAGTTTGTGCTGCCATCTGGCGGAGGAGGTTTGACGTGTTCTCGTTCGTGGAGTACGTGACCACGCCTACAAGAAGCACCGTCGGGACCAAAACGGATACGTTAGCGTCAAGATGTAGACGCACCTGTGAGTCCGATATAGAGGTTGGGGAAATATTCCAGCAAACGCTGCGCAAATTCTGGAGAATCAGTGAAACAATGTATGTGGATCTGTGAGGCGACATGTCAGTCTCTTCACTCGGATGTACGCGGTAAAGTCAAGCTCGCTCACCTTGTGGTCCTTTGGTACTTCTGCTTTCAAAATTTGTTCCGTGTCATCGTCCGCCTCCCGGGTATGGATGGTGAGAGGCTTCCCCAAGCGCACTGCGTGCCGAAGTTGTCTTGTGAATACAGCCTTCTGTTGCTCCCTTGGAGAGTTGTCGTAGTGATAGTCCAATCCCATTTCTCCCCACCCCACGCATCGAGGATGGGTCATTGCTTCTAGGCTGCATCGCGGTCAATCCATAGTATCCACACCGACGAATCAGCTACGCACATGTCCCTTTCTACCTCGTCGGTGTAGTGTTTCGCTTCATGGCTACGTGTACCAGTGAGTCAAATGCAAGAGGGTAGCTGCGCGGACTCACGGATGAACACCTAATCGAACTCTCACATGAGCAATATCCGCCGATAGAAAGGCGATCTCGACGCACCCATAACGAACCAATACTCAATTCCACCCCAGTCCTTCTCGCGCCCTTCCGTTGTTAGCGCAGAGTCTGCGATCTCCCTCCACACCTTCTGCACCGGCGCCTCACACCACACATCCACAATAGCCTCTACCTTGTGGCCCGCATACGTACTGCGGACAAAGTCGAAGATCGTCTCGTGCTTCCCGTCCTTGTACTTCTGGCGATACGCGGCGAACGTAGACACGAGGTGCGTGTGTGTGTCGACGATAGGCGTCTGCGTCCCCGAGGCGTGCGACGGTAAGATGAGGGACTCTTCGCCCGGTCCTTTCTTCTTGCCCATTTTTCTCCTAGGGATGGTTGCTGTTGCCGCAGAGAAAGATCGGCGGAAAAGGATACGGCGCCTAGGCGCGGAAAGTGCTGAGAGCTTACAGCAGCGAGGAAGGCTTGCGGAAGAGACGGAACGGAATGACATGGTCGCTCTGCGGGAAGATTGTTGACAAAGTGTAATAAATGTTGCTCCTGTAGAGCTTCAACGGTTCTGCAGGGCTGGACGTTGACATGTTCAGCTTGGTAGCGAACATTCAATATTCAAGGGCTGTGGTCAGGAGTTGTGAAGCGTGTAGTCGTTGCAGTGATGACAATTTGACCTTTGGTCAAGTCTCAGTTTGGCAAGGCAAAACGCACAGTGAAATAAACAATGACATTAGTTAGGTCGACTAGACGACCTGTAACAGCGTAACAAGCGTGAAAATGCGTGATACATTATGAGCATCAAGAATGAGACATGAGCGCGAACATAAACATTATGACGTGACAGCAAGTGCAAGAGTCCGACGTGCGAATGCGAGTGTAGCAGAGCGAGCAATCCGTGAGCAGCGACAAATGAAACGAGAAATCCGAGAAGACCTCCAAACAATACGAAAGGAATGAACATACGCGTCATGCACGCGCGGCGAGCAGCGCACGGAGCTCGCTGATGCAGTCCGAGCACCGCGCATGCACTTCCCGCGCGTTATCTAGCAACGGCCGTATGTTCTCCGGCGTCAGGGAGAGGGAGAGTTGGGGATCGGCGTTATGCTCCTGGAATGCCGGGGCCAACGAGGGTGGCGGAGCAGAGCGCACCGAGCCCGTCAACAATACTCTCCTCCCATGAGTCCCACGACCAGATGATGTCCTGTGGGGACTGGCACCCGAGCGTGCTTTCGTGTCTGCACCCTTCGCCTTTGACTGCGAGCCGCGATCGCGTTGGTCAGCTTCTGACGACTCGTCGACATTTGAAAGTCGAGTGGGACGGGTGAACGTCGGTAAAGGGGGTTGCACTGACGTTACCGATACTTGGGACCGCGATGGCGCAGGTGCAGGCGAATCACCCCACAGCAACAGCGATGACTGCGATGTTGCTGCGCCTTTCTTCGGGGTGACGGTCCCCCCACTCTTCGCTGTGCCCGGGAGATATGGGTAGCGCGACTTGCGGCCGCGAACTGTCGCTGTACCGTCCTTAGACATGCCAAGCGCCTTCGCTGCGGCATCTAAATCTTCCACAGACTCGACCCGGTCCCAGTCCTCTTCATCGTCAACAGTCAAACGACTGCCCAAGTCGGAGCCGCTGCTCGATGAATGCAACATGTGCTTCGGGATATCAGGAACAGCATCGGCGTCGGCGTCAGTGGGCGACGATTTGTTCTTCTGTGAGAACCGGAAGATAGACGCGAGAGAGGGCCGCCGTGGAGACTTGTGGTGCGGAAATGCAGCAGGGTGACTGAAGGGAGACGAAGCACGTACGGAAGACACAGACTCCGGGCCAGTGCTACCTTTGCCCCGGCGTCGCTGCGATTGTCCGGAGCGCGACTTCTGCGAATGACCATCTAAGGACGAATCCGCACTAGCAGAAGCCGACGAAGACTGGAACGGAGGCGGATGGCGGCGGTGCTGATGGCGCGTCAGGGACCGGAGCATATCCCTCAGACCACTCATGCCGAGCCTGCTACCGCGGCGTTTCTTCGATGGGGACGAATTCTGAATCGATTCCTCCGAGGGGAGTGTGATGGTACTGCTCATGGGGTCTCCCCATCGCCAATTGCGGTTAACTGTCCCTTCCTCCGGAATTTGCAGGTCCGTGAGCATTGACGGCGAGGAATCCTGCTTGTGAAGCATATCGCGCAGCAACCACAATTGACGTTGGCTCAGATCATTGCGCCCTGTAGAAGCACGCCATTCGGGATTCGGTGGAGAGGCTAGTGGTGGACCAGGAAATGAAATAGAGAACGGCGGTGCGGATTCGTCGCCAGCCAGAGTAACCGCCCGTTCTCGACTCTTCCTCCCATTCATAGACTCGACCGGAATATCATGTGCAGGAGCTGAGGTAGTCGAGTGCGGTGGAGACATTGGGGTGGGTGTTCCGCCTCCCAGTTCTATGAGTAGCTCCGCACACTCCCAGGAGATCTTGTACTTGTGGTCTATGGAATACAATGTAGAGGCAAATTGCTTCATCGGATGTGCAGTACCAGGGGTTGGGTTCGTATTTGACCTTGCTCGAGAGCCCGGACGTGGTATACTGAAAAAAGCGGGGGATGTGGCGCGTGTGGGCGGATGAGATTCGATTACTATGGCTTGTGCTTCCTGAACCAGCGTTTGATAGATTGACTGAAGTTCTTTCAGTTCTGTTTCGTACGTTATCAGCCCCATTGACTTGGAAAGACGATGCAGTAGCACTCACGCTCGACGCCGGCGGCAAAGTCTCGCACCATACCCAGGTCCCGCTTTAATCCAACTTGCGCTTGGCTGATTCTAGCAGGAATCTTCAGGTCTCCGAGTGAGTTCCTTCGGAGTACTGCGATACTTGCAGTCGTCGGCGGAGGAGGGTGTGCAGAACGACCAAGAGAGGCAGATTGTGGCGAACCCGGCGACTTCTTCGGGGAGGATCGAGGCGTCGTAGGTGATGGAGAGGATACATTGGTCAAGTCTACAGACGGGCGAAGAAGAAGAGACTCGATGCCAGAAGTCGCGGCATCTGACGCAAGAGCCAGGTCATTGCGATTGGGTTCACGGGGTGGAGAAGGTGGCTGGAGTTCTATAGGTGGAAGGAGATGTGATGGCATGTTAGGCGTGGTCGTCGATGCCGCCGGTAGTTGTGGAAGTGCCGCTCGTGGAGACCCTGATGACCCTGGATGTTCGTCTTCAACCGTACTCTTTGTCCGTTTATGTCTTCCCGCGACCAGGCTGATCCGCCGCACACCGCCCATGAAGCTTCGATGGCCATCCTTCTCTTTCTCTTTTCCCTTTTCGTTTCCGGTACTCTCGCGGCTGACATCGTCAGTACTTGTGGAGAACGTGGAACGTGAGGCGCTACGTCCCACTGTCATAGTGCCGTGAGACGCCTGTCGCAGAGGGAAGAGTGGTTTTCCGGATGAAGGAACTTGCATCGACGCAGGCCGCCGGGGCCTTCGAGGAGACGGTGGTGGCGTTCCCTCTGGAGTGGACCCGGAACCTGTAGTGCTTGGATATGATGAACCCAAAACGATCGCATGTTTCTTGCCCGGCTTCGTCGGTGAGTCGAGTGCAGAGGAAAACACCTTCAATCGGCCGATGCTCCGCTCGTGTTTCAGCTCGCCTTGGTCGGGGACGGATGGGACATCAGGCCCGTTGCCGCCAGTAGGCCGAAAAAACCAACCGGGCGATTTGCTCGAAGATGACGGGGAATGACTGTGCGAAGTTGAAGCGCGTGGGGTCACGTCCTTGCTTGAGTCCATTTCGTCTAGCAAGACCTCCGCCGGCCCTGTACTCACACGCTTCTTGCGGGCTCCCCACTTCTTCACCGAACCGATGCGGGACAGTAGAGGTGTCTTGGTCGGTTCTGCGGGCGGAAGCTCCTGGAGGACGGGGTCGGGAGAGGGTGGAGGCGGGGGTGACGGCAGAGAAGTCCGATCTATCAGCTCGAAAACATTATGGTCCGGTGGACGCGACTTCTTGCGCAAGCGGCGTCTCTCTCTATGAATTGGAGGACTCGGTGGCCGTGGCGGTAGCATCCCGAGCGCTGAAGAGCTACCGGCCCTCAGCGGAAGATGCGCGACGGAGGAATATGTTGCAGACTCGCGTCCAGATGGGATAGAAAAGACGGACATGGTGGGAGATCGGGGGAATGGCTCATTCAGTGCAGATGGAAGAGGAGGAACCGGTGGGGGAGGTGTGTACTTTGCAATCGCGGCCTTGCGAGATCGCGCCGTGACGGTCTTGTCTTCCTCCTGGTCCGCAAAGCCCAAGCCATCCTCTTCGTCCGAAGACTCCCACGTCATCCCCTTGGCCACCTCAAAATCATCATCCCAGTTCTCTGGCTCTTGAGAGACGCGAAGGAGCTTTGAAGGAGTGCGCTGATGTCGCGGTCGAACCGGAGAGTCGGCCTTGTCCTCAAAGTCGTCGTCCCAGTTCTCTGCCTCGGGCAACGCGTGCTTGGGCGGAGAAGACGGGCCTGGCTCTGCCCAGTCTTGCAGACGTGCTTGCGTGAGGTTTGAGGCGTACCCAGAGATATCTTCAAGCTTGGAGATGGACGATTTTGATCGGCGTGATGTCGTTGAGTTGGACCAACGCGGCTCTGCGGCGTCAGGATTGCGAGCTCTCGAGCGCGTCCCGGTGTCACTGGCTTGCTGAAAGACAAAGTCCTCATCCCAGTTCTCCGCAGGGGCTGCGTAAAGAGAAAAAATGAGTTGGGGAACCGGTGAGGCCACGTTGTCGCGTGGCACGCTGTCAGGCGACTCACCGGCCGGATGAACTGCGTTGAGAGCGGTCATGCCGCTGTCTTAATATCATGAAAAGCGACAAACGTCGCGTCGTCGTGGTGTTTGGAAAGAAGTCGTGAAGGAGGATGTCAAGTTGAAGGTGCTGGAGGAACGAATTATTGAAGCTGCCCTGCAAACCCTGCCTACTTACGTAATCGGGTACTGATTTGTCTCGCTTGCAAGCTGCCTTGTTCCTCCATTTGTTCTCTACCACTATTTCTACTACTCGGCGACTGGCAGGACGACTTGATAGGACCGCAGTATCAAATACTTGCCAAGGTGCTGGTTGACCGCCCACGACAGTCAGCGGAACTAGGATTTGTTCCGCAGTCACATCAGTGCAGCTCCTACTGTCCAACAGCTCACCTCGGGCGTGACGATACATTTGACGTTACTTGGAGGATGAAGCCATTCTATATTGAAACCCGGTGATATTATTCACTCCGCTGTGGAGCTCACGTTGGGCGCCATGTCCTAGACTCGGAGTCCTCTTGCAATTCCTCTGTGCGGGTGAACCACAGATACTCATGCGAATGCGTGCAGGTGGGTTAGTTAGCGTCAAGTAAGGTCACACTCCATCGATTGACTGCCTTGACGTGCCAGTGAAATTTCTCGACTCGCTCAGCAGGACGGTAACACACAGGTCGATCTCTCTACGGCTCTGAGCGACGACGACGGACAATGGAGCTTGACTCGTTCAAATCAGTAACGCCGGCTGCGCAGCACTTGGTGTCCTACTTCCTTCTTCGGCCTGCTACGGTATCTTTGAGCGAGCGAACCCACTTTGACCCACGCCCATGGAACGTGATGCCCTTCTTCTCTCCACTTCAGCGCTTGTGGTGTTGTGTAGGAGGGGGCGTGAGCAACCGCCCGTGGCCCCTCATAAGATTTGTCTTCGCTTCGCATTTGTCCTCCACGAAACGATGTCTGCACCGCCGGATCTAGTGATGCACAATGAAAAGGGTGCAGGTGAGTTGTCTAGTCCGATATGTCCTTTGTCATTGGTTAACCATATGACAGACGACCAAACGTACGAAGGTAACTTACAGCAGAACATTTTCCCATTGGAACACCCTCCTCAGAGCTCATATAGGCCTGGAATACGTCGACCCATACATCAAGTGGTGGGCGGTGTACTTGAACAAGGCTCGACGATACGACACAGACCTAGCCGACGATTGGAAAGGGAATGCTGATGGGATCCTGATCTTTGTGTGTTGCTCCATCTATCACGCGGCAAGCTTCTTACTCATCTGTCTATGACAGACCGGTCTCTTCTCTGCGACGGTAGCTGCATTTATTGTAGAGGGTTACAAAAGTTTGCAGCCGGACTCGGCAGCCGATTCGGCGCAACTCCTTGGCCAGATATCTCAGCAACTCGCTGCTCTGTCCAATGGCACCCACCTACCGCCGCCTACCATCCCACAACCATCATCGTTCCAGCCAAGTATCGCTGCCATCCGCTTCAACGTTTGCTGGTTCCTGAGCCTGACATTCAGTCTTTCATGCGCACTTGCTGCGACCTTGATGCAGCGTTGGGCACGCAAGTACCTGAGGTCCACCCATTACTCCCATCCCAACTCCCAAATACGCGCTCAGATCCGGACGTACAAGTTCGAAGGTGCGAGGCGGTTCGGTATGCTCACAGCAATGGAAACTATTGTTGCTGTTCTGCATCTTTCCGTCCTTGTATTCTGGATCGGCCTTATCCAATTCCTCTTCACCATCAATGACACCGTCGCTCTGGTGATCATGGCCTGTGTCGCTGTGGGTGGGGCCGCCTATGTCGTCCTCACCGCGCTTCCTTTTTTCTTCCATGATTGTCCATATTCGACTCCACTGCAGGCGCCGGTGACGCTTCTACTGCGGGCTATCAGCATCATCGCCAAACCTATCGCTGCAGTGCTTTCGCCAATGTGTTCCTGCTTCTGCACCTTTCACCGGTGGCTCGAATTCACCACACGCGTGATGGAGTCCATCGAACACCGGCCATTGTCCGAGATTGTGATGTCGCCGACCCGCAAACTCAACCTCCAATGCGCGGCGCTTGGCTGGACCCTACGCTCTTTGACCGACACTGACCAGTTCGAGGCATTCCTCGCCGATGTGCCTCAGCTCCTGTGCTCGACCAACGCCGGCAATGACGCCAAGCTTATCATGACATACCTCCTGCGGATTCGGAGGCTACGGCTCGGGCGACGCATCACTTCCCTCTTGTATTCGTGCACTACCCCGGACTCTGCTACCCTCGCCGACTCGGTGCGGCAGAGCCGTGCAGTAGTGTGCATGCGCGCGATGTGGTACCTCATGAAGTATCTCGATCTCACCGCGCTCACCGCGCCCGACTACCTCGTCACGCAGCACTTGTTCACGCTCTTCGGTGAACGGATCGGGGTCATACTGAACGCCATGAAGACCGACGCTGCTTCATCCGTCGCGGTCGCGGCGCGTTGCACAGCGGCTCTCACTGTGCATGCATGGCGCCCCATCTCGAAGGGGTACGACCGGGCACTGCTCGAGACCCTCGTGGATGTGCCGGACGCTCTGCATGGTTGGCACCAGAATTCGGAAGACCTTCTCATCATACACGTCATGGGATTCATCGAGGGTGTCCTGCCGCATCTTCCTGCCGTGTCAGACGAGGTCGTGTCGCTGGTGAGGGACACCTTGCGCGACCTGCTCATCGGACTCAATATGGCCGGCGTGTCGCCTGAGATCAAGACCACATTTTTCGGGCTGTATGGGGAGCTGCAGCAGTTGGTGAGCAACGGGGCTTCGTCAAGCTGGCAAACGACCGACGGAGACGGGTCTCGGGCATGCTCACGGCCATCCGATCAGTCATGCGGCAGTGACGTCATGCTCTCTCCTTACGCCGCCTTGCAGGAGATGTTGAGCCCCATATACGTTGCTTTGTCGACGGACGATGCCTCTGTCGCCGCCCAGGCGACGTCCAGTTCCCCCATGCCGCCCACGCTGTCTCCCCCCCCTCGCATGCCGACGAACCCCCCCGACCTCACCGACTACCTTCCCTACGTCTATGGGGCCCATCCGGAGCGAAGCGGTGAGTTGGGAGTCTGACTCGGCGAGAAGTTGGAGTTATCGTGATGAAATGCTCACTCCCTAATGCCTATGGTATAATCTACATTCAAAACACGCCGACTAGGTACTTACATCGCAGAAGACTACATGGGTATTTACTCGCAGCAATCTATTCACCATGCCCATTTACACGCTCATCAACTGCTGGATGCCGAGCGCCGAGCGCTGAGAAATAGCCGACGACTTCTGACGCGTGTGAGAAGGTGTGAGATTACGCCGGTCGCAGCCACCGGTCGCACAACAACTTACTCATGTATTCAGTCAAGTGGCCTTCTAGTCATGTGTTCACCTTCTTCCTGACCACCTTCCCAGGGCTGCTCTAATATAAGGGACGGAGGCCCGCTAGAGCGCAATGCACACGACCGTTGCTCACCACCACCAACCCTTGCGATCGTCGGCGACATGTTTGCATTCAGACACCAGCCGCTGAAGGCTCTTTATTACACCTACGTCCTCATCTCACTTCCCGTCCGATTTCCCTACTGGGTGCTTGTATCCGCGCTCCCAGCATGGCGCCCCCGACGCTCGTGGACGCTGAGACGCGCAGTGATGATACGCTTGGTGAAGCTCTTCGTGGACACGGGCTACGTGGTCGACCTCAACCTCTCGCGCGTCGACGCCAACGTGAAGGCCAAGCACCCTGAGCGCGTCGGATTTGTGTGGGTGGACGCTGTACCGGCTGAGCTTGTAGCAGGAGAAGTCGCCGGGTGTGCCAAAGTGAACAACATTTCGCCGGTGCGGGTGCCGGGCTATTGGTACGGGCAGCGCACCGCGGACGGAGAGTGGGGGCAGCGGGCTGAGCCAGACGAGAAGGTGCTATATGTGTTGCACGGTGAGTTAGCCTCTGTATCTTTGATTGTTTTTAGCTGATATATGTAACTAGGCGGAGGGTACTTTGTGAGCATCGAAGTATATTTTCCCCCATTTGTGGATCTAACATGCACTGTAGGGTGGTTCCGGCGCTCCGGACGGCTTGGGCGTGCCCTCAATCGTGAACGGAATTCTCGCTAATTGCAAAGGCTTGTTCCGTCGTGCATTTGCCCTCGACTATCGTCTCTCATCCACCGCCCCCTTCCCTGTCGAGAACCCCTTCCCTGCCGCCCTCATCGACGCGCTATCCGGGTACCGCTACCTCGTCGAGGCGCTCGGCTTCTCCCCCGACAACATCGTAGTTGAGGGCGACTCGGCCGGCGGCCACCTCACCATAGCCCTGACGCGCTACCTGATCTCCACAGGGCTCCCGGGCCTTCCGCCGCCTCACGCGACGATCCTCCTCTCGCCCACCGCTGATTGGGCTTGCACGCACGACACAGACAAGAACTGCTCCATGGAGCGCAATTACGCGACCGACTACGTGTACCCGATTCTCAAGGGCGGGTACACGGCGCGCGCACTCACCGGCGCGTTGCCCCCAGATGCGATCTACAGCAATGCGTATCTGTCGCCCGCGTCGCTGAAGATCGCAGAGCCTGCGGGTCTGTTCAAGGGCTTCCCGCCGACATACATCCTCGCGGGTGGCCTGGAACACACGCTGGACGGCATGATAACTCTCCGCGATCGAATTGTAAACGATTGTGGGACGGAATGCGTGAAGTACATGGAGTACGAGGACGCGATGCACGACTTCCTCGCTCAGGAGTGGCACGAACCGGAGAGAACGCAGGCTCTGTTGGATATCCAAGAGTGGCTTGGGGATGTATTTAATGTTTGAGGAAGCTAGCTCGTGACACCTATTGCGCTGGATAACGACTGTAGGTCTTCAAATTGCCGAGATCAGTGTGCAGACATTCGTTCATGTCACGGATCATCCAACAGGATTATAGCTCATATGTTGCCCATTTTCGTGTGTTTCAAGGTTTCTGCTATACTTCAATGCAATAGAAGAGACGGCAGGATTCGAATCATTACCGGCCTGCGCCCGCGTGAGACTTATTCGGTTTTGGATGTCCTGGACGCATAACGTGAGCATCCATGTGCTTCGCCATCCGGTAATAAATATACGTATCTGCTTGGTGTCTAACCCCGCCGGAGAAGATGGAACGTGCTGCGGATGATGCACACATTGGTGTCCACAACCTGCCGGCGGCGCTAGATCTAGCCGACGCCTTCTGTCGACCTTCTGTTGCGACGGGGTGCAGGCTTGGCTGTCCAAGAAACGGCAGCTCAGCAGATGTAGCTCAGCCTTCCAGACGGACTGCATATCGAAATGGCCCTAGCGAAGACCGCTTTGCACAGCTTCACAGCTGGGATGAGGTGACAGCTACCCGACCCTGTGCACTCTCATTCCTCGATGCCGTACAAAGTCTCGGTCGACCGCATTGCCTCGCTCGTTGACGCCTGCCGTCTAGCTATATAATGTCCTCTGCCACGCAGCACTGGTGATCATTTCAGATCGTCTTCGCAATCGTAAGCTCGATCATCAACTATGGTCCTCTCTCTGTATGGCCAAGAGGTCAGCCTCGGAGCGGTCGTTGGCACTGAGCTCTTCCAGGCAAGTACACTATTGGCCCTCAACATCCGTCGCCTCATCATTTTCATCATCTTCACAGGAAGAGCTTAGTCCCCTCCACCCCACCCTGTCCGTATGGCTGCGAAACATGGCACGCCTCTGGGATATGATTGAGCACCTACGCCAGCTCGCCCTCTCCACACCAACGGAGCACCGCCGTCCGCTCCTGCAGCAGGTGACCGCGCTGCGCGCGTCCGTCATGAAGCAACAACAGCACTACATCTCGTTCACCCATCTGACGGAAGAGTACGCGGATCGCTACCTGCACGATATCTCCGACGAGATCCAGTCGCAGAGCGCCTTCCTTCAGACCCTGGAGCGGCGCCTGCAGCAGGCGAAGTCCCTGCGCGGCGAGGTCGTCGATCTCATCAAGTCGTTTGAGAAGGAGACGTGCGGGAACTTGAAGAGCGTGCGCGCTGCAGGTGCGTTGCCACGGGCTGCTTCTGTCGCTAAGGCACGACTGACGCTGTGGTTCGCAAAGCGCGGGCGGTGCCATTGCCTGACGACACGCCGGTGTTCGAGGCGCTCGACGGCTTTCTCTGTGGTATACGCGCGTGCTATAAGGATTTGGACAGGTTCTGGATCGGCGAGGTAAGGCGTGTGTCAAAGGCATTGAAAACCTGTCGTGTGGAAAGGGATGAGGTCGATCGCTGGAAGGACATTCAGTTGGGTCTACGGACAGCTCTCAATTTTTCAAAGGTGAGGTTCATGAAAGAGATGACGACAGCCCTACTCACCGACGATCCAGGATAACCCCCCGGATCCTGTCGTCCAACCCAACCGCCGAAAGCCAGGTGGAAGGGATGTCATGGTAAGATATCTGCACATTCGTCTCTCCAACATTTTGATTAACCATCAATTTCACAGGACGACCTCGGGAGCATTGCCGTCGACCTCGTGCCCGTGATGTATGCAGCCGACTCGAAGCTAGACGCCGTCCGCCTAAGCGCCACAGCCGCGCTCCTCAAACCCGCCCGTGTCATATCCGTGCACCAGGCAAAATTTGGCCTCCAGAGGAACGAACAGGGCTGCTTAGGCTTCATGCAAGACTGCGTCGGATATGGAACCAAGGTTGTTGCAATCTGCACGTCATTCCTCTTGCGACCGCTGTTTGCGCGCACATGGGATTCACAGGACTTGAGATCGAGGGCGCGTGCCATAGTCGATGCCGAAGAGAAGACAGTTCTATCACTCGTTGCCTCCGAGCAGCATGGCGCAGGTTGGTCTAGCCGCCCTGTCATCGGCCTGTCCATCTGACCGCGCATTGCAGCTGGGGGAAAATACGATCGTAATCTCCGGAAGATCGAGTTATTGGCACGCCAGATGGAAACGGCTTGGGACGAGATGCTCAACCGTGGCAGGAGACACATTTTCTCCCTGTTGATCGGTACGCCGGATAGGGAATGTCCCGACTACTCTCTGGAAAGACTAGTGCGGTCGTTGCGAAGCTGGACGAAGGAAAAAAAGGCACTTGGAGAACTGATAAAGACAGTACGACCGTTCATAGTGTAATGTACATCCAAGACTGAGAAGACCGTCGTGTCGGCTAAGGATACAATGGTGAAAGTCAAGGAGGTGCTGACCCGGAGCTAACAAGAAGAGCGCTTCAACAGAACGTATGGTGCCAGGATGGAGGACTTTCAAGTACGCCTGCGTTTCAGGATTGGCATGCTGCCCACAGTCTGCAAACCTCCTTCGCTGGCGATGAAAGTCTCAGCATTAGTACCAGCCTGAGGATCGGGAGCCATCAGTGGTTGTGCCGGAATGTCCATAGTGAAGAAGTCGTATGCTGCGAAAGTCTTGAGCTCAGAGATCTCCTTAGGGCTCAGTTGACGAGAAGCAGATAAGCCGCCGCTAGTCGAAGCTGATGCCGTTGCGGCCCGTCTCCAGGCCTCCGTGGCTTGCCATTCCATCTCACGCAATATTCCGTGACGATGCTTTAAGAAGTGCTGTGATGCATGGAGTGGCACGTGGAATCTAAGACTCAAGAGGTCAGATTTAGCATCTCTTGTCCTATAGAGTGGAGATTACCTCCCACCGATGTGGTTCAGAATCAAACGTTCTGCGCCCCAGAGCCCAGCGCATTCGCCAGCTTGTACTGGCGTGGAATGGCCGTGCTCGTCTGTCTTGCTCTTCACAACGGCTTGAGAGCGCTTCGCCGCAAGCTGTGAATCTACGTGTGCAGGTATGAAAGCGTCCGTAGCTTCGTGTATGAGAAGCGACACTCGACCCGGCGTGGAAGTGACGAGAGGCGTGAGGGCAGATGCTGACGATGTATCGCCCAAGACAACGAGTTTTCTAGGCTGTCGAGGGTACGGAGAAGAGACAACAAGTTCCGGCTCGTGCATAACATAACCAATGCAGGGATCTGGAGGTGGAAGGGATTTTAAGTGTGCTATGGTGACGAGAAGGGAGGAAGTTACCTCGATGGATGATTGGCCCGGCTTGGACCCGTATCTCGCCTCGTTGACTCTTGACAATAGTGATGTCACGCCAGAAGCCGTCCTGGTCACAGAGGAGATCGCGGCCTCGTCTCTCGCTCGGATGCAGAACTTCTGCTGGCTCGCAAGGCGTTCTCGCGTCAGTGGGCACGAGGAGTTCATGCACGGCATAGCCGTCTGCGGTACGCGTGTGCGTCAGAGAGAGGTTGCTGCGGACGAAGGCTCTCAGGCCGGCCGGACCGTATATGTTGACCTTGGGCTGGGAAGATATCAACGAATCAACCTGTAGAGAACTCCAGCGAAACTTACTGCACGCGTCAAAGAGACCGGCGAGTCCGGATACAGAATACCGAGCACGTTGCGAAGGAGAGTGATCAGGCCCATAACATGGTCCGCTGGAGCCACGAAGAGAGGTTCAGCACAATTCGGCATAAGAGTTCCATTACGCGCACCGTGCATATGGGTGATAAATATATTATCGACTCTGCTCACCTTGAGGGGCGCTCGCTGATTATTGAGTCTCGAGGGCTGCAAAACGAACTGTCGCAAGGTGCCTTCCGCACAGTCAACCACTGAAGAGACGAGCCACGTTTGCCGGTGTGAGTCTATCCACGGGGTGAAGCGTGATTGCACATACTCCAGAGAGATCCATTTCCTACCACGTCAAGAACTAGACTGGAGCAGTTGCGAGTTTCTGAGGGTCCGCCGCCGCTCGACGTCCCCAAGAAAGTGACGCTCATCCATTGCGACATAGTATGCCGTAGTTGATGTTCACAGGAAGCTGCGCGACCGTCGCGGTCGAAACGAGGCTCTGAAGTGGACGCAGTGGAAGACGATGAGGTCCAGGCCTCAATAGAACCGAGTATGAGCCTAGCGGGCAACCTATGCAAGGCGAGAAGAATAACGGCGAGGAAGTCAAGAGCAAGTGGAAGTGGCTGTCACGGTGGTCGTGAGAACCCATGAGCGAGGTGCCGGACCGCGGACCACTGCATTCCCACGATCGGAGTACGCGCGTCGCGTCGCGGACCACGCGGCCTCATATCCTCCGATTCCTCCTGCCCGTCCTTCCTCCTACTCTTCCATACTCCTCCTCTACTCTACGTACTATGTTCTTGACACGCTCAGAATACGGTGAGCTGCGATGAACATCCAACGAGGCTTATGTCGGCTCACGCATTGTGCTAGATCGTGGAGTAAACACCTTCTCTCCAGAAGGGCGATTGTTCCAAGGTGCGTGTCAAGACCTGGGCAGGCCGCATCAGAGTCTAAACTATAGCAGTCGAGTATGCTATTGAGGCGATCAAAGTGAGTTATCTTGTACCCCACATCATCGCAAACTTGACCTCCGTCTAGCTTGGTTCAACAACAGTGGGCATCCGCACACCCACCGGTGTCGTCCTCGGTGTAGAAAAGCGTGTCCAATCGCCCCTATTGGAAGCCTCCTCCATAGAGAAAATCATGGAGATCGACACGCACCTTGGCTGCGCCATGTCCGGCCTCACCGCCGACGCCCGGACCATGGTTGACCATGCACGCGTCACCTCGCAGAACCACGCATTCACATACGACGAGCGCATCAAGGTGGAAAGCGTAACGCAGGCGGTGTGCGATCTTGCGCTACGGTTCGGAGAGAGCGTGCACGATGAGGATGCGATGATGAGCCGGCCCTTTGGCGTGGCTCTCCTGATCGCTGGTATCGACGAGTTGGGGCCACAACTGTACGTGCGAGTCCTGTGAGCGTGGTCCGAGTAGCTGAGTGTGACTTGCTAGGTACCACACCGATCCGTCAGGGACGTTTGTGCGGTATGATGCCAAGGCGATTGGGTCGGGATCTGAGGCTGCACAGAGCGAACTCCAGGACAAGTGGCACAAGGTACATCTAGCTCCCAGTCTTATTTCACGGTTTTTCTAAACGGGGCTATAGCAAATGACCATCCCCGAGGCTCAGAAACAAGTCCTGCGCGTTCTGAAACAAGTCATGGAGGAAAAGCTTGACCAACACAACGTCCAGCTCGCACAGGTCGGTTGCCTGTCTCTCTCTGTTCGTCTACAGCAATTGACGAAGCAAACAGGTCACAGTAGATAAAGGGTTTGAGATTCTCGACGAGAAAACCCTAAAGGAAATCATCGACGATATGTGAGGCTGATAGTAACGTAGACCGTTTTCTCCCGCCTCGGCGGGCGCAGTGTACCATCAAATCTCTCTTCTCTGGTAACGATAGCAGCAACTCAAGTCATTGATGTTTATCAAGATCAAAGTCACACCATCGGGCTTGCAGCAAAAAGAAGCTATTTCGCAATGCATGAGATTCAAGTTATGTACGAATATAAGACGAAGATATACTGCGATCGATGCCGCTGACAAGATATGGTGTATGTTCTACAATTACAAGATGCGATAATGAAGCAAGAGACAAGACGGAAAGGATTGTGCGGGTGATGGGATCAAGATACCAAGCAGTCAAGACAAAACAACATTTTTTTGGCGACGCGTCACCTCAGTTGCATAGATCGAAGCTCAAACGCGCTTCAGTTTTTCGAACGGAATGCAAGCCGCTCCATCTAAAGCGCACGGTTTCGAGCGCGTCCTGTTCGTGACGCTAAGCTCAGCGACGTGCCAGAACGCGTGGCGGCAAAGCAAGCATACCCGAACATACGTCCACACGAATTTTGCTTTCCGACGCGCACTGCTTGCGGCAGACGACCGGGACGCGGAAGAGGAAGATGAAGACGACGAAGTCTCGCTGTCTGTCGGCGATGACGCGACAATCTCTATCTCGATTTCCTCGTCGAAGATGCCCGCCGGCTGCACATTGCATATCAGGTGGCTGTTCGACGACGCTCCATAACGCATGTACGTACCAAGGCAAAGCTGGAGCGCGTTGGCAGGCAGGGCGGGGGGCTGAAGCGGTAGTCCACGGTTTTCTAGAAGTAGAAAGACAGTCAGAGAGTGCAGTGAGACGTAGACGCGTACACTTACCATGAGATAGTCGCTCTCAAGTTGCGGAGGGTAGAGTGGGCGGTGCGGGGAGAACGACGGCGACGACTTCGCGCGGCGCACGCGTATGGAGGGGCGGCGGCGGAGGCGGCGCGGCTGTGTCTGCGCCTGCGACAGAACATAGCTTATAGAAGGGAGCGTAGGATCGGCGGACCGCATACTGCTAGCACGAGCGTCGAAGGAGCGAGGAAGGCGAGAGAACGTGGTGGGGCGAACGCAAGAATGATGCCGAGCGCGCAGCTTTTATATGGGCTCTGCGCATGGCAGCAAGGCAGAAAAGTCCCGCGAGAGTCATCTCATATTGCCGTCGTCCCAGATAGGGAGAAGATGCCGCGAGGGCTCAGTTTGGAAGGAGTCAGAAGCGCGATATGGGCTGTTGCAGAGCCCGCTGCTGCCGCTGTGCCCACTGAAAACTTCCAAGCGTACCTGTGTGTGTGTGCGTTTCGGCGAGGCCGCCCGGCTGCGCGTGGGCTGCTCTCGTCACTTGGGCGGAGGGTGCGTACACCCCGCCATTGTTCTCCAGCTTGGTATAAGACCGCGAAGCTGTCTGCTTGATATCTGCAGATGTGGATCTGCAGCATCTGGTCATGTAGGCGTAGGAGGTGAGTATGCTCGCCCATTGTTCGCCTGAATTGGACGGAACGTATCCGGGATTCTGAAACTGTGCCTCAGAGCTACGAGATCATCAGCGAGGACATATAAACTCATAGCCGATCGACGTCAGCATATTCACCGGAGGCTCCTCCGCAACGAGACCA
Source organism: Artomyces pyxidatus (assembly GCA_022160305.1). NCBI lineage: Eukaryota > Fungi > Basidiomycota > Agaricomycetes > Russulales > Auriscalpiaceae > Artomyces > Artomyces pyxidatus. Next base: position 61,247 of record MU277238.1, on the reverse strand, counting down.
CCTGCGTAACGATGAAGATGTTGAGTCCCACGACCTGACTCGACGTAGCGAAAAGAGGATAGCTCCCCACACGTAAACGTATATCCATCAATCCATCGCGTCATATACAGCAATATCCACCAGCATGGATGTCGTCCCCGATGATCAAGCTGCCTAGTCATCTGCACATATGTGCAAGTTGCCATCTCCCGCGGTAGCAGTGAGTCATAGACGATAGCCCAGTAGGGAAAATGACATGCTTGCACTCGTCCAGGCCATCTAGCCACCCCGGAAGTGACACTTCACCTTCCGCAAACGTTACAACAAAGCCATCGCGATCACTGCGCGAACACTCTCCGCTGTACCACTCCCGCGGGGCGCGACGCACTGATCAGGCGCACAAAGACGAAGCCGCCGCCACGATACACCTGAAGCGATCGAGCGCCACGAATCAGAAGAGAGGCGCACCTGCAGTGATATTCAAATTCTGCCGTCATCGACGCCGAGGAACAATGGCCCGAGAACAATGGCGAGATCTATCGCGGGGGAGGCGATATGGCAGAGGCTGGTATAAAGTGAGTAGGAGGGCAGTCTCATGGATATGGTTGATTGAGGACGCACGAATGGATAACGAACACCCCCATGGTTCAACTTGGACCCATCTCCCGCTTCAACTCTGCATCTCCTTATCTCACCCACATGGCGGCCGACTTCCCTTCCCGAAGAGCTCACAGGTATGCACACAGTGAGAGATGTCTCAGCGTTGTAGAAGACATGTCGGAGTGGCGTTGGTTTGACCCCAAGTGTAAAAGTCCTCGGAGAATTGAGCCCTGAGGTTCGACCAAGGTTCGACGGTGCATGTAGAAGTCGGCGGTTTGCTGCCCCGTGCAAGCTTGTCTTGATACCATCGGCCTGATGGACGTTGATTCGACCGTGGTTGTTCTAGTTCTAGGGAAGGATCGATGTAGGTTGGGAATATCTGGCGAATATTTGGTGAATTAATGGTAAGCCTTTCTCGGCGTTTGCCGGGAGGGATAGGTAAACTTCAACACCGCGCCCACACTTATCAGCTGGGATGATCACAGCTAGCATCAGGAGCGTCGGAATCGACTCGGACTCGTATCGACTTCTACAAGACGAACCTCTAGATGAGTTTTGATTTCTCATATTTGAACTTACCTCTCACCACTTACCTCGGATAAACATCAGTGGACTCCATGGTATCCCCGTCCCGTTCCGCAGGACTCGGATATCAAGTTAGCGATCTTCCCACTCGATCTTAGGCAGCGGAACTTCGTACGAATGCTACTCTCGCGCGCCAAGAAAGGCCGATCCCCCTTCTCCAGATCTTGCATCTCTAGATCCCTCCCCATTCGGCAGCCTCCAGGAGCACCGCACAGCCAGGTCAGGCAGCGTGACACAGGGCAGAATTATTGAAGAGCGTCGAGGGCTGGGACGCCCGATGCCTTGCTTCATGTGACCGTTGAGGGCGGCGCGCTGCCGCCTAGCCTGAATCGCACACGACCTGGGTCTTGCGGCCTACAGCCACGCCATTAGCTGGATCATGGCGCTCGCTATTTCTGCGAAATGACGCCTCGTCCTTCCCACCTCCTGTCAAACCTTCAGGCGTGTGCACAAGGAGGTTCACCAAATCCGTCGAAAAGTATCGCTTAAGCTCTGCTTTCCTTCCAGGTTCGATCTGCAGTGCGCATATCGTGGATGCTTCCCTAGGGTTCTTCGGGCGCCTCACTTGGGCCTTTCAGGAGTCGGCCTCGCTCCAGCGCTTAAGCTTTCCACTCCGAAAGTTCTGGCTTCGCTATCGTGTCGATGACGATGGAGAGCGGAAGGGTCACCAGGCTATGGGCGTTCACTTTCAATATTGGCTACGCGCGGGCCGGGCGGCGCGGTGCTGTACTACGCCCACTCGTGCTCGCTGTTGAAATGTCCTGATCATGATTTAAATTGGCGTTCCCCCCAATATGTGGCGCGATCGTGAAACGCAGTCAGCGTTGTACGTAAAGGTACCAGGAATCCGAGTGCCTATAGTGGTGGATAATCTACAACATGTCCTCCTTCCGTTTCCACAACAGTCCATCGGACTGTATTGCGCTTCGCATGCGAGCGACCCTGGAAGAAGGCTCAACTTCAGGTTTGCTAAGTTCTTCGCTGTCTAGTTAGATACCTGCCTCTGTGCCTCGAGAAGCTGCAGCCGCCACCACGACGACATGTATGGGTGTCTGCGCAAGGTTCGTGTTTTAACCCTGCCTGCCGTGATTGACCTCTTATCATTTCCGATGTGAAAAGTGTTTCACATTGTGTTCCCTCGCGATTCATTTTGCAAGCCCTGGTCTCAAATTGCTAATGCGACTTGACCCAGATCCTTGGATGCCTGCGAGCCTAGTTGTCTTGATCGCGGAGAAAGGCAGGCGATACGTCGATGATATCGCACGTTCAGTCCACCCTAGAAGAGTTGTCAGTATCAGCGTCCGCCTCCTTGTTTCCTGCGTCCTGCCTCTTTTTCTGAAGGGTCGGTGTTTTGGCGTGCAAGAGATCGGTGCCGAGACGGTCGGAACCAGAGTTACCTCATCGAGAAATTTGAAATAGCTCCATCTGAGAAGCAAGCGTGTTTGTGCCGCTCGCTGCCGGGAGACGCCCTGATGCGGAGAGAAAATAACCATAGTGCAAACATGCACTTGCAACGCAGCGCAGCGGTCGCCGGCTGCACACGTGAATCACCAGGGGGCGGGGAAAGCGAGACATTTATCCCCGCGAACGACGAGACCTTCCATATAAGGGAGTGGCCAGCTGGGGATGATGCGGGGGTGCGGGGCGCACCGGGCGGGCCGGCGCCGAGAGAGCGGCGGGGAGGCACGTCCATTTTCTCCGGTCATGCGCGTGGGGTAGGCGTATATAAGGCGAAGCCCGCCAGAGGTTTCCCCCCAGAGCCTCCTTCCCTCCGCTCTTCGCCTCATCCTCCTTTAAGACAATGGCACTGGACATACAAGCCATCAAGACTTCCGTCTTCCAGAACAGTCGCGTCTATTGTACGTGTATTGCACTCCTCCGTCGCCACCGGCGCACCCGCTGACGGCGTGCTAGGGCTCGCGTTCATCGCCTACTGGGGGATATTTTTGTTCGGTTATGATACGTGCGTCATCCCTTACTCGACTGCTCGTTGACGGCACGATTGACCGCGCCCGATATGCAGTGGTATCGCTGGAGGAGTCGTCAACTCCAAGTACTTCCAGACCCAGTTCGGCATCATTCCTGCCGTCGGCAAACCCAACCAGCACCGTATTGACGATGTGTCCTCAAATGTCGTCTCTGTTCTTCAAGCCGGCGCCTTCTTTGGCGCCTTGGGCAGCGCGCCTGTCTCAGGTAAGCCCGTTGGGTCTGCTATTTACCACCTCGGACATCGCTCACCGTTTCGTAGCTTGGATCGGTCGGAGGTGGACCCTTCAGGGATATACCTTGATCTTTGCGGTCGGAGCGGTACGTGTCACTTGCTCATATCTTTCATCTCGTATCCTGACGTGTCCACCTATAGGTGCTCACAACCATCGCAGGCGGAACCGGGAACCGAGGGCTCAGTTATATCTACGCCGGTCGCGTAGTCTCGGGCTTTGGCATCGGTGGCATCTCTGCCGTAGCTCCAGCTTACGTTTCCGAGTGCTCTCCAAAGCACGTCCGTGGGCGCATCACAGGATTGTTCCAGATCATGGTGGCCTTTGGTGTGATGATCTCATACTTCATAAACTGTGAGTACCTGTGCAGATATTAAGCTCAGGCGCGCGCGATCTCATAAATCGTTCTGCAGTTGGTATAAGCGAGCACATTTTCAACAGCCCTGCGATCTGGCGCATCCCGTTCGGGTTCCAACTGGCACCCGCTGGAATCATGTGCATCGGGCTCTTGACCGTGAAGGTGAGACGCTCCTTGCTTCCCCTCTGAGCATGGCTCATTATTTTATCAGGAGTCCCCCCGTTGGCTGGCTTCCAAAGGCCGCTCGGAGGAAGCCTTGGCCAATCTCGCTTATCTGCGCAGGATGCACCCGGAATCCGATTACGTGCGCTCTGAGCTTGCTGAAATCGAAGCCGCTATCCGGGAGGAGCGCGAAGCCCGCGCAAACCTCGGTATCAAGGAAGCGTTCTTCGGAAAGGGCAATTTCATTCGTTTCGTTATTGCATTCTTTATCTTCTTCTTGCAACAATGGGGTGGGCAGAATTCCGTGAACTACTATACCCCGCAGATCTTCACCTCCGTGCGTCTTTCCTCAGCCTCCCTTATCCGCAATGATTCTGACCCACATTTAGATTGGTTACACTGGCGCGACAAACTCGCTACTCGCATCTGGTATTTACGGCATTGTCAAGGTGGTCGCTACGAGTCTCTTCATTTTCTTCTTCGTCGACTCCCTGGGCCGTAAAGCGTCGTTCTTCATCTCCGCCATGGGCATGGGTATCCTCTTCTTCATCGTTGGCGCACTCCTCAAGACATACCCGCCGCCTGCCACCCCCGTCGCCAATCCCCCGACTGCATCTAAGGCGATGGCGGCCATGATCTACATCTACGTGTGCTTCTATTCGATGGGATGGGGGCCCCTGCCCTGGGTATACGTCTCTGATATCTTCCCTACCCGGACACGGCACTACGGTTTGGCCACGGCCTCCGCGTCCCAGTGGTTGTGGAGTACGTATCGAATGATCGCGCGCTTGATAGCCGGCTAATCATATTTTGCAGACTTTGTGGTCTCAAAGGTCACTCCCACCATCCACACGAACCTCGGCTACAAGATGTTCCTGATGTTCGCGGCCATCAACGTGGGCGCGATGGCCACTTTCGCACTGTATGTCACTTCTTTGCCTTCGAACAGAACTTTACGTTGATGTCCTTTATTCCCTCTAGCATTATCCCCGAGACCAAGGGACGCAGTCTGGAGGAGATGGACATCATCTTCGGCTCGATTAGCGCCGAGCAGCGTGCCGTCAACATCGAGCGGCAAGAACGCGGTACGTCTCGCAGTAGTTATTCTTCCATTCCCCTGATACTAAGCAAACCGCGTATCTTTCAGAGTACGACCTCGACAAGAACGAGGCGACATCGGTGCGCTCCCTCGACCGCAAGGTCTGAAAAATCTTGCAGACATGATAGCTACATGTATCATCTACTTTCCACGGCTGCTTCGTCTAGGGCTAGTAACATCTCTCGCGCATTCCATCTGTGTATACCTGTGTGTAATATTATTTGACGATCTATCCACGCTTTCATGTCCCGTTTATGCAACCTGAGACCCGTGATCGCGTACAATATATGGCTCGATCTGACTTGGTCTCCTTGGCGGAGCACAGACCTCAAACACGTCTGAATCGCTTCGGGACCGCACACAGTTGCAAATATCGAGATCCGTCTGTCAGACCACCTCGGGCCGTCGATCACCTTGACAATTGTGGAGACGGAAGCATCTCCACCTGTCAGGCAGGCGCGGTCCGCCACCCGGCCCGCCCCCACCCCCCCTTCCTCCAGCAGTAAGTGCATAGTGCTCATTGGCATCACCTGCAGCATATTACAAGTACAGAATCACGGCCTCCGACGCGTTCACCGCGACCGTAGCCGCCCCGCCCTGCACCGGCACGCTCTCGAGTGCCGGCGTGCCCACGCCCGAGCAGTCCCCCGCGAACGTCAGCCCCCCGCCGATCGTGACCGCCGCGCCCTCGTCCACGCGCGCAACCGCGCTCGGCGCCGTCAGCCGCAGCACCCTGACCGTTCCACCCGCGTCGGGCAGGCCCTGCAGCGCAACGTGCGACACGGCGCGTGTGCCCGTGCCGTTGTAGTACGCCGAGTTCAGCACGAGCACGCGCAGCGGGGCACCAGCCGCACTGAACACCGCGTACGCGGCGAGCCCGCCCGTGCCGTCGTCGAGTGCCGCGAGCGCCGCGCTGTCCGTGCCGAGGAACTGCGAGACAAAGTAGGCGCCGTACCACGGCGCGCCCGTCGTGAAACGCCCCCAGAAGCAGTATTGCTGGAGGGGGGGTGGGTTAGAGGGGGGTACTATGTACGCAGGGAGCGCGGACTTACGCAGTTCCCGATCGTGCCCTGGTGGAAGTAGAGACGGTCGATGCCGTTGAGCGCGCCCTGGAGCACGTAGTCAACGATCCAGAGCGCCGCACCGAAGGTGGGGCTGATGCCGCCTCCGCCGCTGTTTCAAAGGCCGTGAGTTTGATAGACTTGGGTCGCAATGACGGCGACGGCCTACCTGAATTAGTTTCGCCGAGGAAATACGGCTTACCCTGGGCGTGGGCGGCTGCAGCCTCAGATTTGTATTGGCTGGTGTACGATACAATGCCGCTGTCAAGATATCGTTATTTGGACCCTCTATCAGAGCTCCGGAGCCTAGACGGGCGTACGAGTGGCTCATGAGCGATTGCAGGTTCGTGCTGGCACCTCCGCACGCGGACTGGGGGTACGAGTGCCCTGAGAAGGTTTTGGTGTGGTTGATAGCAGGCCCGAGCCTGGGAATCAGCCCTGCCGTGCTCCACGTAGGAAACTGGAGATAAACCGCAGCCTGGAACACTTGACCGAGCTTCCGAGCACAACATATGTGAGTAATAAGACTCTTATAAGAGTCAGTGCACCGCGACTTGCTCACAGAGGGAGCTAAGGCCGTCTGCCAAGCTTGCTGACTGGCTCCATCAGCAGCCGGACTCCATCCAGACGGAGGTATGATCGGAGATCCGCTCGCATAGACTAGATCCATTTCACTCGTGTTGAGTGCTCCTCAGAACATCCTTCTGTTGGGCACTCACACTCCGGCTCGTTTCCGAGTTCGAACGCCAAAAGGTTTGGGACTGATTTCTCGGCCTGTTTCGCGGCGAGCAGCGTATTCGTCTGGTTGTTCAGCTGTCGGTTGAGCCCGATGGTGACAGGGCCCTGCAACTGTGCAGCAAGAGTGAAGAAAGGAGGGCCATAAGTGAGTGAGTCGGGAGCGTCCGCCGACGAAGCTACAGTATAATTAACGCCGGCTGTCAGGGATGGGTCATATGTCGCGCGATCTCTATCCCATATACACCGTATGAGTCCGCCTTTAACACATAGACATTTGATAGACGTACTGAGTTGTTCCTCCGATGCGCACGGCTGGCGGTGTGCCGCGGAGCGACGCGAGGTGGGCCAGACAGTTGGTCGTCGACGTCAGCTGCATATATCCCGGGAACGCGAAGAACTCAAGGGAGAGGCTCAATACCCTAAGATCAACAGTGGGTGCGCTTGCTGGCGCCGTAGACGGAACGACAAAGCCGCTACAGGTCAATGAAGCGACTAGGACAAGTGTCCATATCAAGCGGACGGCGACGGGGTTCCACATTTCCTGCTCAGGGCAGATACATGCGGCTGAGCTGTTCAGGCGACTTTATATGCCTCGGGCAGACATTGCGGCCCGCCGTTGGAAGACCCCACCCAGCGCGTGATGCTTAGGCGTATGCCGTCTTCGATAGAAGCGGTGTCCTCACATGGAGAAAAGAGTGCACTTCGACGTGTAAATCACGTTTCCGACGTCCTTCCGACTCCAAATGTAGGAGTTTATGCGCCTAGCTGTGGTCAATATCAGGCCGGGTTCACAACGAGCTCGATCTACAAGGTGAATTTCGATTGTTCTGGCGCATACAACCAGGAAAGCTATACGCGCAGAGGTGAATTGAAACCTACTCAATGAAACTGTCGAAAACGATGATTCTGCTGCGCGTCCATACTTGTACCTGACAGGTAAAGGTATGGTGTAAACATAATATGGAGAGTAGCGTAGCGGAGAACTTGCCTGAGATCAAAGAGCGCTTTATCGTCGCAACGTCCTAGATTCGACGACTCGGGAGAATTGCAGGTCACCACTGGAGGTTTGCTGACAACCGAGAACTAGTGCTCAGACTTCGGGTGTATGTAAGTCGACTTCCCCATCACTTGTTTAGCTTCCGGCGCGTAAGTTTCTCGGTCGCCGTCCTCGAAGGGACTAGTGCAAGAAGAGATCTGATGAAATGGTGATTTCCTAGGCAGAAGGGGTCATCGACAAAGAAGTGTTCGCCTCAGCACTCATTGGCGAGCATTTCGATGGATGGCAAGTAATGATCCTTGGCGACGAACTGAAAGTCCTGGAAGGTTGACGTGTGAAAAGGACGAAAGCTGGTTTGTGGCAAGTTTATGGCAACTTTTCGGAAGACACCGCGGACCTCCTGGAACGCACGTGGCAGCCCGGGTAGCACTGCCACAACTTTCGTCGAGTCCAGAATATTTGAGCGGCACACAGCGGGCAGTTCGCGGGCAAGGCACTGGCTTGGGCAAATGAATGTGAGATGTGTGCAGAAACGAAGAAGAGTCGTACATCAAGAGAAAGGTGGATCGATCAAAGAGGATTACCGGAAACTGATATGATCGTAAGAAGGTGCAAGTACGGGCGGGTGGAGGCTATAGAATTATGCTAACAGTTTTGTGGGATATCAGAGTAGTAATACGATTCTACAACAATCGGTATGTATAATGAACACAGAAGAAACTACGAGGTTCTGGGAGCAGAGCAATCGAAAGCAATAAAAGTATGTTGAGCCCGAGCGAGGCTATGTCCGGTCGCAAAGGTCGTAATTTGGAGTACAATTAAACACTGAGAGGCGATAATAACAAATTGTACATCAGGAGGTACGGTAAAAGGTGTAAAGACAACATCAAAACAGGTAATAACAGAAAACTCACAAAGACATTTGGGGTATAGTTGAGGACAGCCCAGCCACCTTGCCGCCAGCCTCACTTGTTCCGCTTCTTCTTCGCATCTAGTATGCCATTCACCACCTGGCGCGCCATCGTCAGAGAGGCTATAGTGAACTGCACGTTGCCTATTGAGTCTCCGTCCTGCGAAGTAGATTCGGGTGGATTATTTCGCTTTTCCACCTTCAAAGCGCTGTCCAAAGCATCCACCGCCAGCGCCAAGAACATAGCGCTCACATCCGCATCGTCAGAGTAAGGAGTCGACGTGCTTGAGTTCAGCGCCGAAGATGGCCCTCCATTTCTCGCCGAGTTCGCATTCTCGACAGAGTTCGTGCGTTCAGGAACGACAGACTCTGCGGCGTTTGTGCGTTCAGGAACGACGGTCTCTGCGGCGTTTGTGCTGGTAGGTGGCTCCGATTGTTGCGCCGATTGTGTAAGTTCGAGGCGCGGAGTTGGCTCTGTCACTGCAGAGGCTGGTGGACGAGTCGGGTCCAAGTCTTGCTCACTACAGGGAGGATAGGCTAAGTCTATGCTAGAATCTGAGTTTGCTTAGACGGAAAACGGATGGAGTATGGTGGTACTCACCGTTGGCCTCAAGGCCACTGTCAGCTTTCAAATCACCGTCGGCCTTGCGTTCACCGACCATGGGCTCGGGTGGACTGCCTGTGAGCTCCTGCTCTACGGTGCTCTGACGCGTCCGCGTCTGTGGCACAGGGATGCGTATCTTCAGCGGTTGACGAGCAGGCGCAGGAAGGTCCAGTTTCGAGCACTCCCGGCCTGTGAAAGAGCAGTTGACACAGCCCTTCCTACCAGGTAGCACAACGCATCGAGCCGTCGTAGCCTTGCACTGCTCACACGGGAGACGAGAGTCCTAGGCGAGCGTTGAGAAAGACAGAAAAGGGAGATTAAGGAGTGAATGACGTACGGGGGAGTTTTTTAGAGACAACCGGTCCGATCTTCTTGCGTTTTGCACCTCTGGATCGAAGGTGAAAGTATGCGCCGAGGTCGGCGTGGGCAATCCGGAATTTCGCCTTGTACTCGAAGGTAGACTCTCATGGGTTAGCGACCGAGATGACCCTTCGCCGGCTGAGGGAACACGGGGACGGTCTTGAACGGTGTCTTCACAGAATATGGAAGGAGAGGATAGACCGATCATTGGCGGCGACGCAGCAGGGTGGCGAGACGACGCCGTAGATGCGAGGGGAGACGGATAGGATGTTGCGCCGGAATGTTTGTTTGACTGGTCGAGTGGGCCTCGCATGTCGACCGCTGACTGAGAAGAGGTGGCAGCGACGCGATCGCGCCACGCCTCCAGATCTTCCTCTGCAAGAGAGTCCTCCTGGGGCATCATATCACAATCCGCGACAGGCGACTCATCGGAGGACACTCCAGCTGTCCTAGACACAGGATCAGGATCGGATGGAACGTTGTCGCGAGCCGGCGAAGGAGACTTTTGGGTGGGGACAAGAGGCTCCGGCTCAGAGTCGGAATCGTACAGCGAGCAACCGGTCCACCGATCCAGGTGTCGGAGGGGAAATTCCTTGTGCGTCGGGGAGGGGCGATCATGCAACGGTGGGGCCATGGCGCTCTCGGAAAGAGAATTCTGATGAGAACAGGAAGGTTCGGGTCCTTCATCGGGAGGCTCGTGGGTACTTTCGTTGTTCGAGAGAATCGTATCTGCTCCTATACGCCCTCTGTCTGCAGATGGTGGCTTCATCTCAGCTTTCGTTAGAGGCGATCCAGCCAGGGTGAAGACAGCGCCAAGCTGTTTGTCCATGGTCCTACGGCGCTTAGTTGAACCTTGAGTCGCCGCCGTGGTCGAGTCTGCCTCTACTGCAGTCCGCTTTTTCACCTGTACCGCCTGGTTTGTTGTCTGCGTAGTTTCTTTCGCGATAATCCTTTGAAACGTGAGGACGTTGTAATGTGGATCAGCAAGGGGGATATCGCCAGGCGAGTGCCTCTGGAACAGCTCAGTCATCGACCATGCACCGGGCATTTTCCCCATCTTCCAAGAAGTAAACGAGGCGTTCATGCGATTATAATCGGCCCAGAGGAAAGCAGTTCCTGTGAAGATCAGGTAAAAATGGTCCGTGACGCGTTTTGACGACATTCCGTTGGTGGAGAGGAAGGGGTGGAAGTACGCTGGGGACTTCTCAATTTGCACGGCTCTGTTGCCTTCCCATTCGGTCCACGAGCGGCCTTCTGGAGCATAGCAAACAAAAACGCGGTTGTTTTCTCCGCCCTGTCCGAGCTGGATCCAGACGTCTCCGGGCCTGGCAAACTCGGGATCTGGAGGATTGGACGAGTGAAACTCTAACCAACCAACAAAAACTCGGGGTTTCGTGCTTGGACAAGGATGATAGAGATATGGCGAAGAGGGGGGAAGAGCGGCTCGTGGCATTTTGGAAGTGCGAGCGATGCCAATGATGGTGGGGGAGTGTGATATTGCGCGATGACCTTCAGAGATGTACGGTTGCTCCTTGCTCGGCAGCTCCTTGACCCTTGTAGCACTTGAAGTTGACATCTTGGCGTACTTAACGTCCTGGAGCAATGAAAAATATGGTCCGTAGAGTCTGTGTCGAGCCTGCGTTGAGCAGCCTGCTGGTCAACTTCGTTCAATCCGTTTGCGAAGACGACTGGACGACCGTTATAGCCATCATTCACCAATAGTTGTGACTGAATACTCACAGTCATGAAAATAGCCCTGCTAAGAACCCGACACGCTTGATTGATGCGGAGCTTCGTGTTGAAAGTATCAATGGTGAGACGAGGTCGTGTTGAGACTCGACGCGCGACAATGTCGCGATCACAAATAGTAATTTAGCGCCAGAACTTGGCCACGGCTAGCACGCTGCAGTTCTGGGGCTCATTTCCTGCTGCAAGCGCAGATGGACCAGGATGGACCAAGAAACAAAAGTATAAACTCAATGGACTACGACACATACATGAAACGCATGACCAGTAGGAGTTATTCCCACCTTGTCCATAACTATTATCCACCGGAATCGTCGAGCTCGAGCCTAGAACCCGCGCACACTGGTACCAGGTGGGGCTACATGCCGTCGCCCACGTCCTCATCACCATTCTAGTCTTTGAGCGCGCGCACACCCCAGAAGGCGCCTTCTCCGGCATTACCGCTTCCGAACCCCTTGCGACGCAAGAGAGAGCTATACTGAAGCTTTGGGAGCCTCAGCACATGTACAAGAAGGTGTTGGACAAGGACATCACGCACCTTAATGGTCCAGTAGCCCTCGAAGAGCTCCACGGTTTGGTCACTCACACTACCCTCTGTGCGCACCTTTCCCTCCCACACCTTCCGAATCTTGAACGTGCCCAAGCCACTGTCCATCATACAGTCGTTGTCCGTATCCAGCCTCAGCTTCGCCAGGATCCCGACTCCCTTCCCGACCGTCGATCCATGTACCGCCTCGTTTTCGCCAAACGAGACATCCTGCGTTTTGCAGTCCAGAATACGAATAGGCTCCACTTCCTCGTCGCTCATGGGATTTGTGATCGATGGGCACGCGAATATGCCAGATTTGGGAGCCATCGCGTCTGACGGCAACGTAACGCGGATGCTGATGTCTGGTATCGCCTGGCGGAGGAGAACCCCCTTTACGAGGTCTTCGAAGTGCGGAGCCGTCGCGCCCTCTGGGAGGTATGCTGAAGACAAGGGGCGGAATGTCGTCGTGAAGAGGTCGAATTTGCCAGAGAACTGCGCGGGCAAAAACCACGGAGTCACTTTCGTGGACTGCTGGGGCACAGGGATCGGAGACGGAATCGCGGCGGGCGCCTTGGTGGTCGCAACGGGGGGTTTGGTGCTTTTGTGAGCAGGGGTGGGGAATGTCGTCGCGCCAGAGGCAGGTGTGGAGACCGGAGCGGGTCGAGTGGTGGTCGTGGTAGTTGTCGCACTTGGAGCACTTGAGCCGGGAGCAGACGCGTTGGTCTTTGACGCGGCCGCGAGTCTCGCTTTCTTGGCTTCCACCGCCGCGGCTGCAGCACCTGTAGACGCGTGAAGAACCGCGGTGAATTGACAGTCCCACAAGACGTTCAGTGTGAGACGTACCTGTGAGCTTCCGTTTGGCAGGCATGGGTCTCTGGAGCTGATGGGAGTGGGAGGTGGGTGAAAATGGAGGACGTAAGTGGGCGGTCAGGTTTATAAAGGCGGAGCGACGCGCGGACGTAACGCGACGCGTCCAGTCACATCACGGTCACTCGCGCGACCGATCGCGAGGAGAGGCAACGCCGCAACGGAGCGTATGGCGCTTATTCCGTGATTCGGGTAACCAGTCGTATTCTTGCTTTCTCCTGTACGCAAGCATACAGCAGTCGAAAGAAAGAGGTACAAACCCGAGCCACGAAAAAGTGGATAATTCCACGACGGACCCAAACCGGGCCGCGCCCAGATGAGGAACCTCTTGAAGACCATGGACTTGTACGGCGGTTGTTGCTCCCGCCGAACCCGCCCTGTTTCAGAAACCACCGCTGAGGAGATAAGCAAGGCGTTTCCGCCATACTCGGCGCCCAGAACACAGGACGAAACATCGACAAACACTAGGAGCTAAGGGAGTCAGCATGGTTTTCAGGGAAATAGAGGTGTAAGAGTACGACCCGGGTCCCGAACCGAGAAGAGCATGAGGGTTCGGGGGCCCACGTACATCGCTGTTGTCTAGAACATATCTTTGTCGTGCTCAAGTTAATCACATTCAAGATGTTTCAAAAGAGAGGCCGACAAGTGATAGACTCATACCTGAGCGCAGCGACTTGCTGTAGTTGAGTACGCATCAGATGAACATTGCATCATCCAGTAAGCTACCTCAGTGCGGAGATGAATATCTTTAGGAACGAAAGGTTACGCATTCGAGTACCTGCTCCGGGTCGAAGAAAGTACGCTGTAGTGTCGACTCTCGAGAAAAGACAACTTGATCATGTTGGTGAAGATGCCGGGGGATGCCGGGGTGCCGGCTGGCACGGCACTGCGGTGCACGCCGCGTTGGGCATGCGCACCCGGTGGTCGCGCCGTGAAGTTGAATTGGCACACCAGCGGACCCTCCTTAATCGACCCTTCTTACTTATAACAAGAACTTGTGATATTCGCGACTTCTAATCTTGGTCCAGTCTTCCTTGAGCACAGGATGTCTTGTGGTCGTGGCAGAATGCGTAGTTCGAGCTCCAACATCCAGTCTTCACAGACTGCCAGTGACCAACCTTACAGAGCGGAGAGCTCCCTGAATCCTAGGCAGGACGAGGATGGACAAGGCAGGACAGTGCGCGACAGTAGAACGAATGAAAGTGCCCAGAGGTGTGTGATACTTCTGTACTAACGCGAATCATCCTCACCCGCGTTCCAATTACCCAATTACAGGGTGACGATTGGCGTGGTCATCGTCAGCATAATGACGTTCATTTGTCCGTTCATGGGCTACCGATTCATTCATAAGTACGATTGCAGTAGCATCACCCGGAAACTTCTAATGAACTCTTCAGATGTGCGAGCGTCGCTTGGATTCCGATGGTTATTGTTTTCCTCGTCATGCTCGGGGTTGGAGCCAAGGATATTGTCGCCCCAACACGGCCCACAGACCCAGCGGCGGTTCTTTCGTTCACATCCCTAATGTTCTCCAGTGTTGTCATAGGCAGCACTACGTCGCCAGATTTTGGCGTACATCATGCGCCGACATCCAGGTCAGGGGCATCATCGACTTTCTCTGTAGTGTGCACTGATGACGATCCACAAGCTGGAGAACATTTCTGTACGTCTACCTCGGAATGATATTGGCTGTTCGTCATCTCGTTGATAAAGTACCCAGGGGCTGACTGAAAGTCGTCTAGTTGCCCTGTCGAATCCTGGGAGTGCTCTTTGCTGCAAGCGCGCTGGATGCAACGGCGTGGAACGATGGCTTCGACGGAGGCAGTAATATCGGTGGGCTCATGGAGTCGGTCCTCTCTGTGTCAGGGGACTTCGGAAAGTTCTTGATCACCTTGTCGGCACTGTGCATAGCGGTTGTTGCTGCGCCGACCTTGTACTCTTCCTCCAGCTTCATGGCCATTTCTCCCGTCTTCGCGAAAATCCCGCGATGCGTTTATGCGTGTATTTACACCGCCTCGTAAGTAATTACGGGATTGTGACACGTTTCCCTCTAACAAGCTGAAAGGTTGATTCCTGTGTCCATCCTCGGAGCGGCCAAGTTCTATAATGTGCTGGTCGACATCATCAGTGAGCATGCCTAATGGACGAATCTGTCTTGGCTGCTGATATTCCTCCTTCAAAAGGTCTCGCGGGATACTGGATAGCGGCGTTCGTCGCCATCGTCTTAACAGATCATTGCATCATTAGTCACGGTCGATGGGAGACATATAACGCTGAAGACTGGAACGACCCACACTGACTGCCGCTTGGTATCGCGGCGGTTGTCGCGTTTGTGGGAGCGATCGGCAACATTGTGCCGTGCATGTCACAGGCGTGGTACACTGGTCCCATCGCTGCGAAGGGAACGGGTGATGTAGGCGTGTTCTCCGGGTATGTTCCGATGATAGATATCGACAAGCCAGCTTACCCATCCTCCGACTCGAGGTATGGGCATGGCCGAAGAGTCGTCGACTCGTCATACCGCAGGGCGGGGCCCAGTCTACCTCATCTCTGTACCCGAAGCGGGCGACCTTGTTGTGGTCTCTTCTCCTCGTGTACATGAAAATTGATTAAAAGAAGTCTTTGTGTCGATTGAAGGTTGACCGGGACCGGTTGACCGCAGCGAATGTCGAATGAACCTTTTCGACAAATTGAAGTTCTCACGGTTACCGGTACATAGGATCACGTGCTAGCGCTTAGCGCTGTCGCGTCCGTTAGACGCGCACGCCAGTGAAGCGGCGGTGTCGACTTCCAGCGTAGGCTTGTCCAGCGTCCACACCCTCCCGCCGCCCGTGAGCGCCTTCCCACATCAGCGCGCAAGCCGTGTTGCCCAGTAGACGTCTGACAGCGCTCGCAAATACCCCTCCGAACGTGATTAGGAGCAGGAGCCCTCCAGAGGCGGCGCGGTCTCAGGGATTGTCACAAGTGCATCGTACGTCGAATCCACCTCTCACATTTCCTTGTTGACAGCTTTTTTTTTTCATTTCCATCATCAGAATACACCAACAAATATGCCGCTTGGCTTTCGGCGCCGGAGTCTCACTCGGATATTCCTCCTTCTGTCTGCCGGCCTTCTCATTCGATTCGCGGTTACATCATCCTCCTCGTCCCGCCAGTCCAAGCCATCTCACGAGATTCAAGCACAGAACGTCTTGGATTTCGTTTCCGGGTCAGATGACGTGCTAGATGTCCGCCGACATAAGTTTCTGCAGTCACGGATGGGCAGGGACGAGAGAGAGGATCTGCTCGGCGATATCGTTCGGAATGGAGTTAACGATTACTGGGAACGCTTCCAGAAACCCTAGTTCGTCTCTGTCTACCATATCGTCTCTTCTTCTCTGATTTCTCGATAGCATCCTCGGGTCGGATACTGCTCAGCTGGATGCTCAAAGCGTCATGAGCTCTATCGAACAGCTGTTGTCTCTAAATGGATGGGTCGCCGCGTTATGCCCCACCCTAGCTCGACCCTTCGGGCAGAACAAATTTGAGAACGCCTACGATGATATCGTCAAGCAGAACCACCTCTACTATGTCGGCATTGTGATTCATTCCGCCGACCATTTTCTCGTCGACCAGCTGGCCGTCATCGTCCAGCTCGCCAAGCGCCTCGGTCCCTCCAACCTCTTCGTCTCTATGCTTGACTACGACTCCACCGACTCCACCGCTACCCTCACAGACTTGTCGGAGGCTGTCCTTACTCTTTTGGGCATTCCATACAGAATTCGTCGGGTACCGGGGATGACGGAGGACCCTGCGGCGGCATATTACCCTTTGGAGGAAGCGCATACGAGAAATCTTGCTCTTGAACCTCTCAGAGAACTCTATCAGAAGAGGAAGATCAAGTTCCACAGGGTCATCTGGCTCAAGGGCTTCACGTGTCCAAACGATATTCTGGAGACCATCAAGGTGAGCGACGCGAACAGCGCGGCCATGGTGTGCGGTATGGATTGGGCGGAGCATAATGGATTCTTCATCTTCTCCGATCGGTGCGCTCTTCTCAATCGATGTGCTGTGTACGCGCTCATGCTACCGGTGACAGATGGAGGACTCGTGATATCAATGGAGACCAGTTCCGGCAGTCGAAGTCCTCTTCGAAACCGGATGCCGTACCTCCCCGAGACAAAGTCGGATCTGCCCGGTACTCTCAGCACGTCCCTTTCCAGGTCTTCTGCTGCGAGTCGGGCACCCACGTTGTCGACCCCGCACAGTCATATTACCAGGGAATCACCTATCGAGCTGGATTGGATTACCACAACTTATCCTCCACGGAGAATCCGCCCGATCGTGGGGCAGACGCTCCATGCCTCGACAGCACCCAGGCGTGGTTCTGTCGTGATCTGTGGGCTAGCAAAGCGCGTGAGACCGTGCAAGAACTCGATGCCAGCGAAGGCCTTGGGAGAAGGAGGAAGCGAGACCTTGGCGACGATATTCCGGGTAATGACGTCCCCGACGTCGTGAAAGACTTCCCCCATCGAAAGGCGGCTGAGTCCGATCCCGACGCGAACGCCGGGTCTGACTACGACGCCATGCCCGACTCCGACGTGCCTTTGGAAGAGGCTCCGTCTTCACCGAAGCTCTCGATTCCCAACTCGCTGTTCACTCCCGCCCGAATATTGGTCAATCCGCGATGCGTCACGACCTACGCTGGTGTTAGTCACACGCAACTCGCACTTGACCTGTTCGGCTCCGAGAGGGATAGTAGTGGACCAGACGGTGTGGGCAAATACGTGTTGGAGGACTGGGAGGGTGCGCCAGAGAGCTTTGTCTGCCAGGAGCAACGGTGAGTCGCGAACTTGACAGCAGCCTTTGCAACGCTGATGCACTGCTATCATATAGACAAACAGGTGGCCGAAAAGCCACGAAAACGCAACGGCGGCTGGGGTTCTCTATTCATGGAGAATTGCAGAACCAGCCGTGAATTGCTTGTATTGGAATCCTTCAGGCTATATCATAGAGTTACGTTGACGTATTAATCAAGACCTATCGGGATTCACTCAGAATTTGAAGCCACCAGAAGATTCTCTCTATAACATCGTTCCACGGTTGCCGCGCCACCTCACAGACCACCGCACTCGTGGTCTTGATGTACGCTTAGACGAGGCCTTCCCGAACTGCTGACCCGGCACAGCCTACAAGGGGCAGGGAACCGGGAAACGATGCTTCCTGACTGCAGGGTGATTAGTGAGGGCTCTTGACCGATGCCGTGTTGACTATCGTCATCGCATAGTACTGAATATACTGCCATCGGCCAGACTTTGTCTGCCAAGAATCAACAGCGATCCGCACATGGAACACCCGTATCTTACAAGGGTTCCCATATATGTGAGCTGATTCCCCTCTAGCACCGTAAAGTCTGCAGAACACCCATGGGACGGCCTTCCGACGGGACTTTTCTCACAACTCACGCTATCTGCCAGGCAGCTCGTAGGGAGAATCTCATGCGTATTTTGCCGGTTCAGTGCTTCGACTATCTTGCTATGGTGTATCAATTGGACGTGGAGTAGAAAAAGGGTCGTGTACACGCTGTGAGTACGCATGGTCACGTCATCTCGATTGCGCTGAACCACGACATCTGCTTCCCTTGTCCCCCTTCGGTCCTTCGATGCCGTTCACCTTCAAATAAGACCGCCCGCACCGGTCCTCGGTGTCCGGGCAATAACAATATGAAACAGAGGTGATTCATGAATTTGGATGACCACTGGAAACGAAGCGCCTGAATGGCTACTGTATTCACCGGGTTCGTATCCACATGGCCCCTGCCAGCATCTGCTGCCAAGGGAGTATTCTCCCGTGCTTCCGTATCCCCAATCTTACAGCGTCCTGTTCTTCCCTCCTTATCTTCTCCTCGACCTATTTTGAGAGCCACACTAACCGCTATCATAAAAGCCTGTTGAGCTCCCGTTCAGTAGGCACGCGATCATCCTCAGCCTCCTCGACAATGGAGACTGCAGAACTGGCCGATGCACCCACTCTCGCGAAGATCCAGAAGGTCGCTGGGGACGCCGACGACGAGAAAGCCGTATACGTCAAGGCAGACGTCGAGTCCACCACCGCTTCCGACGTTTCCGACGTTCTCGAAGATGCACGAGACATTGTCACTCGTGTGATCTCCACTGAGGACGATCCTACCCTGAATCCCTGGACATTCCGTGCTTTTTTCATTGGCATCGGGTTGTCTGCATTTGGCGGTGTTCTAGGTGCGTTGCTTATTGTCTTACGATTCTTACGAGACGTATGGTTGAGCTCTTTGTCTGTCTAGCGGAAATATACTACTTCAAGCCGGTAGGTGTCTTGTGCTGACATGCGATTGTCGCTGACACGCCTGTTACCAGCAAACTGTCGGAGTTTCTACCTTGTTCCTGGCCATTATCGCATATGTCATCGGAATTCTCATGGAGACGCTGATTCCGCGGCGGGGTTGGCTTCGATACTTGAACCCGGTGAGCACTCCTTGCTGTGACGAGTACAACGCAGGACTAAGTCTTCATCGACGACAGGGCCCATTCAACAAGAAGGAGAATGCGCTGATCGTCATCATGGCCAGCGCTGCCGCGAACTCCGCGCTGGGTACCGAGGTGCTGGCCGTGCAGCGCCTCTACTATAACATCACTCCCAATCCTGGCGCCTCAATCTTCCTTCTGTTCTCCAGCCAGCTTCTCGGTTACGGAGTGGGAGGATTGATGCGCTGTACGTCTCTATCTTGGTGTCGAACACTTCTCGTCCGCCTAACACCTACATAGCGATTTTGTTGTACCCGTCAAAGATGTTGTATCCGGGTCTGCTCCCCTTGGTATCCATGCTGGAAGCTTTCTTCAAGGACGGCGGTAGGAGCACCGAAAGCAACAAAAAAAGGTTAAGACTCTTCAAGATAGGATTCGTCATGTAAGTGTTCATGTCATACTGTTTGAAATGTATCTCATATTAAGGGTGATCTAGCCTCTTTATTTGGGAGATCTTCCCGGAGTGGATGTTCCCGCTGCTCACAGGATTCTCGATCTTCTGCTTGGCCAACCAGACCTCCCCTGACTTCACTCGCATCTTTGGTGGATCCAACGGTAACGAAGGTTTGGGCTTGCTTTCGGTTTGCTTCGATTGGCAGTACATCTCTGGAGGCGGGAATCCGTTCGCGATCCCTCTAAGGGCGCAGGTGCGCAGTGTTCATAGTTCAGTTGGCGTCTCTGACAGCATCTGATCGCTCTAGGTGTCGAGTTTCATCGGTTTCATCTTGTGCATGTAAGTACTTCGCTGTCCAACATCGGATGGACGCTGATTTTATCATGTTTTAGGGTCACGTTCGTCGCCGTCTACTACAAGAATATCTGGGACTCACAGAATTTCCCTTTCGTACGTCGTTATTTTGGATGTTGGCTTACACCTCGCTGACGAGAAGCCTTTAGCTGTCACAAGAATTATTCTATGAGAACGGGACCGTTTATGACCAACTCCTAATCCTTAACGACAAGCTGGAAGTTGACCCGAACCTCCTCCAGCAGCAAGGCCTCCCATTCTACGCTGGAACCTGGGTGGTCAATTTGTTGACCTCGAACATGGCTATGGCGGCGACGTTCACTCACCTTCTACTGTGGAATCGCGCCGACCTCCGTGCTGCATGGAGCTGGGCGACTCCGACCGAAGTCAAGAAGATGTGGTCCAATTTCAACTGGAAGTTCTGGCAGGATGAAGGGATCAGAGAGCAGCCGGGTCCCGACGAAGACATTGATCCCCACTATCGCGAAATGCTGAAGGTGAGGCCTCTCAGAGTAGGACTCGTTTCGTGGCTGATCACTGCGCTAGTATCGTGACGTGCCAAATAGTTGGTACATGATCGTGTTGGTCCTATCGTTCATTACGGCACTGGTCATCATCTATAAGACCCATTCAACACTCCCTTGGTAATCATACTTCCTCATCACCACGTCTTCTAGATCACTGACTAGTGTTAGGTGGGGATTCCTCATCGCGTGCCTACTAGGAAGCGTCTTTACCTTGTTCTTCGGATCACTGGGCGCAATGACCGGCATCGGCGTCGGCTTAGGAACGTTCGTGCAGATGGTCGGCGGATTCCTTCATCCCGGCAAACCTATGGCGAACATGTACTTCGTCTTGTTCAGCTCTAGTAAGTTCTGGAACCATCCATGTATCCTCGACGTATGTGATCGAGCTGCTGTATAGATGCAGTGAACCAGGCTCTACTACTGCTCGGTGACCTCAAACTTGCACAGTGTGAGTTATTATCGGAACGCGTGATCGACTTACTCTGATATTCGCCTTCTAGACACGAAATTGCCCCCTCGCGCTGCATTTACGGCCCAGATTTTGGGCACGATCCTGGGAGCC
Source organism: Artomyces pyxidatus (assembly GCA_022160305.1). NCBI lineage: Eukaryota > Fungi > Basidiomycota > Agaricomycetes > Russulales > Auriscalpiaceae > Artomyces > Artomyces pyxidatus. The sequence continues at coordinate 40,057 of MU277238.1, read as the reverse complement.
ATCCTCAACTACAGTGTGTTTCTATCGCTTTTGGGCTATGCTCTCGTCGCTGAAATCCTACGTCTTGCATAGGCATCATGAATTCCATTATCGACAATCAGCGAGAGATTCTTCTCTCCGTCGAGGGCACGAACATCTGGTCTGGACAGCAACCTCAGTCGTACAACTCGCAGGCTATCGCCTGGGGCGGGCTCAGCCATGAGCTCTTCGCGGCCGGCAAACGGTACCAATGGGTCGCATGGGCATACTTCCTCGGACTGTTTGTCCCAATTCCTTTCTGGGTCGTACACCGTTATTTCCCTAAACTCCGTGCTGACTATCTATACACACCGATCATCCTGTCAGTGGATCCCCTTTCGAATCCGAGGTTCGGTCGCTGATCTTCCGAAACAGTGTCTTCATTGGCTGGTTGTGTGTCGGGATCAACTCCTCCGTGGCATCGTACTTCTTCGTCGCGTCTTTCTCTCAGTGGTTCTTGCGCACCCGGTACCCCAAGTGGTTCGCCAAGTACAACTACATCGTCGCAGCTGGTATGTTGGCATCTGCTTTTGTCTGTTTTACATGCACTCACAGTTTACTTTCTCTCAATCTACGCAGCGTTGGACGGCGGAACGCAAGTGATAGTCTTCATTCTATCATTCGCAGTTCAGGGTGCGGCGGGTACATCTCACCTATTCCCTCAATGGTGGGGTGCGAACCAAGGCGGAAACTATGATCGCTGTGCGACTATCGACTAACAGATTGACGAGCCGTATTCACCGTCAGAAGTGTGAGGAGCAAGATGGTACTGGCGTGGCCATTGGTGGCGATTGGGTCCACGGAAACTGTTGTCAGTTCGTGTACGTGTATGTTCTGTAGGTTGCTACGTTCCACTTTCCCGACCATGTATTCATACGTTCAGAAACAACATTTTGTGCCGGAAGGACTGCAACTAGACACGCAGTGTCGTGTTACGACGTGTAGCAACATCGGTGGGCTCTTCGAGGCAATCCTCGCAATGTCAGGGGGCTTCGGCAAGTTTCTGACAGTCATCGTCGCACTGACCATGCCGAGCGGCGTCGCACCCACGATGTACTCCTGCGCAACGAGTTTCATGGCGATTGCCCCAGGCCTTGAGGTCCCGAGACTTTGATGTGCGTAGCTGCTTCGTTGGATATTGTCCGTGTGCTCATGAGCCGTGTATTAGCCTACTGCCGGTGGCCATCATCGGCGCAGCTCGGTTTCATCACGTCCTCGTCGACATCGTCAGTAAGTACTCCAAAGCACAACTTTATTCCCTTTTTTCGCTAACTTACATGCCCGCAAGGTATCTCTGGATACTGGTGCTCATCATTTGCCGCGATTGTGATGACAGACCACGCCATCATTCGCCGCGAACGCTGGGAGTCGTACGTTCTCGACGACTGGAACACCTCGCGCCGTCTTCCGCTGGGAACCGCCGCGGTCGGCCCATTTTCCTGCTCGATCGACATCGTCGTACCTTGCACATCGCAAGTGTGGTATACGGGGCCGATCGCAGCTAGGGAAACTGGTAACATTGACATGTCCGTAGCATTTGTGACCGCTGACATGTCATACGTCCCGCTGCGGCTGGTGGAGAAGGATGTTGAGCGACGCCAGGGTCGGGATGCCAAGAGGAATTGACGGCGGGCTTCTACTGACCACTTGATCCGCAATTCATTACGACCCGTTTAACTTGACGAATAAACGAATGAGACGAGCATTGCGGGTAGTTGTGTTATTGCAGGAATATTGCTTTGAAACAAAACCCTTACATCACTTCGCACTGTGACAATGTAGCAAGAAATCAGGCAAGGACTGGCCGATAAATACACAGAATGCCTCATGTAAGCTGAGAAGAACGAGCACTTGCGCGTTGCGAACCAAAAAGTGGAACTCATGGACACAGTGACCACCGCAGGGGTCGAACCTGCAATCTCCTGATCGATACGAAATCGTAGTCAGACGCGATGCCATTTCGCCAGGCGGCCATAATTTTGAGCGAAATGAGTGTCTTGTTAGTCTAAAGTCTGATTGACCATATAGACCATTTTTGCGAGAGCACGCGACGCGAGGACGGCGAGTACGGCAAGTAGGAGTCTGTCATGGTTGTTGCCCATTCGGTTGGACACTGTCCTCTTCATCCCGCAGGCGTGACTCCCCATCACGAGGTTTTGGTAGAGGGGATTCCACGTTATAGGCGTATGTACCCTGTGGACCCCACAATTCGCACGACACGACACGACAGATTATTGCTCTGTAGTCGGGTAGTGCCGCGTTATCGTGTGAGAGTGGATGTTCAGGATTGCTTCGGAATCGCGTGTGCTATCTTCAAGCACGTGTACAGAAATAAGTATATGTCGCCTAGAGAACAAGCAGGCGTCGCAGTGTTTGCTACAGTTTCAAGTGACGCAATACGGCCCATGTCTCGCTCTTTGGGACTGCCCATGTGCGCTTTGCCGATAGCCTGAGACAGACGCAGCATACACGAGTATGTGGTCGAGTCGGCGACTGGCCTCACCACGCTGTCAGTGCACCCGCGAAATGGAATAACCCACAAGCAAGATGGAGAGCTGGCGTTATCACCCTATGCATCAACACCAAGGCGATATGCTCGTCATCTAAGAATCGGCAGCCGGCTCTGCCGTTCCGTGGCTTGGTCTGCTGCTTGAACTCCATGCCGCCCATCGTCTAGTTCGGTACGATGTAGAATCGTCGCGGGGATGGCGTGGCACTGGCCCGGAAGGAAATCGTCGCGCACGTCGAAGGCTGCTCTATATATTGCAGGAATAATCAGCACCCTGCTGAACGTTAACGGGTGAGGTTCGCCTGCTGACAGCAACTGCAGGTGGTAGCCCGGAGATTGTGAGGACGTGGTGCATCTCTGATGCGTCGCTCTCTGACAGACTGTCTACATTAGTAGAACAACCACATCAGTGGTGAGGAGCAGCGTACTGTAATGGAGATTCCAGGTAGACGACCAGTTCCTGCGTTGGGTCGACCTCGATGCCCAGATCGTCCTGCTGTAAGGGGATAGTGTGCCCCGTAGTTTAGACGGAATATCTCGACAAGTCGAGGAAGTGGCGCAATGGGTGGACATCAGAGAGACGTTGGAGTTGAAGGTTCATTTCTCGACAAGATGAGTGAGTCGGATGTTCATGGTCCACTTTGATTGCCTCCAAGCCGAGGTAAGTGTATTCCTTCAAGCACCCGAGGCGCTGTGACGAGGCAGTGGTCTGGAGGCCAGGTCTTCCGTCCAGCATCCTGCAAGCGCCGAGTTCAATCTTGAACTGCAAGGCAAGTGAGTTCGTGACAATGCCGAGCTCCAGCCTGTGACAAGTCTGGAGATGCAAACGATGAGGAAGTCATGAGGACGTAGATGGGTGCGAAGGCGATAGTGTACCGCTTGGCAGGCCAACAATGCCTTGTCACAAGGGGCATGCACCGGTAAATGCCGAGACCCGACGTGGGGGGAGGGGGGTGCCCGAGAAAGCCTTACCTGTAAATTATTAAAATGCTCGAAATAAGCCAAGGGAGTCGGGCCCTTGGCAAATGGCTTCGTTTGTTGAGCTCTCCGGGCACATTTGATGCGTCCGACGCAAGTCCGACGCTTTCACAAGCGATTTGGGACACCCGATCGACCGATTTGGTCATGGCACTGCCGCCGGCTTGACACGTGGCACATAGCCATCGTACGCGCAAGCTGCTCGAGCCCACCGTTGGACTCCATGGCGCTCCATTTCGCCCTCGCAGTAAGCTTTTCTTAACTCCCTCCGACCCCGACTAACAAGAACTATCTTTAGGAGACACTCTATGAGGGCTTCCGCCCTGTCCGTGAACTCGCTGCGGTACTGTTCGGGGAGTACGCTCCATCAGCGGATCCGCGCTGTCGACCAACTGCAGCCTAGTTTGTGCAGTCGGCGATGAAAATTATCATATTGTCACCATATTCCCTGTCATCACAGAACACACAGCGCTCCACAAAAGACCTGGTCCCCGGATGGCTCCCTGTTTTTGCAGGACGCATATCTCGCACACATCTCATCGCCGACACTCTACCTGTCTTCGTCGATGGCAAAAAGCAGCGGCAGAGTGGTGAGCTTCATGCTGTTCTGTTTATTCCTAAGTGCTGACAGACCAATCCCGCCCAGAAATCTGCCTTCGACGTATCGAGTGTCCGTTTCTGCGATGCGTGTCGTGTCGATGTGCGGATTGGAACGGGTGGGGAAGCCAACTGGTCAGCACATGTCCTCAGCAAGGCGCACATTCGGAACGCAAAACCCGCACAGAAGACAACCTTGAACGCATTCTTCTCTAAGACCTCCGCTCCTTCTCCGTCACTCTCTTCCATACCAACAGCAAAACCTCTGCACATACCCAGCTTGTTGCCGAATGTCACTGTTCTAGCCGCCTCGGCGTCCTCACATGTTAGCCCGCCTCCGCCGCGAGCCGTGGTTACACGCCCTGCCGTGTCGCCTTTGATTCAGCAGTTGCGCGCAGCCGTGCGCGCACTTCCAGACTCTGTTGCCGTTGCCTGCCCGGATGACAGCATTTACTGGTTCGCGCAGGGCCCTTCCCTTGATCCGAGCGACGATGACCCGTGGGAGGCGATAGACAGGAGCCTCAATGCGCTTCTGGGATGGGGTGCCGATACGTCAGAAATTGCCGCGAAGATCAGGAGGGGACCCTATGGCCTCGAGGGCCTGTGTAATTATTTTGACATATGCATCTCTGAACTTGGCATCGCAGAGGCTCTACTTGAAGCCAAAGTAGCACGTCTACTGGAGGCCGCAAAATCCTTGTAAGCCCGTCTGCGTGGTCTTCGCCCTTTCCGCTACTCATTGCATCGCTCATAGGACATCAGCCACAGAAGCTCGCCGAAGCCCATCCGTCATTAACGTTGACAAAATTCCTGAGCTTGATTTAGACGACGACATCCAGATTGTTGAGCAGCCGCCACCGCCGCCTATCTCTCAGGGTGGAACAGTCGTGTCTCCGCTTGCCGTCTCAGGGTCTGTCGCTGGTGATCGCGCAGGATCTCAACGCTCTCGATACGAGGACAGACCGTGCCCAGGATACCATATCGAGGTCCCAGTGGGACAGTCCCCGTTCATGTCGTACCCCTATGGGCTACACGCAACCCGCCGCTTGCCCTGGTCTATCACCATGACCAACGAATCTCTTGTCCTCCACTCCGAGAGCTGTACGAGACTCGCTCTCTCTTCACCGCGTCACGTCGAAGGCTCTCCCCCTCTTCCTTGTCTCTTCTGCAAAGACCTTCACAACCACTCGATTATCATGGGCATTCGTCATCGTGCACTAGACGGAGCACATGAATCACTTTCGTGGGCATACTTGACAGGGTCGCAGATGGTCAACTCCCTGCAGCAGAAGCGCCGTCAGATTGACGAGATGAAACTCAATGCCCTCACGATCTCGCGGAAACTGGTAGTTCGTGACTGTCGTATCGAATCTTGGAAACGACTGGCTCTCGCAATAAGCGAATCCAATATCCCTCGCATCCGCTCATTATTGCAGGTGCAGATTAAGAACGGTGCTGGCGTGCTCGGTTTGCTTTCACAGATCGACAATGCTGCGCGCCGGGTCTATCGCCCGATGAGCTACGATCAGGCCGACTTTCAGCGCGCGTACCTCTTGTGGAAGATGGGCGGCCGCCCAGCCGCGATTCTTGCGTATAATACCCTTGGCACACCATCCATCGACTCTGCTCGGCGTCATGTCGCCACGCTCCCCATTCAGTCATCTGTCGGAACGCCAACCTTAGATGAGATCAACCATAACCTTTCTATCTACATCGTTCCGGACCAGACACGATCAGCGGCGGGCTCAAGGATCACTGGCATGACCATGGTCATTGACGAAATCAAGATACAAGAACGCCTGCGATGGGATGCACGCCGTAACATGATCCTGGGTGTCTGTCGGGAGCATGGGCACAATTACGCCTTAGAGTTTCGCACTATGGTCCAAGCAAACGCATTGCTTGATGGCTTGAATACACAAGATGTCCACCTGGCAACCGAGGTAAGCTGTCGTTATAGCACAATACCGTCGACTATTGCTTATAGTTCCTTCAAGGCTTCGGTCATTGGCACCTGTGTCCTTACCGACAATCCTCAAGAGTACACCGTGAAGCCGCTTGTTTTATCGCCTACTTGCAAGCGTGAAGACTCCGTGCGCCACGGAAGAATGCTTCAAATCACATCGGATGCCTTGCGCGCAAAACATGGGCTGCTTGGTCGCCGTCTCTACTGCATTGCGTCAGATGGCGAGTCAAGACGACGCAAAAGTTTGGTCGCTCTAACTCTTGTCCGCAAGCTCCCTCCCTCGTCACCGCTGTATCCTCTTCTCTCGCCACTCAGCCTTCTAAATACTCATTGCGGCGACGATGACATCACACCAGACTGGGATTGGAAGCACAACATGAAGAGATTCCGCAATACACTTCTTCGTCAAAAGGGTGTGCGTATTGACGGCACGAACATCACCACGTCCATTCTTCGGGTACACCTTCTGCAGAGTGGGATGGCTGAGACCACCGTCAACGCTGTCCTCTCTCCGAATGATAAACAAGATGTCGTTCTTATGCTTCAACTCCTGAACACGCTCGCCCATCTCCCAGACCTACCAGCAGATAGCCCACCTACCTCGCATTCGTCACGCCGGATCCTCCGCCTGCTTGGACAGATATACGACCTTTTCCTGAAGGCATATCTCGACATATCTCTCTCCCTGCACGAGCAGATGTCGAATCTCAGTGCGGCGGCACATCTCGTACTGGCACTCTATTCCCGAGACAAGGGAAATTTTATCCCTGCGCAATTGTACTTCGACTTTATATCAATGGTCAAAAATGTGTACTTTTGTGTGGCGAAAGCACAGCTCGACAATCCGGATAGCTCGTTCTGGATCATCTTACTCGGTACAGATGGACTAGAGGATCTCTTTGGAAAAGTACGGACAATGATCGGGAACGATACGAACGCCGATCTACTGCAGCTCGGTGACCGGATCGACGGAGCTGTTCAGTGTGTCAAGATCCTACAAGAGCATCCAGACTGGGCCCCTCGAGCTCGTCGCCTCCATGTCAAAGCTCTCGATGAGCAGGGATCCGAGATATCTTCTAAGCTCGACCACCTCAGCCCGCGGTCATGGAAGGGGGACGTCAAAGTCGGGAATGTCATTCCCTTCAGCTCGTGGCGAGCGGGGCGAATCCGAGCTGACAATATCTTGCGAGATTTTGCGCTTACAAGTCCATTTGCGCAAATGGAGGCTGACCTGGGTTACGACATCTTATGTCCGTTTGGTCGCGATGCAATGGTGCTTGCGGATGGGACATTGGAGACAGGGGAAGAGGAGGAGACGGAGGAGGAAGCATCGGATGCAAGTGGGTCTGTTGGCCAGCCTTCCTCCGAATCAGGGATCCATGATGGCGGGCAGATACCTCAACGCGATGAAGATTCTCTGCCCGATCTAGATGACCTCGCGAACATTGAAGAGGCACACGCTGAGACCGGGGCTAAGAAATACGAGGCCTGGGTCTTGCTCGATGTCGACGACAACGACGGTCACAGTGACAACAACATCCGGGGAAAGAGGCAGCATAAATCAGCTGTCATGGCGGAGTACTCTAAGCCCCTTGCTTCCGCCGACTCGAAAGACAGACTGAAGCGGGTCCGCGGCTTCACTCAATATAATGACCACCGATCTCCATCTACCAATCTGGAGCCCTTGCTCGGTGACGATGACACAGAACTCGCCAATATATTCACTGCCGAGGACCCTGCTATTACACTTGTTCAATGCGCCGACTCTATATTCCTTGCCGTCATTCAGATCCTTGATATTCGCTACGACAACACATCTGTGCATTCATTGCCGACTCGTCTTCTACATGAGCCCAATGTCCGCATTCGGGCACAAACTATGTCTCTTGTTGAGTTCGATTCATCCCATCAACCAAACCGTCCGGATTTCGAGTGGACAGGCTCTTTTGAAACACTTCCAGCTCTTAGAGAACTAGAGGGTCGGTGGGTCAACTTGATCAATCCAGTTCTCCAACAGCGATCTCGTGGTGTCTCAGCAGGGACTGTGACATATGTCTTTCAAACATCGGAACTCCGTCAGATGGCCTATACTCTGTTCGCACAAGTCAGGTCCGAGAGACATCGCCTTCCGTCTCTTGCCTCGCCGACCGACACATTTCCGTATCGGAACATGGCAGGTAAGGATTCCTGTCACTTATTTACCGCAATGTCTGTGGTATTGATAACTTTCCAGGTGAAGCATGTTTCGTTTGCGAGACTAGCACCGATTCTACGACCCAAAGCAGGGACCCTGACGGTGACAGCTGTCCCTGTTGTCCTGCCATCTCCATATCTGGGCTCACTGGCCCTCAACGGCTGCAGCACATGGGCGCTCATATCCTGCATGACCCGAAACTCAAGGACGCAGACAGCCCATGCGGTTTCTGTCTCAGCTCGTCATGCGTCATCTACCTCTCTCATCGGCGCAGTGCCAACATAAACGAGCAGATCGATATGTCGAAGTCACAGTGTCCACATCTCATCAAAGTGTCGCTTAAGGTTGCCTCGGAACACTCTATGACATCCCCATGCACCAACGCACCGATTCGTTGCCCCCTCTGTCCACAGCCTCACTCTCCCGCTGTGTGGAAATATAACCTTGAGCAACACATCCGTATACATCATCCTATGGCTAACGTCGAGCTGTATAAGGACACATACGAGGTTACGGGGCCCGAACTCGTCCTGATGAAAGGCGTCTACTTAACAAAACCAAGAAAGTCGAAGAAGAAGCGATTGGCTTCTCGTGTGCTCCCCATTTCGGACTCTCATAGTACTCGGATGGTTATGTGGTGAGTCAGAATGCCTTTACTCTTCTGTTCGCTTGTCTTGTCCTGACCACATCTTGTAATTCTAGGACTAGTGTGGATGTTGACGAAGATGCCGATGAAGCTGTTCTCGGTACTACATTGGCAGACGACAGCGAACCACCTCTTGACGGCCACCTACCTCTTGACGGCGAACCACCTATCGAAGACGAACCACCTCTCATAGACGAACTCAGAACACTTA